>PYAF01004968.1:2083722-2127303 GCA_007407185.1 Glycine tomentella | reverse complement strand
ATCTGATGATTGAACTACACTTACTAGCAAATTAGTAGAGGAGGGATCAAGTAGATCTGTAATTTGTTCATTGTAAATCTCCAAGAAGGAACACTTGCAGTTGTATTTTAAGTTCTCATCTCTTCGGCTTTCCTCTTCCTGGAATTTGGATTAATGATCAATATTGATTATAAAAACCAGCTTCTAATATATAAAAAAAACTAAATTAGCCACAATTGATGAACTTACAGCTTGGATCCTGGCAAACAAAAACTCAAATATACGCGGTGTCATTCCACGATGAGGACTAGGCGTCACATCTAAATCTTCAATGTCACCAAGCATTGTATATGTTTTCCCGCTTCCTGTCTGCAAAATTAACAGACTCATTCATCATCTTACAGTTAAAAAAATGTCACTGTCCATTTCTAATTATGTTATACAACACCAGAGCATACATTCTCTCAACAGCTGACATTGATTTTACATCTAACAGCTTTGTGATGAATGATACAGATATTGCACATAGAGCTAAAATGCTGCATTAAAAAAAATGAAAAAAAATCTAAGCTGTGATAGGCTTTTATGATCCCTAATTCATAGAACTGCACGTGATCCTACTGACATAAATCGATATGTCAGTGACAAACACTCCTAATTTATGATGCAGGATAACTTATTAGAGTTAATGCAGCATCACTTTTGGTAATGAGAAAACTAAAGAGTCAGTCCAGCAAACACTGATGTAGATTACCAATGACATCACAAATTCCTTTTTTTAATTTCAAATCAAAACAATATCCAACCAATAAGCATTACATTGGAACCTGTGAATAAATTCTGTTGTTTCTCTACGTGCTAACAAATGCCTAAATCTTTCTTTCTTTATAAGGACCAATTAACAGAAAAGATAGACATAATCTCAAAAAGCGGCTAAGTTCAAGATATTACCTGTCCATACGCAAACATACAGCTATTATACCCTGAAAGGCAGTTCTCTACCATTGGAAGACCAGCCAATCTGAAAATCATTTCCTACAAAACCATAAACCAGAGACAGAATCAACAACTCCATCCCATGAATTTAGCACCTCAAAAAAATATTTTCGATGTAACCACACCTGGTCTATGGTTTCACATGCAACATGGTCAAAGTTGAACCGGTTCTCCGGTTGCCCAATCCAAGTAATGCTCTGAGAGCCTTCTTGCTTCAGGCATCTATTATACCCTTGTGTACATCGCTCCATGCTATTGAGAGGACGAACACGAATAATAACCTACACATAACAAAAAATTCATACCACAAATCACAATAAGATCCAGAAATTCAACAAACATTCTCATCCAAATCAAATCAGCTGAATTGGAGACACAATCTGGATCACTCACCTGTACATTGTGGTTAATCCAAAACGAAGAATCTTCCTTGAGATCAAAGTGAGGCACTTCGACCGTGTTAACAACCGTGGGCGTGGAGCAAGCCGAACTGGGAACCCCTTTATACAATGCAGCATAGTTCCCCAAGCGAGCACTGAAGCCTCCTCCATCTGCCTTGCTCCGAACGCTCGAGCCAGGAGGCGGCTTTGTCACACTCTTAGTCGGAGTGCTCTGCGTGGAGTTGCTCTCAGAATAGGCAGTAACACTCGAAGAAGCTCTCCCCACAGTGCGAGGCACGCGAGGAGTCACATTCCCAACACCAGATGCTCTCCTATCATCACCGAACGACAAAACTCCTCCGTCGTGCTTGTGATTCCAACCAAACCGGTGCTTCACAATCATGCTCCCTCCGCCGTGCTTATCTGGCGTGCGAAGCTCAGCTCCTCCTCTTCCTCTCTTCGAAGGAGTCTTCTCAATCTTGCTTTCGCAATGCGCATCGGGTTCTTGAATTGTGTTCAACGGAGGTCTAGAACCGTCCGCGTGCCTCTGAACTGTGGTGGATGAATCATAAGGATCTACATTTTCAGGTTCTTCGTGCTTGTTAGGGTTTCGGCGCGGGAGCTTGAAATCCCTCAGCATTCTACAGCATGCATGGAAAATGAAAATGAAAAAACCACGAATGACGCAAAATTAATTAATGAAAATGAGTTTCGAATCGCACGGAAGTTGTGAGTTTCAGTTTCAGGTACCTGAAGGAGTTGTTGCAGAACAAGATTCCGAAGCGACGAATTTGAAGAGTGGTGAATTTTACTTTGGTTTTTGTTGCGTTGCTTCAATCTGAGTTAGGGATTTGAGGTTGAACTGGAACGTTCAATTTCAACATAGATCCACACTCACTCTCTCACTCTCGCTCTCGCTCTGTTGTCGTTGCTGTGAGGAGTTGTTTTATTTGAAAAAAATCGACGTTGAAAAAATGGATGTAAGGAAAAGGGTGTTTGATGTGAACGGCTGAGATTTGATCTAGAATTCAAAAATGTATAAAAGTTGACGTAATCGCGGTTTTGAGATTTGAAATGCCGGGGTGTTTTGGTCATCCCACGTGGGTCCTTAATTACAACAAGGATTCAAAATTTCAACGGCTAAATGCTTATGGTTTCTACGTAGTTACGTTGGGTCCATTACTATCGATTATCGAATGACATCTGGTCATTCAGTGTTGGGTCCATTATTTTTGCTGTTTTCTACATTTTTGTTGCATGGACATGGGCCAGATAGGTTCGATAAATTATCATGGAGTAAATCAGTACTATGATCATAAAAAGTGTAACATGCTAATACTTGAGGATAAGAAAATTTTAAATAAGTTTTTTTTTTTAAATTTCTAGTTGATTTATTTTAGTCTTTAAATTCAATTACTTACAATTATTTTGGTTTTTAAACACATATTTAATATTAATACTTAGGGTGTATTAGATTAGGATTTTAAAAGACTATTTTAACATAAAAAAGTTTTATAAATTTTAAAGATTATATAAGAATATTATGACTTATCAGATTTCTTTATAAAATTTTTATAATAATTTGAATTTTAATCAATTTATATCATAAGATTTGAAGAATTTGAAAGAAATTTATAAATTTATAAGATTTGAAAGAAGTTTATAAAAAAATTAAAAAATGCATTTAAAATCAAGGTATATCTTGGATTCAATTTATTTTGTTCTAGAATTTTTTTTTTTCTTTCCTTTTTAAGTTCGAATTTTTTCCCCTTATAATCAACTTGAGTTATGCATATTCAATGCATCTTCGAATAGCATTTCATTTTGTGCATATCTTTTGAGTTAGCCATTAATAACATATCATTCTTCCATGTGTTTCTTTAGGACATAACGCATCACTGAAATTAACATATCATTCTTTCAAGTTTCATCTGTCATTTCTTTAGGACAATGCAATATACACACGTGTCTACCACTGTGATATGCATTTACACTCCCATACAGTTTTAGGCACTCTACGTATATACTAGTGTCTACACGTATTGCTGCAGGAAGTTGAAGAAACCAGTCTATTGATCACTTAATTTTTTTTAGAATAAGAAATAGACATTTGATTTCATATTATGATAAATTGGTAAATTGGGAATGTTACATTAAGTCATGATAACAAAATATCCTGATATAATGCACATTAATGCATAATTTCAATTTCGACTACATGTGAAATGATGTTATTTTCCCCTTATCTCCTGAAGCAGTTTGGAGAAATTCCTCATTGCATTGGCATCTACCATTGAAGTGTTAGATGAAATAATGGAGCTAGAAGATATAAAACTAAAGACCATGTTGGAGTCCTATGGACAAATGGATTTGGCCAGAAAGGGCCCTTTCCGAGCCTTACAAATAGTTTCTATACTCATATTTACCCTAAAGAATCTGATTGATTAGCATGAGAAAGATGAATCAAAAGACAAAAATGATTGTAGGTAACTTGTGCTGATACAGCTGGCATTAGCTGCTGCATTCATTTTCATGGGCCGTTTTGTTGAAAGATGCCAGAAGTATAGTCCTTTGAATCATTGCCCCTTATTGCCTTCTGTACTTGTTTTTGTGGAGTGGTCTTGCAAGCATGCTTGATACCATTGAAGTATATGCAACTGATCAAAAGTGTGAAACAGCTATTTCTTACTTTATTTATGTGCTTATTGAACTTCTAAATCAACTAAATGAGAATAGAAAGGAAACCAGGAAGCTTGTAGATAGTGGTACCCCTCTTTGGGAAGACTATGAGTTGAGGGGCTTTGTATCTATAGCTTTTTCTCATGTCTCACTAGATTTCTCTTGTAGATGGGAACACAACAACTTTGAGAGTGGCACTGAATTGCGCACTCAGCGCATGAGTGAAGCAGCAATGAGGATTGCTAACAGATCTTAATAATTTGCAAAAGTGGATTATATGTGATGAATTAGGAAGAAAATTTTACTCTGCTAGATCTGATGAAAATCACAAGAAGGAATCAGGTAACGTAGAGTCCACTGACAAAAGGACAAATGGGGATGACCATAATCAGAAAACTCATAAAGACAATGGAGAACATGGAAAACGTGATACAACGGATAATCCAAGTAGTTCCAGCACTAATGGAAAACCTTCTGTTGTGGAGGAAGAATAAGTTATTCTCTTCAGGCCTCTAGCGAGGTATAATTCAGCACCATTGTACGCACTTTTTCCCCTTCATGAGCAGATGTCATCACCAAAAGACAAGGATGATAAAGTCTTGCCTTCTGATTGTCTGCGCCGTACTACATCTCTGCCTATGGCACAAAATCCATTTCAAATTGATCCGAGGGGATTCCAAGGTGACATTAATAATTCAAGGATGAACAAATCGTTCCAACTGCAAGAACCTTCAATGAAGGAATCAATGCACACATATTTTCTGAGGGTCCAATCTCTGCTGGGCATCCTTCACTCAATGCATGGGTCCTTGATGGAGGAGGGTTGAGCACCAACAGGTTGCACCCCATTGAGGAACTAGCTTCTTCGTACTTGGCCGATCTTTCCATCGATAGAACTCAGAATCCAGTCATCAGTTCAGCAGATGAGTTTCCAAACTTCCCTTCCTCATCTGCTACATATACTGTTCCAGTTCCTTCTGCTCCACTGTTGCCAGATAATGCTTCTTGGTACACCGATGTCATTGTACAATCTACTGTGTCCTCTCCATCATTGCCAGAAAACCCATCACCGATAAATGGTTATTCAGCTTTGAGTTCTACTTATGGACCCCTTGGATATGATACTAGTTTTCCATCTTATTCCAATGGATACACACCGCAACCAGGTAGAATAACTTTTTTCGTTGGTACAGAGAGAATCCAACACCTGAGAGGGTCAACAATAATATGCAGCCTACTCATTTGAATGTTCATGGAAATCATGAAAACTTCCTCCATCATGACACCTACAGGTTCAACCAATTTGATCAATGGGGTAATCCTTCGTCTCCTAACCAGTACACATATGTGAAGCCACCAGGTCCCCCACCATTGCTGCCAGGTTATTATCCCTATGCTTTTGGTGCTGGTGAACACAACCAATCACTTCCACAATTTTCAAAGACCAAGCCCTTATGGGTGTGGTTCTGTGACAGAACAGAGAAATGAGCCACTGCCTCTGCTAGAGTACCTTATGGAAAGGGAATGGAGACTCCAGCAGGATCCTACCCTCAGAGGGCCTACATTCATGGGAAATTAAAACTCCCCTGATCTGAAAATTTAGTTTCATCATTACAAAATTGTACGCCTTACTTGCACTTTGATTCCTTACAATACAAGTATCAAATATGTATATATTTATATAATGTGTATAGTGTTTTAACCATTCCATGAAAGAGTAATTCCAAAGAAAGTGGATGAAATATCTTCCATTCTACCCTTGTCTAGCTGGTTTAAGCATAATTTTCATGGTGCACAGTTTGTGCAGAAGTTATGAGGAAGCCTAAATACTTGCCCCAAGGATACGCCATTAGTGAAAACAGGCCTTCTAATGATGATAGCTGATATAATAACTAGTAAAAAAATACATGCAGTGATTGAAAACATGAAATTTGTGAGGGTAAAGAGGCGTATTTCCAGCATCTGCATTACTAATACCTAACTCCTCTTCAGTGTAGACGGTAAGTCCATCCTCTGTTTTCTTTCTTGGTCGAGAAGGCCGGTCTACAAACTCGCCATCATCTGACTGATTCCTCTTCACATTCTTCTTTTTCTTCTTCGTTTTGTCAGTCTTTTTAGTTACTTCACCAGGCTTTCCAGTCTTTTCCATCTCAGATTTCTTCCTCTTCTTCCCTGCAGCAAATATTTCATCAATTTCTTTACTTGCTTTTTTGGGTGTAGATGAAGATCTCTCCTCTTCTGCAACAATATTCTCTTGTAACTGACTTGGTGTCTTTTTAGAACTCTTCTTCGTCATTGGAGCGAAAAGAAAGCTGCATATCATGTTACAACCTTTGTGAGTACTGAAATATTCAACAAACAGAAAGAAGAAAAACACTTGTAGAAAGAAGATTAAGACCAGCTGGCTAAGATTTAAAAAACACAGTAGCTAGGCCCAGCATTTTTTCATTTCAGATTTAGATTCTCTCATTTTGGATATTCATTAAAGGGCAAAAAATGACTGGATACATTATTTTATGCCATCTATCTGAAGGCTTACAATAAAAAGAAGAAAATAAAGAACCTAACTAAAACCCGCAATATCAGAAAAGTAAGAAGAGTAATACAAATGAAAATTGCAGAGAAAGTGAAATGATTACAGCTTCATGTCGTCATCGATTTCTAGCTTCTTCTGGCACCCAGTGGTGGGATTTGCAATGTTGAACTTCAGCAAAATCGAACATGTTTCAGCGACAAACACGGAAGCAATTAGGGTTCAGAGACAACACCTTCATTTTGCAATCTCGTGATGATCCCGCTGTGCCTAAACTCGCTGCGTGAGTTTGCAAACTATAATAACATACGATAAAGTCAGTAACGACAAAAAGGGGTAGGGTTTTACATGTTTTGGGCTTTTATGCTCACTTTTGCAGTTTTGCTTCATGTGCACCTCATTGAAAACTTCCATAGACAAAAAAATAATAATTCATTGGGCAAATGTAAAACTTTGAATGAATTTGTTGGGCAACTTTGGGGCAAAGAAAAGGCTGACCCTATGTGAGTATTTCATTGGGCGAATGTAAATTTTGCTAGAGGAATTAGAGGCCTCACTGGTCAAATTTAATGACCAAATTAACCTTTAGGGGTAACGGACAAGGGTGGGGTATGTGCATCTTTTGAATGTGCGTACGAGCGTGCTAAATAGTAATTAAGAGGTGTCGATAGTTAGACCTTCCCACCCATGTAGGCTGAGATGACGAATCCAACTGACCCAAATCCATCTGTTACACACCTAACTTTGACTTTAAATTCTCTTGTGAATGATATAAAACTGCATTTTTTTTCCCAAATCAACTAATGATAAAATTTTCGAATTGCTTGAAATAATTTTTAATACTTCAGAAGTATTATGTATGATACATGATTTATATAGTTATTTTTCTTATTTAAAATGATTTAGGATTAAATAGAAGAAAAAAAAAAGAACACTAACTCTTAAAAAAACTTAATCATGGGAAACAATGACAATATAAGAAGATTTAGAATAACTCTTTAAGAAATTAAGCAACACGATATATAAAAAAATTAAACGACATAAATGCAGTGAAATTTTGCTAGTTCGTAGATATTGGTGTGTAAAATAGGTGAAAATGAGTTTTACTCATTCTTCATAGAACTTTCAACTACTAGAATTTCTTTTTTTATACAATGAACATGTTTAACTACAATCAAATATAAATAAGTCAAAATTGAGTTTAATTGAGTTGAGACATGGAGTGACTAAGATAATAATACAATCAGATAGTATTAATTATTGTATTATTTAAATTTCAAACGTAGGTAAATAATTTTTTCGAGACACAAATATAGGTCAATATAATTTTTTATATATATGAGATGAAAAATGGCATTGAGAACTTGAGGTAGAACAATCAATCAAGAAAAGATGGGTAAATGAAAAAAGAATAATTTTTAAAAAACTTTGGCTTAAATAATTTGTTTACTACATGTAAAATAAGTCATTTTAATTTTATTACTCAAATTACCATTTTTTTTTATATTTTAGTACTCCACATTTTTTTTATGTTCAATTTTAGAATTATGTGATGCTATATTAACTTGCTAGATCATCATTGAGTCGATAACATGACACTCTAGTCTATTAAGTCATCATGTAATAAACTCTCACTTACTACATATACTAAAATCTAATATAAAAAAATTTAGATTTTAAAATTAAAATGAACTATTTGAAAACTAAGAGATATTAAAAAAATATTATTTTTTACAAAAAAAAATGCAATACCCAAATAAAATAATTGACATCCAGATGCAATAATATCTATGTTTTCATAGTAATAATAATATTAGAATGGAAAAATAGTATAAATCGGATAATTATATTGTTCACAACAATAATATGAATAATATTTTAGATCCACTAACTATTACTAAATTACTTGCTAAAATACTGAATATATTAACATTATCATGCATATAGTCTCATTAAAATAACATTTTCAATACTATAATAACCTTAATTATAAACAGCACGTGTAAATCAAGGACAAGGAAATATGTCATGGAGCAATGTTAAAAAATAATGATGTTGTTAATAAGTATATTAAAAATTAGAAAAAATATTAATTTTAAGAAGTTACTGCCTTCAAAAAATAAAATGTTACAAGTTCAACAAAAATCAAGAACAAGAAACTAAAAAGTTATATTTTTGCTTATTGTCAATTCATCTCCCCAAAGGTCATAATCAATAATTTGGACAACTTTATCATTTATAGGAACTATTTGAATACTAGATACAAATGTTATTGAGAATTCTTTTACTAAAAATATAGAACTTTTCTAATAAAAAAAACCTCTCAAAAACACTTCTAAACTTGTATCCAAACATACTCATTCTCTTTTACTACACATGCAACTTGGACACCCAATAATTGATTATGAAAAACTAACACAACCGGTTTCCATCTACCTATTGCATTGTCATATTTCAATCCAACTGTCAAGATTTTTTTTGCATGCTACGAAAAACATTTTGTTTTCGCTTCATAGAATCCGTCTTCAAAGAATATTCGGTCATAATGTTTCTAGGAATCATGTGAACAATTAATGACCCCAACAAACAAGGTGGCAAATCCTCTTCAGCATCGAGCATATGCAAGAGTTGAACAAGAAATCGAGTTGAGTGCTAATTGCTAGTATTATCATTCATTAATTGGATTATTACAAGATTGGATAACTTATTTGAATATCTACTATTGATTCGTGTTCCATGAAATTAGGAGATTTAATAACAAAGCAACTTCCAAAACAAAACTCCATCTATAATGTGAACTTGTTATTATTTTCTCAGTTTTGAAGGCTTCTCCTTATATACTGGTACATATGAGACAGGAACATGAAATGACAAAATAAATTAAACATCAAACATTGTTTGCTTCAACACGGCCACAGATCACCCCAAGTAGATCTTTTGGCCTGTTGATGCAAGGTAGGGTTCTTGCTCCGAGTGACGACAATCCGGTCATATGAACCCTCTGAGGCATCCCTTTTGGTGGATCTGCACACATTCATAGTGACCTGTCTACCCCTTCTGACAGGCATGAAGACAATCCTGCCCCAGCCACCTCCAAGATCAGCACTGCCTCTTTCTTCTTCACTTTCCTCGTCCTCTTCACTATCAATGGGACCATCGGTTTCCACAGCATCATCAGAATCATAAGTTACAGCATTTACTACTTCACGTGGTGTGTCGTCAGTTTCCAAATCATCAGCAACGTCAGTTTCTGCATCAGCTACTTCGTGAGGAGTGTCATCAGCTTGTTGCAACTTCAACCAGTCCTCTGAAAAAGTGAAGAGAAATAAACAATAATGGGAATTAATAGTTTATAATCTCAAAGGTCCTCTCCTATATACCATTTAAAGGAAGATGGTTAAATAGCAAATCAGACCATATATTTTGTTTTAAAGTATTTTAGCAGAAAGTAAGCATTGAGGCATGTAAACTAAGTACCGTAGTCAATTTCAAGATCCTCTGGATTTCTTTTCGCATGCTGCTCCTTCAGAGTCTCAAATTCCATACCATCAAGGGGCCAAGGTTCCCTGTGGCGCAAGGGATGGGTAAAAAAACAGTTACAAAGGATGAAGCATCTATACCTCAAAGATATGGATTATGACATTCAATGACCAGGGTAGGAAGGAATAGAAAGTGTTGCTTTATAAATAGAAATTGTGACTTCAAAAAATCATCCATAACAAAAAGAAATCAAAATAAAAATTAATTGGAAAATATTAACATGAGATACATGTCCATCGGCTTGTTATATTTTCACGAAAAAAGACTTTCGGCAATTATTTTCGTTAACAGTTTAACTTAGATATCTCGTCAGCGTAAAGATTTACCCTGTTAACTATTTAGAAAAAAATCATCATCAATGACTTTTGAAGTAATTATTACAAAAATCCAACAATTTTACCACATGATAATCCATGATTGGACGATTCACAATACTATAATTTCTTTTTACATTGTTAGTGCATTCTAATAAAATGATTTTTGTTATTCTATTTGTTATCTATATTGCTTTAATTCAAACATAAACTACGTACCTCATTACCTGGAGACTCCACGCTATGCGCAGGTAAAGGGGAGGGATATTGTACACAACTTTACCTTTGCATATGCAAAGAGGCTGTTTCCGGATTCAAACCCATGACCAACAAGTCATCAAGACATAACTTTACCGCTGTGCCAGGGCTCGTCCTACTTTAGTTCAAACATGAAAGATGTAAATAAAACACTTGCCTTGGCCTTGATCCTCGTCTAAAAACAACATAGGAAAATTTCTCATCTTCAAATCCACGTAAAGGATCACCCTTTGAACGCTGTAATGATGAAATTTAACAGTGAATTTTTTTTATGTCGATCCTCGTTGATATCACAGAAAAGGGTAAAGTAGGAATGTGGGGAAAACACGATTCTTTCCAATACAAAAAGTAAAATACGGATTAAGGAGAAACCTTGTAGGCGCGTTGTGAAGATGTCCTTTCCAAACGCTGAACAAAATGACAATATTTTCCAGATTTTACCAGTGGACAAGCCCCATCATGAGGACACTGCATGAAGAAAATTTACCAAAAAAACCGAAAACGATAAGAGTAGGCCAGGCAGAAATTGAAGGAAATGAGTGCTTGGAAAAGATGTTGAGTAAAAATGTAATATACTTACAGGAGCAACCACAAAGGCACCGGTCTTCTCAGTGATCAAATCTTTACAAACTTCATTATTCTTACAAGACTTACGGTATTTCTACAAAGGCAGCAAATTCCATGCTTTATAAGAATAAAACATCGAAAGAAAACTGCACAACTATGATGCCTAAAGACAGAATACAAAGATAATTTAGCATTGTTCAATTTTTTCTCATAAGTGGTCGTAAAATTACTCTTTCTTCCATCCATAATATGTGAGATCTCATCTGAGCTATAATATTAGATCCATGAGGTGTTCCTGGTTCAACCAAAACCTACAAGAATTAAATTTCACAAATAGAGATAACATTAGATATAAGATTCAAAAGAATTAAATATTACAATAAATTTATGAATTCAAAGGTTCCTTCATTCATTTCCTTTTAAAGAAATTTCTTCTATGATTAACAGACATTTTCGTTTGCTCCTACAAGTCCTTTTCCTCTAATAATTACTTTGTTTTATTTACATTAAATGTTAAAACAACACCAAGCTAATATATAAGTAAAATAAATTATTTATAGAGAATCCTCTCTTTCACAGGGCAATAAAAGTATGAGCTAGAATCTCACTAGAATGTCCCGTGTTAGATCCCAAAGCTGGCGAACTATGGTAATTCGATCCTTTATTGATGGGATCTCTCCAAGAACATAGGACTTCAGCCAATAAAACAGATTGCTAGCAGTTAGCATCAACTAAAGAAATAATACATAAATACTTTATATGCACTGAATTTGAAAACATAAAAATATCTAATTAAAGCATAACCCTACCAGCAATACAGAAAAGGAAAATAGGGCTGTAGAATAAAATAATAAACTTAACGGACAGAGGAAATCCAGCTGAACTATGTAATTTGTTTAAACAAAAAATTAAAAATTGGATGGAAGGAAAAATTGGCCAAAATCTGAATATATGAATCATATACAAATGTAAAATTCTGATCTGAACTCAAAGAATAAACTTACAGCAATTACAAGGTCATGCCCTCTCTCTGATTTACTGATACTTTTAGAAAGTGATTGAATGCTATCATAGCTATGAATAAGTGGCAAATTCTTGAGACCTATATAATCAATAGCAGAAAAAGAATCAAAGTTGCCAACCATTAAACGTTTTCAACTTTTCTCAGGAAATTCAGAAGGGAAAGATTTCAATATCAATCCTAAACAGGAAAATTTACTACATAATTTAGTAAAACAACCCTCATTACACAAGGGAAAGAACTGTTGATTCAGCGGTGACTGAAATGACTTTGGCACCATCATTAGAAATAAGTGTCTCAATTTCCTAATGATGAACCAAACAGAGCAAGACAGGTCAGACTATTGCTTTCATAAACTTTAAAATCTTCTAATTTCATTGGCAATCTTCTATAAATAGATAAAACCAGCCCATGCAATTTTTCTTTCTTTTTTTTTTTTAATAAACTAGTTTGTTTAAGAATAATGTCAATGATGTGGAATTTGGCAATCCATAAACAATAAGCTTTAAGTTGCAGTTGTGTTCCATGATTTCAACATAATTGTAAAAATACAACTCAATGGGTCCTCTTCCCTCTTCCATTGCTTCATATGTACATTTTAAGTAAAGTTTTTGCTCTTCTAGCCTTCTAAAAACGAATATGGTTTAATCTTACTCGCCTCATTTTGACAGTATTAAGAAACCTATCTTGTTCAAAGAAGTGTATCAACATTTACCTTGTATAAGGCTCTGACCTGCACGCTGCATTGATTGTGATGGTTCTATTAAATTAACTTTCTCTAAAGATTTTGGCCAAACTTCTTGCAGTGCCCTACATCATCAGATTTGAAAGGCAATAAAAAAGTTCAAAAACATGACCAACATAATAATATCAAAGTTAACCATTCAAAAGAACAAAGTTCAAGAATATTATACCAGAAAGCTGAACCTGTCCCCGCACCAAAATCTAATACCTTAGATGGGGAGAAACCAGGAAGCCTTCTGCGAACCTAAAATGAGAGTTTTGTTGAGATTAACATCAAGCCAACATTTTATTCAAGACTGAAAGGCTTTTTTCTGGGTATTCATAAAAATAAAAAGTTAAATGAAAATAAGTCAAAGAAAGATATGGTTCACAGCAATAACAATAGCTTTATCCCACATGGATCCCACCTTATGGAAATTAAATTATAACGTATCCTCAACCTATATGATACAATTTGGAAAATAAACAGGAAAAAAAAAAAAGATGAACAAGACACACCAATCCCACATATTAGGGATTTCAATCATTCTGACGCATTAATTCACCCTGTGTGATTAAATTTAGACCTAAAATCTTTTGCAACGGTTCTCACTTCCATATGCAAATTTGCTCTCATCTGACTCCATGACTCAATCTCATAACAGAGTGCATTTATCACTAATCCTTTCATTTGTGTCAACTTAAGCAACCCATTCCCTTAAAGAAACACTTCCATTAGAATCCTAACGTTTCCTTATATTATCATGGATGGACACAAAACCATTGTTCACACGCGTCTTTTTTCCTTTCTGTTTTTGTTCTAACAGGCTTCATCTATTTATTTTGCAAAGGAAAAGATTAATAGGTTTTTTGTTCTAACTCAAAAATCCACTTCTCCTAGTTATGTCAAAGCTTTTAACACCAATTATTTAATATTAGAGTAATATAAAAGAGAGGTGCAGTATTCAACTGCACACTCACTTAACTATGTTAGTCACTGAGTTAGTTACTCAGTTAGTTAAGTGCCAGTGTTAGTTAAGAGTTGGTTAGAAGGTTAGTTAGTCATAACTAACTGTTCTAGAGCTCTATATATACTTCTCTTTGTAACAGAAAACAGTTACCCAATCATAATAACATTTTCTGATTCTAAAGTTCTTCTCTCTTTTACTCTTTATCTTTTATCTTCTTCAGTTCTGTTAAGAACTCTTTTATTTAATGATATACTTTCCCTTCTTTCATTGATATTTTTTCCTTTACTTTTCCCTTATTTGGATTAAGGTTCTGTCCTACCTCTTTAAGTACTCTGTAACAAGAAGAGTAAACAGCAGGCATTCGAGAAGCCACATATGCAATTGTCTCATCATCTCTATATGTGAGACCAATGTCCCCATAAGAGCTTGTAATCTTCCAACGTTTTGATTGTTCAAAAGGGTCTTCAACTATCTTCTTTGCTGTGGAGGTTGCCAGCTGCAGATTGACATCCTTGATTTGATTGAATGATTGAGACAATCTCAAGACTTTCCTCTTCATATATGGCTCCTCCTGCTCTATAATCCCAAGAGAACCATGAACAATTGGCATCACAAAAATACGAAAATATAAAGATATATATTGCATATAAGAAAAAAAAAATTAAGCACCAAGAAAATAAAAGA
The DNA here is from genome assembly GCA_007407185.1 of Glycine tomentella. Lineage (NCBI taxonomy): Eukaryota > Viridiplantae > Streptophyta > Magnoliopsida > Fabales > Fabaceae > Glycine > Glycine tomentella. The sequence goes on along the minus strand of PYAF01004968.1, from coordinate 2,112,658 downwards.
CCTCGAAGGTATTTCTTAATGGCACGGTGGAGACGGACAGGAACAACAAGGCAACGTGCAGATTGTTTGGCTGCATAGCGGAGGGTTTCACGGGTGACAATTTTCTGGGCAGTTTCAGCAATTGTCTGGGCAGCCATGCTGACCCAGAATTTAACAAACCACTCTGTGTTCCAAGTAATCAGGTTCCTGTATTACTGTAACTTAGTAAGTTGGCAACAGTTTTAATAAACAAAAAAATAAAAGCAAAATCTCATCTAGCTCTAGCCTAGGCACCACAAAAATGAAACATAGCTGAGTTAAAACCATAACATTTTTTCATGCTAATTCTTTTCATTTCCTGATTTACATCTTTTCTAAGGAAGAAAAGAATGAGACAAACCAAATATCCATAAACCAAATCTGTTCTCACCTAAGCAGCTAATTTTCTTCTTCATTCTCTTCAGATGTTTCAATTTTTTTAAGAAGCACAGAGATTTGGAGTTTAGTCTGAATTAAATGGATGCAATTTTTATTATAAAAATAAACACAAAAAATATCATATGAATTCTTCCCCACTCCATGAGCCAGCCAAAAAAATTTCCTATTACTAGAAGAGACGTGCAATCATCAAGTGAATCTTCAAAATACAAAAATAACAATGGTAAAACATCAAGAATCAGTCCATGCATACAACGTTTTCAAAACATTATGATTAACCTATTAGCAATCATGGTACATTTTGGAATTATGAAATGCCATAAGAAGTATAGTATTTGATCAGCTACAATACTTGCAACCCTGAAAGTCTTAGAATGTGGATTTTGGCCCAACTCAACCCCAAAAACTAGCTCATAGGTGAAGATTGTCCCCTACTTATATACTCTATATTGGTCTTATCTCTAACCAACGTGGGACTTGGATTTTTCCCAATACACCCCCTCACGCCCAACGCTTTTGGGCTTGGTGCGTGGATGACATGATGGGTAGCCCATTTAATGGACTAGGATAGACTCTGATACCATCTTAGAATGTGAGTTTAGGCCTAACTCCACCCCAAAAGCTAGCTCATGGGGTGAGGGTTGTCCCCCACTTATATATATTCTATCTTTGCCTTGACTCTAGCCGATTTGATACTTTGATTTTTTCCAATACACCCCCTCACACCCAACACTTTGGGCTTGGTGCATGAATAATATAGTAAGTGGTCTGTTAATGAATCTAGGATAGACTTTGATACCATTTTAGAATGTGGGTTTAGGCCTAACTCAACCCCAAAAGCTAACTCATGGGGTGAGGGTTTCCCCCTACTTATATACTCTATATTGGCACTATCTCTAGTCAATGTGGGACTTGGATTTTTCCCCATATACCCCCGCACGCCCAACACTTTTTGGACTTTGTGCGTAGATAACAAGGTGGGTGACCCTTTTTAATGGATCCAGGATAAGCTCTGATTCCATCTTAGAATGTGGGTTTGGGCCTAACTCAATCTCAAAGCTAACTCATGGGATGAGGATTGTCCCCTACTTATATACTCTATATTGGCCTTATCTCTAGCCAATGTGGGACTTGGGTTTTTCCCAATAGAAAGGAAGAAATACAAGCACTCAATGATTAAGGTGAAAAAATATTAATAACAGACATATTTTTATCAATGTTAGCAATATAAAGGATTAATCCAACATAGTAGTCAATCTTACATTGGGGCATGGAGAGGACGCCCCTAAAAACACTATAACCAGATGGCCACTATTTTTTAACCCAAAATCCTTAACATAGATTTATACTACACATGTATATTTACTGCAAATTAATAGGGAAAATAAAAACTAAAATTAAACATTCATAATTAATAATCAAGAGTTTGATAACTAAACACACACGCCGTTGGATGAAATCATTGTTTTTCTCAAATTCTTTTGTAGAGATTGAAGATGGGACAGAGATGTAAGAGATGGGTATACATAAACACCACAAATTGGCCAGAAACTGACCAAATTCAAAGAACAGAGGTGCAGAAATGGTGCAAGAACGAAAGCGATGAGAATTAATAAGTTGCTGTAAGGGTTTAACACTATAGTTACACGTGTTGAGTAGAGAAGGGAAAGGGTGTTGAAACAGGACCTCAACCTGAACATTTTCAGAACCATACTTAAGCAAAATATATATACAAAAAATCTTCATTGAGAAATTTCATCAAACAGTTTATGAGCAAAACTTGACTAACTTCTTCCTTCTTTTTCACTTGTTCAAAGCATCGAAACTTGATGTTTCTCTCTAAGAACACAATAGAAACTAAGCAAATAAAAGATTGATTAAGCAATTATGGTAAACTTCTTACCTTCAAATTGTGGTGGATGGAAGGAAAAAAGGTTCGTGGTGCAGCTAGGTGTTGCAAAGAGAAAACACGATCAGTGATGAAAAACCCCTTCTTAAGCCCTCTCCGCTACTTTATGGACCATCAGATGCATCCTTTTCATTTTTTTTCTGAATGACTTTAAAGTCGTAAGAAAAATTTCAAAGTATATATAATACCATGTCCAGGTTAAACAACAAATACACTTGTTTAAGTTGTTTCTCAAAGTTGTCAGTAACTTAATTAGTATTCACGGTTTCTAAGATAGTGGGTTGTGCCATTTTACTAGGCTTAGTATGTTACAATATACCCTATTTCAATTAATGCTTTGCTGTTATTTTTTGTATTGAATTCTAATTGTCATTATTGAATATGAAGTAACTTGCAATTGTTAGTATTGAGAAAGCAAACCATTTCTGAATGTTGCTGTAAGTCAATTGAATACCAGATCAATATGGCAATACATGACAGCAACTGGAATGAAATTGGTTTAACCAACATGCAATGAAAAATTTGTAACCATTTTTAAGCTTTTTTATTTGTGTCATGTAGTTCAGTTACATAACTGTGATTTTGTTAGCTGTCCTTCATCCGTGACTCATATGTACTTTCTATTGTTCAGGTTAGTTGTGTTTTTTTATTCTAATTGAGTAAATAATGTTATTTCTATGTTTCTGGTTGTGGTTCAAAATAGTATTTATTGTATCAAAAACAAAATTAAAGAACCAAAACTGCGTGGTTACACAATACAATCAATTTAATTGATAGAAAACTAATATGAAGTTTGACATGGATATGCATAACTTAATTAAAGGAATTATGTATAAATGATAGTATGTTAAGACAAAAAATGAGGATAAATTGGCAAAGCAGACAACAGCAAGTAATTTACTGGTTTTCATAGATGCTGAGAATACAGAAACACAACAACATACCCAGAAAGAGAGGGAGAAGCTAAAACATCATTTCCTACTTAACAGTTAATTGATTTATTTTTCCAAATCATCAGCAAATTTTCTTCCTTTTCATTACCGGCCCCTTCACCATGATAGAAGATGAATTTAAACTAACACTTTTTTTTCTACATAAATTGTTTTTCATAATATTCAATATACATCAAATTAAGTCTGTGCAATGGAATCGAAATGACATTAACTCTCTTTTTTACATTAACTTTTTCTAATCATAAAACCACTAAAAAAAAAGAAGAAACCCACACTATCAAACCAAGCACCTGAGTTTTTCGCGGGCTTGGGCTTGTGCTTGTTGACGAGGGGCTTCTTCACGTCATTGGCGGGGTAAAACTTGGGCGGATTCTGGGCCGGGGCCTCGGGTTTGGGCTTGGGATCGTGGCGGGGGAAAACGCCGCCTTTTTCGTCTCCTTTTTCTGCTTCTTCTGCTTCTGTGCTGAGACTGAGGCTGGTGACGCAAAACCCTAACTCTGGTTTACATTTGCGCCTGAAAACGCATCGGGTTGATGTTTCTATTGGCCGGGCTTTGTGAAAATACTGTCTGTTTTCCTATTTCTATTGCTCACTTTTCTTTTTTAACTAACAAACAACATATTCATGTGTTATTCTCATTTTTTATTTTTTTACGTATTTTTAAACTGCATTTACTTATAAACATAAAATTTTATATTAAAACAAACATAATTAGTATTTACATTTTTTAAAAATAGAGTAATTAAGCAAAAAAAATCAACTCCATCCTGATTTTGAAGCTACTTAAATCATTGTCTGCTATAAAATATTTGAGAATTGAAATCATTGTTCATGCTCTTGTCTTGTTTCCATGTTAATAAATTTTATTATAATATATTAATTATATATTTAAGTAAAAATTCAACACAATTAAAATTAGTTTATTATATGATATTATTGAGTATGTAGTGTTTTATAGTAAAAATATATTTATGAATTAAAATTAAAATATTTATTATATATTTATGTAAAATGATATTTAACTTTATTATATAACTATTAAGTAACAAAAAAATTTGTATATGAAGTTATTAAACATAAAGACAAAATATTATTTTGTGAAAAATATATTAACTATTTATATTTGAATTAATTTTTAATATACAAATTCCAACTGCATAATATAAATATTATTAAAAACATTTGTTTATGAAATTACTGAGTAAAAAAATTTACGTGAATGATAATTGAGGTTTTTATCATAATTAAAACTATCTTAATTTATGACTATTGAATCTTTGTTATGCACATGTGTAAAATACTTAAAGAAAAAACTTGCTTAGTAAGTAATTTGAAATTATTTTGTAGTAAAAATATATTTAATAATTTAATTATTATATATTTATGTCAAAATAATTTTTAAGTAAAAACAATTTTATAGGATTTTCATCCTATAAACAAAGGTCCAACTTATTTTTTAAATCCTCAACCCGCAAAGATTAGAAACTCATCTACATATACTGTTAATTGGAAATACAAAACAATCTGGGAATCTAGATTAATTGACCTCATGTTTGATGAGTTATTGATATGAATGATCATGAGTTAAAAATTATGAATTGCTCTCATTCCAGATAGCTGATACTAATTTTTGTGTTGTAAATTGTTTTTCCAGAGCTGATGGAGATTATGGAGCGGCAAAGGTGATGCTTAGACCTGCTTCTCCCGGTATTGCATGTGGGTCTATGAGAATTGTTCTAGAAATGGCAGGAGTTGAGAATGCTTTGGGAAAGCAACTAGGGAATAATAATGCACTCAACAATGCCAGAGCAACTATTGTTGTTGTGCAGAAAATGAAGTAGTTTCGTGAGGTTGTTGAGGAGGTGGCCTTACCAAAATTTGAAAGAGTCACGCGTAAGGATGGACGTGGTTCAAGTTGATTTCAAATTTTACACTTTGGACCAGCATTGTTAAGAGGAGGACATCCAAAATAAAAGAGATGACTCCGACGCTCTAAGTAAATACATCAATATTATAAAGAGAAAAACATATAGTTAAGAGTAAAGATGAATGAGCACAGAGTAAACCAGTGATTATGGTATGAATTGGATGTGTGGAAATGTTAGATGGAACTTGTATTTATAAGATGAGCGTGAGTGTCTTGAGTCTTTGTAAATAATTAACCTGTATATAAGACTAATACATAATTACATATTATAGATAATTAAGTTATATATAATTCGTATCTTGTAAATAATTTGTAGCTTATAAATAGTTAGGTACTTATTATTTGAAAAGTTGTTGTTGCATTATCAAATAACATTTAAATAAATATAAGTTAGAGATAATCTATTAGTAGATAACTATACCACGTGTATTTTCTATATTTTGGACGTTACAGATTCCAATGGAAGAATTGTGGAAGTAATGAAATTTGTGAAAGGAATGTAATTTTTAGATGTTGATGTTTGTGATATAGAGCGGGTCATAGTTCTCTAAAGGAAGTGAAAACATTGTTCAATTTTTGTTGAAAGTTTTATGAAAGTGAATAGTTTCTTCAAAAAGCTACTTGTTCAGGTTGAATTCAATATATTATTCATCTATCTGTTTGATTTGTATTTATGGTCGTCCAATTTATGCTTGACTAAATCTGTAATAACCATGATTTCCAAAAAAAAATTGTTGGTGCCGTTAGAGTGAGATTGCACCAGAAGGCTATTTCTCTCGAATATCTAGTGTGATTAACATGGTAATGGCGCGATTAGCGCCAAAATGCACCCAACTTGCAGGTTTTCAACGCCAATAGCGCCAAAGTGGCGCTATTAGTGCGAGAACACGGGCATGACTCTATAAAAGGGTCATTTGAACGTTTTTGGAGAGAAAACCTTCATTCTCTCCCACCTTCAGCCATTTCCACCATTAACGACCAAAGAAACTTCATATCTTCTCCATTCTTCATCTAAATACTTTTTACTTAACTAGAAAGTTGATTAGAACTCCTCTATGAGCTAGATTCCAAGCTCAATTCTCAGAGAAAACCATAAATCGAAGAAATCCAGTTCTCTAGGGAACTTCTCAAAGCTGAGATTTGGAATGGAAAGAAGGCGTTTCAAGGACACTCAAGCTTAGAGAAGTTATCCTCTAGCCTTCCTCAACGATTTAGAGGTAAGAAACTCAAGTTTTACCGATTGATTTGTGAAATTGTTCTGGGATGAATAGTAACCCTTTTGAGTTAGAGTTGAAATTAGGCTTGTATTCTTTAGCAAAGTATGCTCAGAAGGTTGTTCTGATGAATATTGAACTGTGAAACATGACTTTTGATGAAGTTTGATTTTGCCTCTGAAGTATGTATGAGTAGGAAGAATATTGATTAAATGGAAGGTACTATGATAAATATAAGCCTAAGTGTTTTTACAAAAGTTGTTCAGAAGGCTAAATAAACGGTGAAAACGTGTTGGAATAACTGTTTTAGTCAAGTTGGATAATCATTGATATATGGTCTGATTAGAGCATTGAATTGGCTTATGCAGGGTCTTAGAGCGACTCTAGTACCTTTATTAGGCCTAGATAGATCCTAGTGAGGATCTGTCAGTCACAAGTTAAGTGATTAGCCTTAGAGACTTGAGATAGAGTAATAAAGGGTTATATGTAGAAGAATAATGTTTCTGTTTATTTTAACGGTTGAGAACCGTTATTGATTGATTTTGGTATGCCTTTATGTAGGGCGTGATACAGAGGTTACTGGTGAGTGTGACCACGAGGTCGGGAGAGCCAGCGTAGCACTCAAAGCAGGTAAGCTCTTTGTTCTTGGGAGTGTTTCCATTGTTTGTGTTCCACCATACTTAGAGGGAGTGATGATTATTGTATGCCATGATGCACATATATTGAAATTGTGTGTCACTGTTTTTTATTGAAAACATGTATATTATGTACACTGTGATAGTGTGGTGTGATTGATGAGATTCTCTGACCAGTAGAATGGACTAAATATGGACTTCCCTTAGAGCCAGAGTTACGTGAAACAACTCTAAGTGGTCAGTATAAATATATGTAATAAAACCTAAGAGGAATGTACCCGTCGCGAATGATCTTCTCTCGGAAGTGCCATATATGTCCGAGTGAGTTCTAGGAGAATGTACCCGTTACAGATAATCTTTCTCAGGCAATATGATATATCTATATGTATATGTTGTATCTATATTTGATATACATGTGATATGTTTTGAGAGCCGTGATGACTGGATTGTGTATGATGTCAATTTTAATATTATATGACATGAAAGTGAATCAGGGTGGGGAAAGACCTCCAAAGACCCTGAGTTTACTGAGATTGTTATCTCACCCCTGTTGGGGATTATTATATGTTTTGCAGGAGATGCTCAAGGAGCGAAGGATGGATCCCAGGCAAGATGCCCGCGTAGGAATAGGTTCTATGTGAACCTTAGGCATAGATTTTGAGAGCTCGTTGGCTCATTTATTTTGATTATGCTTGTTATTTTGTACCCTGAGGGGAGTATGTACAATTTGATACATATATATTGTATATTATGAGAATTTACCATATATTATGTACAATGGGTGTGGTTAATGACGTGGGATAACGTCATTTTGTTTATTCTGAATTAATTATCTTTGATAATTATTGCGCTTAATGACCATAGTTGAATGTTAATGAACTAGATGCATACAGGTTGTTACAAAATCAATATCAATGACTCAATTGTTCAGTTGCAGAAGGATTGTGTGAATCTTCCACCATTAGAGTGTTTCCTCATCACCTTTGATTAAGGAACCATGATGATTCAAAGGCGTCTCTTTTCCAAACCTATTTGCTCCACCATTATTTTCTCAATGGTTGTTTCCTGTTTTCGTCAAGGCTCAAAATTTGAAAAGCTTATATGCCTATTTTTAGGTTTTGATTTTGATATCAACTGATGAGATTTTGAGTTGAAGAGAAAATTCAAGGTAAGAAAAACCATTACTTACAGAAGATAAATTGATTATATATAATTGAGGGCAAACACAGTTCATCTAATCTACCAAATTACTTCTATTGAGAAGTTTCAGATTTACACGATTTTGGACTACGAATATTGAGATCCTCTTCATTATACATTAAACCAAAACAACTATAGAGTATTTCTCAAACATTTCAAGACAGTGTCCACATAAATGCTCCCAATCTCACGCATTTTATAAGAAAAAGTCATTTGCTCTTTAGGTTCTCTAAGCCCGTCTCCCGCATTTGATGTTCAACAGAGACTAAACCGATTTGTGTAAGAAACCTGAAGGAAAAAAATACATTCAGTACTGCAAAGGAAAACTACTATAGAAAATTTTAAGTTATAGCCAATAACTCACTCATAATTAGATGCCAAAAGAAAACCAATGCTTTTCTAGAATTTACTTATACATAAGCCATAATGATACAACGTGCATTTCCTTTTTATTCTTCTCTTTGCAATCTTCCTCATGAAGGGAACACAAAATGGCCTGTGGAATCACAATATGCTGACTAAATCATATATGCACCTATGTGTTCCTTTCCATGCTATTGCACCATGAAAAACTAAATAGAATCCATGAATTATAACATCACCAAATCCATCACAAAACATTTTGCATTGCCATGTGAAGTGCCACACACACACACTCTCTTTTATAAAACAAAACACACACACAAAGAAACATACATGAAAAGCTTAACTAGAAGATATAAGTTTGGCTTGGTGGTAAAGGATGAAAGGAGGAAGAGATAGATCACATGTTTGAATCCCCAGTTACAAAAACTAACAACTAATATTTGTCTATAAAAAAAATGAAAAGCTTAACTCATGCAATGGCAACACTTTTAATCCAAGTTGTATCATTTAGGAACCAACATGGTCAAATAGAATGTCACATCACATTCACAAATCATAAGTACATAATTGTTACATGATCAATTTTAGACTCCACAAGGATGCAAACTGCATAGAAAGCATAAACAATGAAGGAAATCTCAATTTAAATTTGAAATCAATACAATTTACAATGAGTAAGGGTGAAAGTACTAGCTGAGAAGCAAGAAGAGGGTGAGGCAAATTAGAACAAGGAATGCAACGAAAAATCAACCATGAATACTGGAAGAGAATGCTAAGGCCAGCATAACAGCAAGACAGAGACCCAACAATAAAAAAGTGGACTTTAAAGTAATCCATGTAGGACCCTGAATCAAAAACACAAACAAAAAAAAAAAACACAAAAATTTAACGAAAAAAGTGTAAACTAAAAGTTAAAAATGGAAGAAATCGCAGAGTGAAAATACAGACATTAACACCAGGAGCTAAAGTTCCAAGGAGAGTTGTTGTGGCTGAAGATACATCTCCAGCATCTGATTCTGTGTTCCGGTTTTCCATCTTGCAACGAAAATTTAAGTTAGTTGATTAGGCTTTATAGCTGTTGAGCCAAATTTCAATTTCCCGCTAAACACTTAGTCTAAATTTCTACCAGGTTTCACCTTTTAGATTTAAAAAGAAGGAAAAATAATATTTTGGGTAGATAATTAATTGGATTTCGAACAGTTTGAGTCGAAGGAAAATGTTATTTATACCTCATTAATCCTTGTTATATTAATATATATCTCTTTAAGTGAAAGAGAGAACTTATTTATTAGATATATATAGTTATCTAAATTCTCAAATTATGAACACTTTTAATTGTGAGTGTGTATAAGGTAAATATTTTATTTTTAATATGATTTTTTTACAAACAAAATTAAAATTAAAATCCTAACTTATTTGATTAAGAAAGAAAAACTACTGTCACTTTCATAAATTTTAGCTAATTATGCGGAACATAGCTTTTATGTTTTTTTTTCTCATGTTATGTTCTTTGGTAAAAAAATTGCCTCTTAAAAAATAGTACAGTATATATGGACGAATAAGACAAAGTATTTCAAATGGAGGGAACACTGAGAGGGGGGAGCGTGTGTCGACTAGCCGTAGTCAGTGTTCAGGAACACTTGACCCTTGGTAGATGGAATGGGCATTTTTAGCTTTACTAAATTCATATGTTCCGTCCGTTTCCAATTCAATTTAAATCATAACATGATAGGTTATGGGTCTGGATGACTACCCCACCACCATGAATGAATCTTTTCAACCCACCATGAATGAATGAATGAATCTTCAACCCCAATCATCCTCCTTAGTTCCTCTATATCACTTCTTTACCGTATGTATGCCAATAATAAACAAATAAAATAATAGATAAATATAGAATCATGATGAGATCATCATAACGGGTCAATTTTTCAAATTTCAAAAGAAAAAGTTCATATTCCAGTCTCAATTAAATATTAAATAATAATAGTACAATAGTACAATTTAACTATGTAATCAACTTTCCACAGAGAAAAGACAATATAATCAACGAAATACATCATACTTTTTTTTAAATAGTGGATCTACCCTACCACTATCGAATTATTATTATTTTTTAAAACAATTAAATCAATTTTACTAGCAGCAGATCCAGAAAACTAAGTGTGTGTTAGAATTATAATTAAAAAAAAATAGAATTTGATTGAATTTAATTTTGTGAACTTAAATTTAGTTAAAAGTAAGTTTAATATAATTTGATTTGTGTTTTAAATTTTTTAGCCTCAGTGCAAAAACAAGATATGAGTAATTTTGGAGTAAATCTTAGTTTTGGTGAAAGTTGCATTCAATTCACCTAGAAAAATAATTTGTCAAACAAGTAGATATAAATTTTTATGAGAGATAAACCTTAATTTGGATGTCCAAACACGAACCAAACACACCCTTGCAATTAAGAAAGCTAGTTATTGTTATAGGAAAAAGGACAACTTTACTTCCAAATCAAATTCTTAAGTAAAACAATAATAAATATATAAGGAGAGCAAAAAATTAGAAAATAATGATTTCAAATCTAAATAGATAGAGGGGATAAAATACAAAAATTATATATAAATTTGTTACTAAAATCAAGGGGTGCATTTTTATATCCTCAACTCTACATAGTTTTGTCACTAAATTTTACGTTGACATTCATACACAAATCATTATATATATGATAAATTTGTTAATATTTATAATAAAATAAATGTTAACTAGTGACATTAGATATCCTAAGGACATTGGTTTTAAAAATTAAAGGATAAATATTTTTATTGAGATAAAAAAATTTGTTGTCATTTTTCTCTTTTAATTTCTTAATTATTATCCTAAAAATATTGGTTAACAAAAACTTTTATGATAAAAAAATGATTTTTAAACACCCAAGAGATATATAGATACCTTGAGAGAGATAAAAAGAGGAAAGAAATAAGTGATTGATAAGATTAATGATATAATAATAGAAAAAGATTTAAAAATAAAAATATTAATTAAATATTTATAAAATTCAAATATCACCATTCTTATAATAATAATAATAATACTTATGTTAAAAGTTCCTAGCCATGATTCATGATTAATAAACATTCTTACAGTAACAATACATATGATTAGTGTCTGTTTTTCATTGTTTGGTTTAAGATATTTTCATTTTCAATGCACCTTCAACATAACTTTCACACAACAACTCTTTTTAAAGTTTAACATGCAGTAGTTTAAACCGCAAACTAACCCACGTTACTTTTTTCCCGACACTGTTGGCGTGGGTCCATTATTTCCACGGTATTGTGTAATGGGATTTTTTTTCTACACTATTCAAAAATCAAATATATTAAATAATAATAATGTAATTTCAAAATTATCCTTTAGTAAAAAATTTTAGATTTTTTAAATATCATTCTTCTTCCTTCTTTTTTTTGTCTGTGTAACCTATATAGATTGAACAATTTGTGTATTTTATATGAATTAATCAATCTATACATAGTTATATGAATTAATCAATTTGTATGAGTTTCATATATTTCATATGAATGATTTCTACCGCTACAACATGATCATGACGAAAAAATCAAAACAACTATCAAATCATGACCAATCACGAGAGAAGGATGTATGCCAAGAACTAACGAAGTACAAGGACGAAATAGCGAAAATGAGGTGAGAAAGGATAACTTTGGAATTAGAAAAATAATTATATATGAAAGATTTGAATGGGTTAGGAAGAAATTTCCTAATAATAACTAATAACTGACCCAGAAAACCATCCTCGTTCTATTATATAAGGGCCAAAGCTTCCCACAAATACACGCATATAATCATTTATGAGATAAGCCAATTGTGATAAGCCTTTCCATTCACTCAAGTGAGAAAAAAAAGTAACAAAAATAAACACCTAAACATATCAGAACAAAGCAACAACCATGGTGATTCACAGACTCGAATTGTGCATAACCATGGTTCGACTCGCCATAGAGTTCGTCGTGAGCGTCGCGGAAACAGTGGTCATAGTTCAACAGAGAACCGCTGAGCCTCTCGGAACGTTGAATCGCGCAAGTACACCTCTTCCTTTCTATGGCTACCTCCGTTGAGTTGAAGAATATCTCTTAGTTTCTAGCTTTCTTTTCGTTTCTTCTGTGAAATTCCGCAATTTGTATAGACCCTATATTTTCTTTTCTTTTTTGGTGCATCAAACGCTTATTGATGCAAACCCACAAGATGTTGTTGTAAGGAAAATTGATGCCCTTGTTTTTTTTTTTTTTTACTGGATTTTTTGGCTGGACTTTGTTGAATCCAGATTCCTTTTCTGCTTATAATGGATGACTTAGGTTAAAGATGTGATTTTTCTTTTCTTTCTTTTATTTTATGAGTCTGGTTGAGATACCACGGTGTCCTCCAACTAACTAGATTGGAGATTAATTCGCTTATGGTACTACTTTTCATTGGTTCAATTTTTTTTATACAAAAGACAAAATAGAATACAAGTTTATTCAGTAAATACATTGTCAACATAATTCTCTGAGTTCTTTTCATTTCTTCAACTCATGTTATTCTTTTTCTGGCCCTTAATTGTTAAATCTTGAGGTTTTTTCTCTCTTCATATTTATACAATTTTTATTATTTGTTTAGTCTAATGAAAAATAAAATATGCTCTTTTTTTTCTTTCTTGGTGAATGAAATTTGAATTTTTCCCAAGGAAAAATCACTTTTTTTCCTGTTATTTTCTTTCCCTTTTATTTTTTTATAAATAAAGTCTCAGTCTTTAAAGTTCGTTTAGGTCAAAAAATATGTCTAATTGTGTGTAATTAGCCTTATAAAGAGTTTTGAGTTTCTTCCCAAGAGTGCTGTGAACACTCTGTTTGTCTCTGTTCTTCAAGCATGGTGGTTTTTTATGGTTACATTCAAGCATGGTGGTTTGGTTTCTGGTTTATGTTTATTTGGTTGGACCATTTCTGATGAATTCTGGGAATGGTTATTGAAACTTTGAAAATCGGTTTCGTCAAAAGCCAGCGTAAGAACCAAGGAAAATGGTAGTTGAAACATCTTTTACCATATCAAAAACTCTCCTAGTTAATAAATTGCAGTTTCAGTGTTTCAGTACGGCGAAAGCTCTGTTGGTCATGTCTCACATTCAATACAAATTAATAGTACTAGTATTTTCTTCCGTCTCAAATACAAAAAAAAAAAAAAAAAAAACCACTATACTTTTAGTAAAAATAGTTAATTAATCTCATTTGGTAAAAAACTACCGTAACTTTTATCTTTAAATAACTTTTGATTGAAACTTGATATTAAAATTAGAAAATGGTATTCACCAAAAAAAAAGGATTCACCAAAAAAGAAAAATAGAAAATGGTTATTGGAAACACAACTTCAATTAAATGAATAGTATTTAGGAGTATTTGAAATAAATAAAAAATAGTATGTGATTTTTTTGTTTATACTGTATGTAAGACCAAAATAAGTATAGGTTAAATTTTGTTGTTGTTGTTGTTAGTAGACATTACAAACTAGTCAAAGTGAATCCGTAAAAATAAATATCTAAAATATATTAAATATAGAAAATCTTAAATTTAAATTTCTATACGTATAAAATAAATTTAAAGATTTTTGTTGCCTTTAAATTTAATAGGTTAAAAGATAATTATCAAAAGGGAATATAATGATTTAAATTTATTTATTTGTATAGAAAATTTAACTTTAAATTTTTTTAATAATTATTTTATTTTTATCTCTTTAACCTTTTTGTAATATACTTTATTATTATTATAAGAAAATAAATCTATTAAAAATCATAAAATTATAAATTCAATAAAAATGACTTACTAAATTTCAATATTTTAAATAAATTTTAGTTGATCATAAAAAATGTGTATGTTAATAAAACATTTATGTTAGTAGTGTTTATCTATTATTCAGAATAATATAAATATAAGTATAAATATTTTGTCCAAAAATATAAATTCAATACATACAAGTTTTATGCGACGTAGGATGTTCGTTCTCCTGTCTCAATGACATCTAAAACCATTCTTTTGGGTTGCTTCTTTTCTCTTGTTACCAAAAAAATAATCATATCTAAAACCAGTAAACCTTCATTTTAGTTTTTCAAATTATAAACATAGTTTATTTTAGTTTTAATTTTATAAAAATTAATTTTAATTATTAACTTTATAAAATAACCTTTAATTTAATACTTTCATGTAAAAAAAAGTAAAAACAAAACGAAAAATAACTATAATGAATAATTTTTTTTATATATAAAACCAATACTAAAGTAAAAAAAAAATGCTGAATGCTTGCAATCTTAAAATTACATAGGGTTTATTCTATCTTTATTTTTTAAGTGGATTTATTCTATTTAAAAACTATCAAGGATCTAATTCACTTAATTTAGTAAGATATGTGAGTATTGTAATTTTTTTTATATTGTCTTTGATTTCTATTCCTATTGATAAGGAAAAGTCAATTTAAAAATTTTATTGTTATTACTTATTTTTTGTCTTCTCTCCTTTTAAACGGGAAGAGACTTGTCGATGCATCAAATTACAGCAAATATTTATGAAAAAAACAAATATGATGACGAAGGGCAAACCCATGATTGTTGCCTCTGTTTCCGTCATAGTATGGAGTCTGTTTTGTCTGTTTTTTTCACAGCAAACATCGCCCATGCCTTTGTTTAATAATCTACTGTACAGTAATAACAACAATAAATAGAACATTTTCATGACCTGTCCACTTTTTTGTTAAACTATCTTGTTCTTTAACTTTTCTGTCAAACAAAATCTTGTTCTTTAACTTCTGTAAAAAAAAATCATATTCTTTAACTACTTAAAAAAACCAGTTATTAGTCTCTCTTAGATTCCCTTAGTAAAGATAAAAATTAAAGCCTTGCAAAAAAAGATAAAAATTACAGTGATTTTTTTCCTTCAAGATAAAAAACTGTTAATATGAACATTAAATTATATCAAAAGATTAAATTATTTTTAAACAAAATATCAATTATTAGTTTTACAGTTGTTATTATTGAAAGGATTTTCTACGATTAAAATGATTTAAATCTTATTTTAATCAGTAACATTATAAGATAAATTAAATAATTTGATTTTGAGAATGAAATGTTAAACTTATTTAATTGTAAAGTTCTAATTAATAATTTAAAAACTCAAAACCGAAAATTAACATGAAGTTTAATAATTTATACAATACTGCATTCGTTTTCCTAATAATTTTATCTAAGATTTGAAATTTCTAGGTACGATGTGGAATTAAATAACATTTATATTTTTATATAATAATTACTATTTTGATAAAATATTTTTAAAATTTCCATTTTTTAATTGCCAACGTTAGTATTTGTCGAATATTGATTGGAAGCTCCACATTATTGCGAAAAACATTATCAGACATTCGATCTCCGGGACCATAGGCTGAGACCCTCCACTCTCAGTAGTAATCCCTCCTTTCAAAGACAACAATACCCCAAACAGATGAGCCAATATGTCACACTAACAATTTTGTAATTTGTGAGTAATTTACAAATATTAGTACTCCTTTTGGAAAAGAACATATAATATATTATTTTATTTTACAAAAAAATATGCTCCAATTATGAAATATTCTTCGTCAGTCGTTAGCTGAGTTTCTTTTACAGTTGACATAAATTAATTTATTTAAGTTATATATATATATATATATATATATATATATAATTTTGAGCCTTTATTTCTTTAAAAAAATATCCTAATTTTCTCTAGAGTAGACATGGGTTGGGATCGACCCAATAACTTACTTGACTAACTTGAACTAAATTGAATAATAAAATTGAGTTGATTTGAATAATCGATTCATGTTTTATAATTATAATTCTAATGACCTAGCTTTGACATTAATGATAAAATTTAAATAACTTGAACCAATATGACGTGCAACACCTCTCTTTTTTCTCTGTTTGTTCTTGGTGGGTCAATGCGGATTGATACAAGTGGTTAAGGATCTGAAATGAATTTTCACTTTTTTCATGAGTGTGGTTCAAATAGTCGTGACGTCACTTTCCTCGCTTGGTGGACAATGTTGAGTCTGACTGCGTGGACTATACCAAACAATTATATTCATGAAGTTTTGATGTTAACAAAATATAAATTTTATGTACTAATCTTTCATACTTAAGTTACAAATCATTTTATCTCTATGAGATACAAACATAAAAGCACGAACAGAAAGAGTTTGGACAATAGGCAAAGTATTAGCCACCTATACAATTTCAGTGCTAAGAAGACAAGTGCTTTTGAACTTGACTCGCAATGCAAAAGCAATGGAATAGTTATTCGATCCTCAAAAATTGAAAACAATCACAAGAAACTAACGTTCACATATTTAGTAAGAAACTTGTGTCAGAGCGCACAAAAGGAAAGATTTAAATTATCTTCTCTTAATATTTTTAATTCTTTTTGTCTTATGTTGTTAATGTTTCTTTTCATTCATACGACGAAAGTCAGCTTTGAGCATTAGGTGACACTAACAAAATGTACTTCTTTGAACACATGTTGCAGAAAGCATTTGGGGCCCCCACTCTTTCTCTATGCACAATAGTAGCCTCGTATCAAATGTCAAAGCTATTAGACAACGGCTAGCTAGGATCTCTCGAAGGATCAAAGCACAAAAATCTATATAAAGTCTGAAGATGTTCGTGTTAAGGTTGTCAAATCACAAAGAGAATATTTTGAGACAAAACGAATAAGTGTTGTAACACTATCAGTCCATTGGACAAAAGAAACTTTAGCGAATTGAGTGAATGTAAGCTCTGCTTAGTCAACAAGTTTCATTATATTTAAGCTTATTGTTTAAACACTATGCTTAGTCCATAAGTTCCATCAAACATATATTGTTTGTGAAAGGCAGGATTTGTTTAGTGAAAAAAAAATACTTGAGTCATAAGCTCAGGGGGATATTAATGTATTGTTAGGAGTGTCCTAGAGAGTACTCGTCATAGCTAAAAGTGACATAAAGAATACTTGGTTGTAAAAAAAATGATTAGTGGAACCCTTCGAGGTTTGAAGGAGAATTGGGTGCACCTCAAGAGTTGAGATGAACCAGTATAAAACCTTTGTGTTTTCATTATTGCTTCTATATAACTAGTTCTTTTCTTTAAGCGACTTATACACTATCTTATCCAAGTTTTGTGAACTGGTTTTCTAAGCAAAGTAATTCCAAACCCCTTAGACGAAACCGTTCGTCCATTGATATTTGTTTGAGAAAAGTTTTTAATAGTTTTCGAAAGATTAAGTTTTATTCTTCATACTATTCAACTCCCTTCTAGTGTGCTTCAGGTACTTTAGACAACTCTCCTCAGGCATATTCCCTCGTGTCTAAGGACTAGTTGAGTAGTTGCAAACGCAATGAAATTGATTGGAATTTGAGCTTGTGCAATAATTTTCTATGTAAGTCTTTGTTGGTAGTCCCAACATGTCATTCGCATCTTGTTCGATAGTATTTTGAGTGTCTTCCTATTCTACCATTTTGTTTTGAGAAAAAAGAGCTTAATATATGTTTAAGGTCCCTGATAAATGATCTAATTTTGTTAAAGGTCTCTAATTTTAATTTCTAACATTATGAACAGTTGAAATGATGTGACATTATCACTTAGTTGACGATGATAATCCAAAATAAAAGTTTTAATATATCAAAGACTCAAAATAATAAATTTTTTATTAGGAATTCATAATAAAATTTAATATTTATTTATGAAAGGTCTTAAAGATATTTAAGAGAAAAAAAATACTAGTTCTTGGCCCGCAAAATGTCCGGCTCTTCCTCCCGTGGCCAACTTTGTCTTTTCCTCATCCCGTTTCATTATTGCACAAAAACAAATTCTCAAAGCTCTCAAGTTGCATTATAGCTTTTCCCTTTTTTCCGTTTCCCTCTCACGTGTCATGTCTCATTGGTCTCTCTCATGGATTCTATTAAAAATTCAAACAATTTTCCCACTCACTTCGGGAGATTCGAATCTGCATTTGAAGATAAAATTACAAAGAAAAATAGAAAAGGGCAAGGCTTAATCACCATCACCAGTACCACCTTCATACATGACAATTACATTACGCCCACCGACCTTCTATTGGGATTAGTGAAAAAGATAATGTAGCATGAAGATCGTATAATTCAGCATTCATATGCATTTTAAATCTTAAGGTCATAATGAACCTTTATTTGAATTCTGTCACCATATTTTTTCTTCAAAATATAAGATGATTAATTGATGAACTGACTTAACTTTTTCAATTAAAAATATATAAATTAATTAAAGTAAAAATACTTGAGGAACAAAATTATGGATAAATCATAATAAAAAGATTAAAATGCACGTGTTTTAGGACTTCTCCTCTCTTTACAGTGAAAAGCTAAATTAAATACATTTTCTATAAAAAAAAATTTAAAATAAATTCTCAATTTTCATTAATGAAAAAAAAACTTAAAAAAAAGGTAAAAGAAACTATTTTGTTGGGAAGTAGACTTTATCATGTTTGACTCGTAGCTTTAAAATAGAATTTTTTTCTTCTAGTTTAGAATTCGAATCTCGCATATTAATGACTTAGATAGACAACTTTGATTTCTCTTCCCCCTCTTCTCTTTGATTGTGGTTAGATGTTTTTCTTTTGTTTTTAGCTTCTATGGCCATGAGTGAGTAGTTTTTCTTGTTTTAATATTGAGGCACAATTCTTCATAATTTTATTCATGTTAATTTAATTTATTTAAGGTTCTCTTTATTTTTTTAAAATTTTTCTGTTATTGATTTATACATGCTAAACGTCTAATTACTGTTTACATTATGTTAGATGCATATGAATAAATTGAGAGGTGAACTTAACAAGTTGAAGCCATGAGAGATGAACTTAAGTTTTGATTCTCAACAACAA
Source organism: Glycine tomentella (assembly GCA_007407185.1). NCBI lineage: Eukaryota > Viridiplantae > Streptophyta > Magnoliopsida > Fabales > Fabaceae > Glycine > Glycine tomentella. The sequence continues at coordinate 2,093,088 of PYAF01004968.1, read as the reverse complement.
AATTCGTTGTAGACAGGTAAAACAAATTAATAAAGAGAGTAAATGACTTATTAAACATAACACCGCAACTGTATAAATAAATATCAAATTCTATTTGAATTGAGATAATTGCTAAGTCCAAAAATGTAGTTCCTTTACATTCGATATTTATTATTTGACGACGATTGTGTATTTACAATTTTTCTCTATCAAGTACAATTCACAAGACTTTTAAGATGAATCCAGAGATTAATATTTCATTTTATTATACTATTGTAATGGTTGATAAATTTTTTTTTATAAAACATAAAATATATTTTATGATAGATAATTCTATTCGAGACATTAAGATTGATTTAATCAGTAAGACTATTATAGGTGCAATTTTTTCTCTCAAAATATTTAACACAACATCAAATATATAACTTAAACTTGACATTACTAGTTAAGATAAAATAATTATTTGTCAATTAATCAATGTGTTTAGTAATATCAAGTCAGTTTGTTTAAATTTAAAAAATATTTAAAAAATATTTTTAAAAAGTCGTTTTTTAATAAAATAGATAGGATTTTTACTTCTTTAAAAAAAGTTAAAAAAATGCTTTAAAAACAGTTTAAACAAATATATTAAAATAAAAAATTGCTTATTTTCTTATAAATATTTTTAAAGCTTAAACAAACGGTCCATAGTGTAGATAAGTTTGAAATAATTTATGGTCTTACATTAACAAACATGGTAGGGGAAAAAAATAGGCCTTCAAACACTCAAAATATCATAAGAGAACAAAACAAAATTAATATGTTAATTCCGTCATATGATTCTTCAACTCATTTACACATGAATTAGGATTTTATCTTTAATAAAAAGTTTTAGTATGAATCGGTTTCATGCGATACCGTGGAGAAAAAGACAAGAATTATTAGTTATGATAAGATTTGGGCGTGTGTGATGTCGTGATGCCTCCTCATCTTATCAATATTTTGAGTAATGTTACCATTACAATAAATTAGTACAATATATTTGATCTTTTGTTTATTACATTATTTACCTTCTCTTATTTGATATTTTTCTCCTCAATAATGTCCAACTGAAAGATTTTCTTATTGCAAAAAAAAAATTATGAAAACAAATTTAATTCAATTAATTAAATATGATACATATAAATATTATAATTTTTTATATTATTTTTTATTAATGTGAATAAAAAAATATATTTTTAAGGGTCACCTTGAATAATGAATACATTCTCACTTTAAAATCATGTGGAGCAATGATACAAATCCAGCAGATAATGTTTATGAGCAGGCCACTAACAAATTATACGTCATGAAAAAGACAGCTTCTGTAAGTTCTTAGCATAGAAAATTGAAGTTTTGAACAAAGAAAAAAGATTTGTCAAAAATATATGTTGTTTAGTATGTTTACGACTTTGAGTTTTATTTATTTATTATATAAAAAGTTGACATATAAAAGTCTTACTTACCTAATTCGTACCTTATGTGTTAGTTTTATATGCGTAGGCTTAAGCTGTGCCTAATGCCTATATTTGAGGCCAACACGTCACAAAGGACCACTTAGCAATCAGCACTTGGCTTCATGCATTTGAAGTTTGAACGATCCAAATCAATTGTCAGTTGTTTGGCTGCACACTTTTGCCACATCAACTTTTCTCGTGTACTCAACCAACATTAGATCGAGTGAAAATTATTAGTTTATCACGATAGGATGAAGATTAGAATATTTTTTTTATCAATAAAAATTCAACATGATATCATAAGTTTATAAAATTCACATATTTTATTTATAGTTAAATTAGATCTCATTGATAGATTATAATATTCTTTAAGTTGTGTTTGATTTAGAAGAAAAATATGTTATAAATGAAAATATAAGTAAAAGAGACATAATTTAAAAAGAAGAAACAAAGTAAAAATACACTTAGACATTATGTTATTTGTTTTAAGAGTAAAAATGATATTAAGAAGTTGTTTGGTAAAAATGAAATAGAGAATAGAAAATTAAATAGAGATAAAACAACCGATTATAAATTTATGATGTATAAATAACCAATTAAGTTGGTGTTAATTGATTATGATGTATAGATAGTCGATTAAGTTTGTAATAGAAAATCAGTTATTCAAGCAAAATAATCAATTTTTGTTATTCAAGATGATGTTTGTGAAGATGGAAATTTAGTTTGTGGATCTCACAACTTTCAAAGTAAATTTTCTTCGAAGTCATTCGTACCATACTCCTAGATTGCATTTCTATCTTTAGTATTTTATTTCCATTTGACGAAACTGAACACAACCTAACGCTGTGTTTAGTAGAGAAGAGAGAAATATGATATGTGAGAAATAAATTTAAAATGTTTGGTTGAAAAAAAATAAAGAATAGATGAGAAAAAAAAAATAGAAACAGAAGTGAAAATAAGTGAGAAATAATACAAATTTTATCGATTTTAAAAACTAATTTTTTTCTATATCAAGATATTTGTATTTTAAAAGATAATTTTTTTCAAGTTAGATAAGATTTGAACTTGACACATCTGATTAAGTTAGAACAATTCAGTTAGTTTATTCACAAGTTTAATGATAAATGAAATTGTTTCTAAAAAAGATATTTGTATAATAAAATATTTTTTCATATATTTTTAATTGCATAAATTATTTTTGTTAAGATTAATTTAAATTAATTTTTATTGTGTGGAAATTAATTAAAATAATTAAATTTTATATATTTTTGTAGCATTAAATCATATTTAAAAATAATTTTAATTATAAATTTACAAGCAGCATTTTTTTTTTATAAATTTATACCCTTTGGAGTTTGGACTGATAAGCATTATCCATGGCATTAAAGTCAGTAGTGTTATTGCCGACGTTATTAATTTATGTTAATAATTTGATGATATGTTCGTGGAAGATCAAAATTTTCAAATAAAAAATTAAGAGATTAAATTGCTACAAAAACTATATAAAATTGAAAATAAACATTAATTATAAAAAATCAATGAATAACTAACTACTTAAACTTACATGCTGCTTGATTTAGACATTAACTAACTTTTTTTAAAAAAAATATATTACGCTTTAGCATTAACATTCTTTAAAAGAAAGACAATAATACAATTTTATTACTTTCATACCAATCATACGCATAGTAGTATAGTACCTTTAAAATTAAAGTAAGAAACATCGAACATGTAATGTAAGAAATGTAAGTGTAATTTTAAAAACAAATAGGATTTTGAATGTAATTACAGATAACCTCAAAAGAAGTAAATATATATAACTATTCCAAAAATCAAAGATTTAATTAAGTTGTCAATCCTTTAAAAAAAAAAGGTTGTCAACGGAGGTTAGTCTAATAGAAAGAGTTAGTGCACACCAAAAATAAAAATAAAAAAATGGAAAGAGTTGGTATATTATAAAGTATTGTAAACACAAAACGAGATAAATGTAATCACACAACAATTACTATTAAGGATTTTTTTCTTACATCCAACAAATATCCCATACACCATTTATTTTATTTTTATTACAAAATTATCCTTCCTCGTCTTCTTCTTGTTTTGGCTTCTTCTCGTTTTTTCTCATCTCTTCCATTTTTTGTTGTTGACGGACCTCCTTCTTGCGTTGGTTGGTGGTGGTTTGGTAGCTATACTTCGTTGTCATTGTCGCGGTGGGGTGGTGATGAAGGTAATTTTTTTTAACAGTCATTTGTATGAAACATACAGATTGATAATCCATATGGATCATGCGAATTGAAAATCCGTACGAGGCATTCATAGTAAAAAAAGAAAAAAAAAAAAGAAATAACGTGAACTTACAGTGGTGATAGCGATGAATGACGGAGTGCAGCGGATGGTTGCCAAAGATTGAAGCCAAGAGGAGGAGAAGATGACGCAGCGAACAGGAACCAAGGGTGCAATCAAGAGGAACGAAGGCACAACCAAGAGGAACAAAGAGGAAAAGGCTAAATGGTGAATGCTGAATGGTGCGAGGAAGCTGCGTATATCAGGTGAGGTTTTAAGTGAAGGGAAAAATTGGTTTTTCACTTTTTTTTGCTGGGTGTATGAGATATTTGTTTAGTGTAGGAAGAAAACCCCTTACTATTATTAAGCATAAACATGTGGATAAGGAATGCTTAATAGTAGTAATTATTATTTGTAGTGGAGGGCTATGGTTTGTAGATGATTACAAATCTCAATGGGCTTGAACATCATGACCATGTGATCTGATCCAGAGACATGGGCTTGCGGGGATTGTGCTCGACCATCCATCTTTGCAAATGAGGGTCCACGACACGATCTTCTTGTGAGACAACAAAGACACGACTCACGACAAAATAGGAATTTGCTTTTAATCTCAATCCTCTGATTCATAAGACAAAAAAGACTTTGACTAATCTGAAGTTCATCTAAAAGGTAAGTAAAACCTGATTAATAATTATTTCCGTCAATGATCAAACTTGAATAATACTAGAATGATTCAACTTTAACTTTGGTGCATTAATCACTTGGTTAAAAGAAATATTGTTTGAATAGATATAAATGAGAAAAAAAATAAATAGAAAAAATCCTCTCTATTTGGAGGAGTGAAAAATACAATAAAAATAATTAAATTTACTATATGAAAACATTTTTATAGGAATTAAAAAATATAATTTTTAATTTATCATTCCTTTCTTAACAGAAATTCATTTAGTATTTTTAAAATTTTTGTATTATGTATTTAAAAAATAAAATTGAGCATGAAAACGATAGAGATCATTTTCCTTTCCTTTCATTCTAATTTGGGGGAACAGTATTTTCTGATAAGTTCAACATAAGTAGCTTCTTTCCATCCTATTTTTCCTCTTAAATAAATGATAAAAACATATTTTCTGCCTCCTTATTTCCTTTCACTTTATTTCGACCTAAATAAATAAGGAGTAAGGGAAAAATAAGATAAAAAACTAAATATTGAACACTTCTTAATTTAATATTGTTTGACATAATTTTATTGTATAGTTTTATAAAAAGTTGTTCATAAAAAATATCAACTTATTTTGTCATTTTTCCCCTCTTAAATTGATTTATTTAAAAAATCTACCTACCAAAACAAATTAACATACACTCTACCGTCTACATCACTCTATGTACATTCTCATCAAAGCCAAGTAGCAAAAGTCAAAGTCACTTGTAAAAATATCTTTATTATATCATTTTTTTATTCTCATGATGTCATATAAGATATAAATTTTTTATCATTTTTTCTCCAATTGATAGAATTTAATTTGAATTTTTAAATTTTACTTGGAAAAAAAGAACCTATCTTTTCCTCCACTTACATTAAAAAATATTATTTTTTGAAAAAACAGAGTTACTAGGTGTTCTTTTCCTAGAATCCAATCTCCAGCATGAAGAATTTTTGAACAAAAATAATAGTAGATCTGATAGATAAAAATTCTTTGAATTCAAAAACTCAACTTAAGAATTTCTATTAAAGATGTTATAAGGAATTTATAAAAATATCAATTAAAAAGAGAGAGAAATGATGCACTAAAGAGAAAACCAACAATTACCACCGGTTTTAAAAAAAAAGATAAATCAAAATCATGCACTAAAGAGAAAAAACAAACAATTACAAATGGTTCCAAAAAGTCACAAAATGACGAAAAGTGAGCTAGCTAGGAGGGGATACCACTTGATTGAGGGTGGTGATGTTAAGTGTTGGGCCAGGCATTAAGGCAGTGACAAAAACAGCCACAGCAACATTGTGTGAAAATTGCTCCATGGCATGAGAAATTGCTAATTAAACCACCAAGGCAATGACCAATTAACGAGGATCACTCTTTCATCATAAGATGAGGATGCCATAAACTGTGTTAGAGGCTTGAAGTTACTGTGAAATGGATTGAAGCTTCAATGCCTTCTGAGGGTTTCACTCCTGAAGCTGCTAAGTCTAGCTAAGGCATAGTGTCTTTGTGAGTTGTGACCTTGTACTGGGGTCACCTTGTACCATGACCATGCACCGTGGCATGATCCATGCACTAGAACAAAGTACTTGTTTGACTTTGGTGCCTAGGATATTATTGAGTTGCTTGAAGAAGTTACAGCATAAATAAATAAGAGAAAAATTAGCTTTGGATGTTCATTTCCCTTTTTTTCCATCTTAACTATTTTGCAACAGTAAGGACTAAAAATCTTGCAAGATAAAGATGTCAATTTATAATAATTAACATTGTTATTTTGTGCCAAAATTGCGTTCATACATAAGATATATTATTAAAAGATCGTTGAATTTAAGCAATGACTTGATTCCATATCAACGGATATAGAATATGCGGTTATCTGTTTTGAGAGAAAGATATGCGTTTAGTCAAGGCAATATATATGTTGATACTTGCTAGTACTTGATGATCTCTTAATTTCAACGGATAATACTTTGAGAATCATTAAAATGTATATTTTAAAACAAATTCAAGGTGACTAAAATCTTTTAAAATTTAATATTGAGAAAAAGTATCAGAAATTGATAAAGAACTTTCTATTTTTTTTTTATATTTTTTATATGAAACGGGGCTAAAAGCCCAAAGAAAGAACACTAAGCAGAGAAACTACCCAAAGAAAGAAAACTAAACAGAGAAACTAACACCTCTCGCATTACTAAGAATCAGATCCTTCAAAAATGAAGGTTGTTGCTCACAAATAACATATTTACCCTCCAAACTCCAAAGAATAAACATAATCAACTAATTTATCCGCACAATAATTTCCCTCTCTATAACTATGATGAATCCGAATCTGGTTAAAGGCAGACAACAGGTATGGTTCGAACTAGCCTTCTTCCTGAAACACATCCCACATGCTCCCCTTTATAGCAGCAACAACTGCTTTAGAATCAATCTGCAACTGTAAATGCAGTGCCAACTTCAAGCCCAAGAAAACTCCCCATAACTCAGCTACAAACACAGAAGATCATCCTATGTATTTAGCAAACCCACCCTTCCATTGAGTCATTGACCATTGTTGTTTCTAATTAAACCACGACAACTTGCAATGCCACCATTCCCTTTCACTGCTCCATCCATATTTAGGCAGAACCAACCTCGTAAAGGAGGTTGCCAATGGACAGAAATTTCTTGATAACCTCAATCAATATGGGATAAGTTCACCTTGTAATTTCTAACAAATTCTTGCCAACGATCACGGATCACACCCCAAGGTCTGAACGGACGAACAAAATGCTCATCATGAATGTGGTTGTTCCTCCACTGCCATAGAGAATGACATGTAGTTGCCCAAAGCTCCGCCCAAGGATTTAAGTGGTCATGGCCAACTTGGGAAAACATATTCGACTTTATCCATTTAGAAAGATCCATCCTATAGAAATTGCTGCGGTTGGCATATGGAATAAAATGAATTCAAACATCCACTGCAAGGTGGCGATCTCTAATAATATGTAACATAGATTGAGAAATGATAACAAGAATCATCAGAGTTGCTCCACTTAGCAATACGATGCGCTGTTAAAAGTCTACCATGCTTCACAATCCAAAGAAAGGTGCCGAAAGTTAACATAGTGTTGAAAGTTAAATTCTGATCCCGAAGGTATTATTTTTCCCTTTGCATTCATTTTTTTTTTACTGTTTGCCATTTTACATATTAAAGAAAGGTCATTTACATGTAAAATGATTTTATAATGCTTGCCTATATTGTGCATGTGAGAGATGGCTATGATATGAGTTGTATTTGAGAATTCTTTGGTAAGTTAATTTTTCACTTCCTTTTTCTTTATGCTTGCTTCTTCATTTATCTTTCACTTTAGTTATTTGCATTTTCCCCCTTCATTGAGGGGTATGTTTGGTTGTTTTAGTAATGGATATTTTATTTACGTTTTCATTTTGACTACTATTTTTCTTCTGGTAGGTTGATATTGTTGTTTGATTCAAGATGCATCCCTCATTTTTTTATTTGTGATTTCACTTGGGCGGAGTAAGTTTTTAAACCTAAATATTTACTATGTAAGGTTGTGAATTTCATACTTGGATTATTACTGTTAAAACCATTTTGGGTAATCTGTTATCTTTGGTGTTGCTTTTCTTTTCAATTTTTCTTTGCACATAACACTTAATTGGATGGTTACAAACCTTTCCACAATTACTTACCTGCACATATTTATTTAAAATAGGTAGTTTAAAATTAGTTTCAATGTTTTTAAATTAACAAATAATATCTAAAATTGAAATCAATTTTTTTTATATATCAGACAGCTTTGAATCTCGATTAAAAGTTGCGTTTAAAAAGTTTTAAAATTATATATTTTGTTTTTGTTAAAAAAATATTTTTTTCTCTAAAATATAATTTTATTTGTATTGTTTCTTTATTTTTGTACTCTTAGATTTGTTTGTATTAACTACTAATTATTATGCATAATTTGATAGTTGTGAATTTATTTTTATTTTCTTTTTATATCTCTTAAAATTTCTCTCTTATTCTTTTCTTTATTGTTTTTTTTCTTTTTTTTTCCTCACTCTTATGTTTGTCATTTTTTATCACCACTGATTATTTCTCTTGTTTATTAGTTTCATGATAATATATCATTATCTTGAGTTTATCAGAACAATTGAGGATTGTAAAATTCATCTGTTCAGTAGCATATCATTGGCAATTCGTCGGACTTTCACATCTTATTATGACTTACAAGGTCTCTGTATTTAAAAGTTATTGATTCATAACTATTTAATTCTTTTATTTCTTTACAATTTTTTTTTGATATTTAGGATCGTTTTATGATCGTGTTACTCTATTTCTATACATATCCTGGCTAATTATATTTTGAAGAATCTCATATGAGTGCAAAGTTGGAAGAATGAATGAGTTTACTGCTTTGGAGAGTCCTAGAGTTTAGGGATATTTATTTTATTTGAATTATGTTGATATTTTTTCATTTCTTTTACCATTAGCCTTTGTTTATGCTAAGTGGGCGGCTAAAAGTCACCCAAATGGGTAAAATTGCTTTTTTATTTAAATTTTAAAAATTAAAACTTCTAACTTTTTGAATTTTAAAATTAATTAACGAAAGTCTTAATTAAAACTGTCCATTAATTTAAATTTTTAAGAATTTAACAAAATTGTACTGTACAATTTTTAATTTTAATTGTTAACTATTTATTTAACTTTAGCAATCTACAAATTTGTTAATTTTTAAAAATATACCAAATTATTAATGTATTTTTTAAATTGTAAAATCCTACCAATTTGTTAATTAAAGTATTAAACCAACGTAAATTAAACTATTGTTATTTATTTATTTTTAATTTAAAATTTCAAACTATCCCACTATTCTCATCTTAGCTTTTTTTTTTTAAAGAAATCAATATTTTTTTAAAAATTTCAA
>PYAF01004968.1:1960568-2083622 GCA_007407185.1 Glycine tomentella | reverse complement strand
TTTTAAAATTTTATAATTCAAACTACAATTTTCTACTGTTTTTTTATACTGTCCAATTTTTTATTTTAATTGAATAAACTAACAATTAACTATAAACCAAAATTTTAAAACAACTGTTATGAGATTTTTTAATCCTTTTAAGCATCAACACAGTAAACTAATTATTGTTATTTATAAAGAAAAATATATTTTAAATTTAAGATTTCATATTATCCCACTATTTTCTTAGTTTTTTCTTAAATAAATCAGTATTACTTAGATATTTTCATTTCTTTTTGTTTTTAAAATCCCCAACTATCTCAATAATTCTTTTAATACTTGCCTAATTATATCACTAGTAAATAATGTAAATAATGAATGAAAAGCAAAAAGTTGTTTGTAATACCTAGACAAATGGATTTGTCTACCAGTTAGATAAATTTGATGGATAGAAAAATTAGCAAATATGGTTTGATACCTGGATCATATCACCGACATTGATGATGAAGGAATTGAAAATGGGCTTGACTCGAATCCACTCTCCATCTGATTTTCTCCTAACTTCTAGACCACCAGTGTCATCTTGAGCAAGCACAGGTCAAGACACCAGTGTCCTTGTGGCGTCCGAGTCCAAGAGCCAATAAGGGTAGGGACAAGGTGGATAATGCTGGTGTTATGTGTGAAATAGCCGCGGAACCTATTGGGCACTAAGCCTAAGCTCAGTGCAACAAGTTCCATCAACTTATAAGCAAGTTTCTCCACTTCTTGTGCATACTCTTGGCATGCTTCTCTGGTATCAGATCAGTATTTTGCATAATTAGTATATATAATTATTGAAAGTCTATATATACAACATTATTTACTAGGATCGGCTTACTAATGGGATTTAGATACTTTGCATGAAGTCTGAAGTTTAAATTTTATTGTTATCATTGTAAAAAAAAAAAAAAACAACAAATACAACATAGAGAGAAGGAACGAGATCAAACAACAATTAATAACCTAGCTCTATCCCACCACACCATACTTTGTCAAAAATTAAATTATAAATAAATCCATTTAAAATAAAAAATGTTAATCAGCGTTATTAAGGTATTAATTAAATAACTTAGAGTATAAATATTTTTATTAGAAGATAAAAAATTGTGTTATTCATGATCTTTTTTATGTTCTTCTATGATTTTTACACTAAATATTTTTTCTTTTTAATTTTTTAATCAATGATTAAGAAGACCCTTTAAAATAAAACCCATTTTTACATGATTTCTTCCAAACTTATAGCTTTTTTTATTAGATTACATTAACTCACCAACACTAAAGATTTATTGAAAATAATGTATACACTAATAATATCATCCCATCACAAGTTGATTGGATAAATTTATTGACTTTAATAATATCATAGAAATTACATTTATTATGATTTCTTATCGGTTTACATGATAAAATTGATGATATCCTTCTAAGTCAGTCCTACTGCCGTGATTTTTTAATAGTTAACATTGTAAAACACTATACTAACACTACATACAAATTAAAATCAAATTTAATGATAACAGAAATACAGACTAAACAATTCAGGGTATTGAATTACTAGAACTCAGGAGGATTCTGAGGCCACCGGTTATCCCATTGGAACTGAACGTTTTCCTCATCGTCTGGTTCATCCTAGGGTGGTATAAAAGTGGGTTCCTGAACATTGAAATCATAAATCTCTTTCCAGTCCCTAACGTTCTTGGTATGTTCTGCTTCAAAGTACCCCAACACGTTAACCGCATCCCTTGTCACCTTCAACTTTTCCTCTAAACCAAGTGGAAAGAACTTTTTTGCAGCCTCTTCAATTCTCTCTCGTTTATCCAAAGGCACCTTGTGATTGATCACCTGAAAGAAACCCCATTCCTTGCAAGCACTGCCTATTTCTTTGACTAAGTTTTGGATAGAAGAATCAATTTTGGTAGTTTGTGGGAGAGAGACCAATCAGAGGGATTCCTTCTGCCACGATCACTGAGGATTTTGGCCTGTGTTTTTAGTTGAAAAAGGAAGATAAACTCTTGCTTTGTTTTTAGTTGGATGTGATTGTGAATTGATAGCCTGTTTGTTTACACGTTTAATTAAGTGTATGTTTGGTTTAATGTTTCAAAGGCTTCAAATGATATTTCATGTTTTCCCAAACATCCAATGGAAAAATAACAAAATACATGTTTGGATTGAGGTTAAAAATATCTCGCGTGGTTTTAAATGCAAATCTAATGGATAAAAACAAAATAAAATGACCTTTTCACCTGAAAACCAAACATGCACAAAATGTGTTTGTTTTACTGTTGGAAGATCCTTATATAGTCATTGAATCAAAAGCTCTGAATTCATACTTCTTACAAAATGTGCATGAGATTATGTGTCTGTCTAACCTAACGTTAAACCAAATATATCAAAAGCTGTTCAACTGAACCGTAGCCCAAACACAACCTTAGATGTAATTTTTCACAACATGAATGTGACTTTTAGAAACTAAGTTATAACTTTCAATCTGAGAAGTCATTCTTTCATGCTTAACGAGTATCTAAACAGGCTATGATTTTTTTCCTTGATGTTGCCTTGAAACTCAATTTGAATGAAATAAAAAAGAGTGCAAACTCAGTTTGCAAAATAAAATTCATTTAAACTGAGCTTTCAAACTTTAACCTAAACATGAACTAAGAATCGTCTATTCAAAATTTTAGAATGAGTTCATGACAAAGTTATAGGTAAATGTTTGAAGATGTTAGCAGCTAGGTGATTCATGTGCCGACATGCTACGTTACCTTAAAAATAAGTGCTCTTGAAATCAAAGAAGATTGGAAGAACTCAGAAAATATAAATGATTACTCCAAATAATTAAAAATAAACCAAAGTCCAATCATGAAGAAATATATATTAACTCTAGTTACTTTGGTTTTTTAAATTTGTATATTGATTTGCCGTTGTTGTACATTCATTCTTTCTATATCTTCTTCAATCCTTTTTCTTAGTATAGTAAGGGCTTCTGTCAGTTATGTTAAATAAAAGATAATATGCTATCTCTAGAATAATTTAAAAAATAAAGAAAAGATCATTGATAACCAAAAGGTATCATTGAATTATAATGATTTTTTTTAGTAAAGTGGACGTCATAATCGGTAGAGATAAATGAATTTGTTTGATTAAATTATTTGGATTAAAAAATGTTTTGAAAGTGATTAAAATTTGGCTGATAGATAAATGCATCCAAATTCTTGCAACCAATACATATTCTATTGGCTTCACACTCAGCAGCCCAACAAAAGCCAATCAATGAAAGTTCCACAAACTATTGCTGTTTAATAATGTAATAAAATTAATTATGATTTGATGTACATCAACCTCATAAACAGAGTGGTGAAAAGCTTGTTCGTTCCTTTCTGCAATATGATTTTATGCAAGTTAATTCAAACAAATGATGATGGAGAAGGTTAACAACTTTATAACAAAAGAAATAGTTTGAAGTCCCTAAGAATCTATCCAGAATATACTCAAGGAGCAAAAGATGTTAAAACAGGAAATTTAAAGAGGAATGCAATTTCAAGTTTTGCAATTAACATGGTAAATGGTATTTAATTATCTGTTATTCCTTGATACTTCTATACATAATGCACACAAGTAACTTTTAGCTGCAAATTCAATTGCTGTCACATATAAGAAACATTGTCTTGGATCAATCTGCTTCAACACATTATACCCACATTATACTATCTTTTAAGCTAGCTAGCTTATAATGATAAATTTTAAGGTTCTTCACATTTTGTTTTCTGAAGTTGCTGTTCTTTCCATGGATGAGAAACTTGCCCCATTTGCATCATTTATCAGCTATGAGAAACTAGCTCCATTTCCAAGATTAATTTCAGTTTTGATGATAATTATTACTGGTTTTGCTCATTCATGGATATTAATCTGATATTGATCCACCAAAACTTAATAGGCTAGTAGGTAGTTGGCCAAATAAAAGCATAAAGGGTTCAAACGATGTTAAGAGGTCTTCAACAGTTAATCTTATAACAAAAGAATAATTTATAATCAGTAAAAATCTTAAAGAAACGAAAATCAAGGAACAGAAGATCATAAAACAGTAAATTTAAAATCCAATGTAATTTCAATTTTTGAGATAAACATGATAAATGGTAATAATTTAGTTCTTTTATTCAGTGATAGTTCTATACATAAGGCACACTAGGAAATTTAGCAGGAAATTTGATCGGACTTATTCATATAAGTAACGTTGTCTTGGATCAACATTGCCTCATATCATGATGATATCATACACAATTTATATGCATAAGCTATATGATGCTGGAGTCCTTCTAATATATTACCCTTTAAGCTATCTTGTAATGATGAATTTGAATGTTCTCCTCATTTTGCTTCTTGAAATTGCTGTTCCCTCTGTGGACAAGAAACTTGCCCCACTTGTATGGCCTATATTTTGAAGGGTTTTGCTCATTTATCAGCTCCTCCAAAGGCTTGACTTCGGCGTCGTGTGCAGGGAAGAAGAAGAAAGGAATGGAAAACCTTTCCTTCTCAGAGTTGACCACCACTCGGTGATCCACACTCTCATATGCATCATTGCTCCAAACCTGCACAAACCACCCCATTCCTCAAGTGACAATTTTTCTTCACTAAGGGATAATAAAATTAGAGAAATCCTAGCAACACATTCTCTAATGCACTTTTCCTAACACACTCTACCATTGGTTTTAATTTTATTGGAAATTACGAGAAAATTGTGCTTCTAACGTCTTATTTAATGACCCTCTCATGATTTTGTAGTTTCTAATCAATTTCAACCAATGATAGAGTGTGTGTTAGAACAGTGTGGCACTGAAATTTCAAATTTTTCAGTTTTCAATATGGTACTACACTGGCACCTGAAGAGTATCACCAATGTTGATGATATAAGCATCTGGGGTGGGTTTCACTCTTATCCACTCTTGATCCGCTTTACGCCTCACTTCAAGTCCTCCAACCTCATCCTGTGCAAGAATGGTTAAGGCACCAGGGTCCTTGTGTCGACCGACCCCAAGAGCAAGGTCAGGGTAAGGGCATGGAGGATAGTGGTTCAGTCGAATAAAGCTAGTTTGGTCTTTCATGAAAAATTCTTCAAACTTCTTTGCTTCAAGGCCTAAGCTCAAAGCTATAAGCTCTAAAATCTTAAAGGACAGCTTTTCCATCTCTTGAATATACTCTTGTGTTACAACCCTGCTCATATTCACATCATCAATAGAATTATAAAAACTGTTCAACTGTCACGAAGTGTCGTCTAAACAATTAGATTTGAACACAATCCATTATTAGTTTTAAGTGTTCAATCTACGGTTGAATTTAAAATAGACAGAAAAAAAAATCCGTTGTAATCATTATTACAAAGTACCAGGATTTTGTGATTTGGATCATAACATCAAGGTTTTTTAACTGTCTATGACCACAATGCTACCACATCAGCCGCATTTGTTCGCTCGCGATTTGCCACGATATCAACAAATGCAACGAAACTGCAATGACGGCGATCGATATTTAAAATCTTGCAAAGTAGGGATGACTTACCTAAAGTTTGGAGGGTATTCAGGGGATTGATTAGTCCACTGATTGACTCGATCATCATGTTCATCAGAAGTGACAGGAATGAAAGTGGGTTCTTTGGCTAGAAAATCAAAGACTTCTTTCCAGTCTCTAACGTTTTTGGTGTGTTCTGTGTCATAATAACCCGTTGGAGAGCTCTCATTTCTGCTAACCTTTCTCTTTTCCTCCACACTCTGTGCAAAGAACAATTTTGAGGCTTTCTCAATGTTTTGCCTTAGAGTGAGGGGCACTCCATGGTTTGTTACTTGGAAGAAACCCCACTCGTTGCATGCACTACCTATCTCCTTCACTAAGCCTTCAATAGCAGAAGGGTCTGAAACTGTGTGGTTGGTTATAGGAGAGAGATCAATTATGGGAATTCCTTCGGCTTGGATGGTGGAGAACTTTGGCCTGTGTTGTGGGTCTTGGATGAATGCTGGGTTAACCTCTCCCATGGCTGGTGATTGGGTTCGCAATTTGCAGCACATGTATTTTGAAAGGTTTTGGGTTGTTCTCTTATTTAAGATTCAAAAATGATTGTTGAACTTGAACACGCAATTGAAACCCATATTTTCTTTATCTCTTTCTTTTTATTCTCTTATCTTATGTATCAATTATTGTATTTACTATTTGTTCATCTGTCTTTTTCCTCTCTCTCTCAAAATATCAAATAAAATATATAAAAAACATCAAATAAAAGCGTGTGTCCTCTTCCATATTAAAAACTTGGAGAAAGATATTCAAAGGGTGTCACATAAAACCAACGACGGATCCAAAATTTTTATGCTGTGGGGACAATACTCAAATAAATTTATGAGAGCAATACTCATAATTTTTATACTACATTTTAAATGATGGGAAACATTTATAAACATACGTCTATATTTCATTAAAATAAAACTTGAAGTTAATTGGGGCAATTGCCCCCAATACTTATCATATAGATTCGTTAATGCATAAAACTGTTGAATACTGAAAAGAATACACAAGGGTGAAATAGCATGGATATCCATACATATATCTTTAATTTTATATAAGATTATTTGCAAATGGATATATGATCAAATCTATGTAACGTGGGTAGTTTTAGAGTCTTTTTATATGTTTCAATGTATTAATTAGACGAAAAATTGTAAGAAGATAATCCATTTATATGTATTTTCATATGATTCATATTTTAAAATTTGTTAAATAAAAATATATAAATATACTATTTGTCTTTGAATTGTTAATGCAGAAAAGATGAACAATCTAGAGAAGTTTCAAATTTCATATTTGAAATTATTTGGACCTTTTGAAGTTTTCACCAAGAAAATGAGTTGGCTAAGAAAGACGATGCATTAATAAGATACCGAGTATAAGCTTACGATCCATATTTCTAAATCTAGTATCCAATCAAGATTCTATGGGATGTATTGGATTATTTCAGCACTCTTGTGAATTGGCACAACAAATCTATTCCCCAACACTCATTTATTCTTTGATTAGCTATTCGGAAAATATTTTTCTACTTAGGATCACTTATATATAATCATGACATCATTCATGTAGTAAGGTGTGCATTGTGTGATGAAATGAAAGACAACTTGGGATATTTGTCTTTCTAGTATCACTTTTATTGTTAGACTCTAAATTATTTTTCCCCCAAGAAATATACTGTGGGTAACAGAAGTTGAAGGGAAACCTCTAGTGGATGCCTATTTTTTTCAGAAGTAAAACTCTACACAACTTAATAGCTAAATAGATGTTTGCAATATTTAATATGATAAAATATTTTTTATCTTTCTAAATATAGTGTGAGACTTATAAGTTAAGAAGTGTACAATTTAGAAAATTAAGTTTTATATGTCAACAAAGATCAGTTTAGTAGATAAGGATAAGAGTCATCTTATAAAGAAGTGAGTTCAATGTTTAACAGTGCGTGCTCTCAAGACCCAATTTATTTTAACTTTTATATATAAAAAAACAAGAGAAAGTTTTATGCGGTGCAAATACAATTTTGAAGTTGAAGATTACGTACACGTACAATAAAGAGATATTATGATTTATGTGCATTGAACCTGGACTGGTTTCATGACATTAAATATTGTTTAAAGATGTCAGAAGTTAGGTGATTCATGTGCAGATATACTACGTAACTTTCAAAGTAAATAGTAATGAAATCAAATAAGATGGGATGAATTTAGAAAATATAATTACTATAAAAAAGGTTAAATTAGTTTTTATTTTCTAATTTATTATTTAAATTTAATTTAATTTTTTAATTTTTTTTCAATTTAATCCTCTAATTTTTAAAATATATCAATTTGGTCTTCTAATTTTTTGTTTAATTTGTTTTTCTAACTTTTAAAACTGATTATTTTTTTGGTAAATATGTATTTTGTGACTGTTAAAATTACTTAATGACAATTCTGAACCATGTGTGATTTTTTATAATTTATACTAAAGGATTAAATTAAATTGATTTTAAAAATTAGAAAACCAAAATGAATCCAAAGAAAACTAAAGGATGAAATTAAATTTAAAAAATAAATTAAAGAACTAAAAACTAATTTTAAAAAATAATTGAAAAGAAACTAAAATCCAACTTAAAAAAATATAATAACTCTAATTACTTTGTTTTTCTAATTTGTAGATTGATTTGACAATTTTTATCATTCGTAATAGTTCTACCTGATTCAAACAAGATTAATTTTAATAGAAAATAGTTGTGGTTTAAAAAAAAGATTGATTTGCCGGGAAATGAACATACATTTTTTCTATATCATCTTGATCCTTTTCTCAGTTCAGTGAAGGGCTTTTCCCAGTTAAATAAACGGTAACATGTGCTCTCTAGAGAGAGAAAAAAAAAGAGTAAAGAAAATTGAGAGCCAAAAACTGTAAAAAAGAAGAAGAAAGTATTATGGAAGTATCATCATTTTTTAAAGTAAAAAAAGATTGTTAGAGAAAACTGGATTTGTTTTGGTTTAATTATTTTGGTTGAAAAATGCTTTGAAAGTAATTTAAATTTGGCTGATAGATAAATGCATCCAAATTCTTGCAACCAATACATATTTTATTGACTTCAGACTCAGCACTCCAACAAAAAGCCATTCAGTGAAAGTTCCACAAACTATTTTTGAACACTTGCTATTGTTTAATAACATCGATCGTGATTTGGTGTACATCAACCTCATAAACACAGTAATGTAAAACTTGTTCATTAAACAAATGATGATGAAGAAGGCTACTTAACAATGAAGAAACAGTTTACACTTCAAAGTCCACAAGAATCTAATTAACAAAAAGATACACAAGGAAAAAAAATGTTATAATAGGAAATTTTAAAACTAATGTAATTCCAAGTAAATTTAGCAGCAAATACAAATGCTGTGCATCAACACATTATCCCCAATATACATAAGCTAAATTATACTGCCACTATACTATCTTTTAAGCAAGCTTATAATGATAAATTTGAATGTTCTCCACATTTTGTTTCTTGAAATTGGTATTCTTTCTATGGGTAATAAATTTGCCCCATTTGTATGGCCTATATTTTGAAGGATTTTGCTCATTTATTAGTTCCTCCAAAGGCTTGACCTCAGTTTCATGCGCAGGGTAGAAGAAGAATGGAATGGAAAACCTTTCTTTCTCAGAGTTGACCACCACTCTGTGTTCCACACTTTCATATGCATCATTGCTCCAAACCTGCACAAACAACTTCAATCCTCATAAAATTGTCTCCACACTAATTAAGGGAATAAATAATTCATAAAGTCAAAAACTAGAACATTCGGAAAGTGATAAGGAAAATGGATAACCCAATAGCGGATTCCGCAGCTGCCACCGTTGAAACCAATGAAGGATCTCTTTTGAGTAAACTTATTTAAAAACACTTATAAAAAAATAAAATAAAAAGAAAAAAGTGAATTTTTCAATTAGCTAAAATTAACTTATACAATAATATGTAAAAGCTTTTACATAAAGCTTTTCTAAAAGATGATTTTAAACTCATCCATAAAATATTTGTTATTTTTGATTATGGAGAATTTTTTCTTTTTTTTTTCTCTCTTAAAAATGTTTCTGGATAAATTTATTCAAACAGGCCTTTAAGACATGTACAATCCTCTTCCCTAATTGACTCTTAATCAAATGACTAGATTAAGAGTAAATAGATTTTCAAGTTCTTAATCTTTATATTGGTACTGAAATTGTACCTGAATAATATCACCAACGTTGATAATATAAGCATCTAGGGTGGGTTTCACTTGTATCCACTCTTGATCAGGTTTGCGTTTCACTTCAAGTCCTCCAACCTCATCCTGTGCAAGAATGGTCAAGGCACCAGGGTCCTTGTGTCGACCAACTCCAAGAGCAAGGTCAGGGTAAGGGCAAGGAGGATAGTGGTTGAGTCGAATAGAGCTAGTTTGGTTTTTGATGAAAAATTCTTCAAACCTCTTTGCTTCAACGCCTAAGCTCAAAGCTATAAGCTCCAACAGCTTAAAGCACAGTTTTTCCATCTCTTGAATATACTCTTGTATTATAACCCTGCTCATGTGAACATCATTTTAGAACATAGTTTAAAGAGTAAAATATGTTTTCAGTCCATATACTTTCAGTACATTAAAACTTGTTTTAGTCTCTGAACTTCAACTTTAATCATTTTAGTCCCTAAATTTTATAAAAAGAAGTGTTTTTCATCCCTCCTTATGACGAAAACCGTATATGATGAGATACGAAAATCACTACTTTTCTAAAGTTCGGAAATCAAACATGCAATAAAAATATATTTTACCTTAGTTTAAAGTATACAAAGAAAAGCCCATTCAGTTTTCAGTTTTCACCATAAATTTTCTGTTTATGTCTATAAGTATTACAAAGTGAAGATGAGTGACCTGAAATTTGGAGGGTATTCAGGAGATTGATTAGTCAACTGAGTGAGTCTATCATCATGTTCATCAGAAGTGAGAGGAATGAAAGTGGGGTCTCTGGCTAGAAAATCAAACACTTCTTTCCAGTCCCTAATGTTCTTGGTGTGCTCTGCGTCATGATAACCAAGGGCTTTGTTCTCATTTTTACTAACCTTTCTCTTCTCTTCCAAACTCTGATCAAAGAACAATCTTGAGGCTTTCTCAATGTTTTGCCTTAGAGTGAGGGGCACCCCATGGTTGATTACTTGGAAGAAACCCCACTCCTTGCATGCACTTTCTATCTCCTTCACTAAGTTTTCAATGGAAGATGGATCTGAAACTGTGTGGTTGGTTATTGGAGATAGGTCAATTATGGGAATTCCTTCTGCTTGGATGGGAGAGAGCTTTGGCCTGTGTTCTGGTTCTTGGATGAAAGCTTGGTCTACCTCTCCCATGGCTGTTGCAAGTGCTGATTAGTGATGGCTGAGTACTTCAAACAAGACTAACTCTGGTCTTATATTATAAAAAAATTGGACAAATCATGAAAAAGTAGTTAAATTATTTCTTTTTAATTAATACTTCCTTAAATTCAAATTGTATTCCAAAAATGTACTTAAATGTAAATGCCATATGTAATGGTCATATTTAATGTGGGTATTTATAATACAATGAACATATAATTTTTTTTACGATGAGTAAGTTTAAAAATTAATCATTGTTTTTACAATTATAACAAAAAAAATAGTATTAAACGTGTAGATTAATTAGTATAGAATTGTTTTAATTTTACTCAATTAAAGTAAGATTATCTTTTACAAAAGATAAAAGTGTATAAAAAAATCATAAATACTTTTGTGATAGTTCTTAATTTGTTAACACTTTTTTTCTTGCTAATTTTTTTTGTCAGTTTAATAACTGTCAGAAATTTTCTGACAATCTAAATAATACTTAAGACCTCCTTTTATAATAAAGTAATTTTCTACTAATTAATCTAAGCACTCAATAATATTTTTTATGATTTTACATTATAAAAAAATGAAACTACATTAATAATTAAATTAAAAATATTTTTTAAAAAAAGTGGGAGAAAATAGGAAAGTAATAATGACTTTGGCCCAACAAAGTCACTGAATCCTCTCCCACTATTATATAGGGAGTGGTTCATTTGTTTCAATTTTACAGCCTAACAACATTATCTTTTTCATAGAATTTTGATTTGGAAAAGATAAATACTAAATAATTTATATCCGAGATGCTGAATTTGTGACTTAATTTGGGATTTTTATCATTTGGTTTTGGAATTTAAGAATCCTAAATTAGATAATAAATTCAGCATCTTAATTACACATGATTTTTTTAAGGTAATTTTTTAAGAAAAATATAAAAAACAAAAGGAAAAAATGGATTCAAGTGAAAAATGATAGAACAATGTTAGAATTCAAATGAATTAATAAGTTGAGATAAAAATTCGTCATTAGAAAAATCAAAGATAGGAACCAAAGGTAATTCCCAAGAATAAGAGAGTTTTCTCTTACAAAACTTTAAAGCTTCATTTTAAAATAAGTCAAAACTAATTAAAGGGTCAATATTTACATAAGTAAAAAAGATCAACATTTATATTATAGACCTAAAGGTTATTAAGACTAGTTACTAAGAATGCATCGGTACAATAATGTAAAACAATTTTATATTTACATTTAATTGTAAATTACTGTTTGAATTAATTTAATATAATTATTTTAAAAGTTAACAAATGTATCAAATATGATAGATTATGATTAAATGATTGTATAATATTTTTTACATTGATGTATAACATTTTTTCTCCATTACTAAAGACCCAAAAATAAGTTTAAAATATTAAAAGTAAAAAATCAATTAAAAAAAAAGACTTAAGCCCAATCCAAAATAAAGCCCAACAAAAATTCATATACAAAACATGTTTAATCTATTAATTTTTCTCACACACTTTCAAATAAAACTCCTTAGGTAAATCTCCATCGGTATTTATATAAATAAAACTTATTCAATGATAATAAACGAGCACATGGATGGCCCAAAAGTCCGAGTAGTTATAAAGATAAATAATTAGGCAAATAATAAAGATAAGTTATGCCATCTAGGAAAATATGGATGACCCAAAAATCTGAGAAGTCATACGCGAGTTAGATAAATAATTAGGTAAATAATAAAGATTAGTTATTTCATCTAGGAAAATATATGTTGTGGAGGAGATTGTGAGAAAGTGTTTGTATGATCGTCTCCGTGCAAATATATTGAATATGGACTAGTGTGCATGCTGTCATTGTCTTATGAGAGAAGGTAACAAAATAAAATTATTTGTATTTTTAATTTGTAAAAATAAAAGATAATATCAAAAATTTATAATAATTCACATATTTTATTTAATCAACTAATTTAAACTCCTTTAATGAAAAAAAAATTATAGTATTATACAGTGTTAGGGGAGTTAAAAGAAAAATATGTAGTATTTATAGGATGTGATATATATTAACAATTCATACAGTATTAACTTTAAAAAGAAGACATACAAAATTGATTCATGCAAATTTACATAAAAATGGTTTGTTAGGAAAAAAAATCATAAATACTCCTGGAAAAAAATAAGTTTTTTCATAAATTAAAATTAATTATAAATAAATTAAAAAACCATTTTTAAAGAAGTTAATACGAAAATAATTTATAATTTAACTTATGTAAAAAGGTAAGAAAATAAACGTTTATGGCATATTATGGAAAAATAAACATTTATTTTTTTAGGTAATAAATTTAGAGTCT
Organism: Glycine tomentella; assembly: GCA_007407185.1. Taxonomy (NCBI): domain Eukaryota; kingdom Viridiplantae; phylum Streptophyta; class Magnoliopsida; order Fabales; family Fabaceae; genus Glycine; species Glycine tomentella. The sequence goes on along the minus strand of PYAF01004968.1, from coordinate 2,070,345 downwards.
AAATGTTTATAAAGTGTCACTTAATGTTAAATTGATCATCGAACATATATTTAATAACAAATTAATCCTTAAATCTTAAAATTTAATGAGCAAATGATCATGGAAACTTAACTAAATGATAAAATTGTTTCACTTTTTAAACATTCAAGTACTAAATCAAAATCTGTGTTCTTTTAGAGATCAAAATAATTATTTATTCTTAAAAGATTGAAAGGATAATTGTTTTATAATAACACTTTACATATTATCGACAAAAAAAATCTTATAAAACGGTACTCAAGAAACTAAAAGCATATTATGGAAAAAGATTAATAGATCCAAAAATGCTATTAGACACTTAGTATGAGAGGGAAAAAAATATAAATATAAGTATTATAAATTTTATTATGTGATAGAGAAAAAATGAAAAATATGTTAAGTGTTCAAATATCATTAACCTTTTGATTTGTTTTTCTTTTATTAGATGCTCTTGGCATACATAATGCACATTGTTCACTAGTAATTTAGCAGCATAAGATCACAGTCCCACATATCAGAAACATTCTTGAATTAGTCTGCTTTACATGCATAGGCTAAAAGGCACTGCTAATTTACCATCCTTTAAGCTATCTTATAATGATAAATCTGAATGTTCTCCACATTTAGTTTCTTGAAATTGCTGCCCTTTCTACGGACAAGAAACTTGCCCAATTGTATGGCCTATATTTTGCAGGGTTTTTTGGTCATCTGTCAACTCCTCCAAAGGCTTGACTTCAGTGTAGTGTGTAGGGAATAAGAAAAAAGGTATCGAAAACCTTTCTTTCTCAGAGTTAACCATCGCTCTGTGTTCCACACTCTCATATAAGTCATTGCTCCAAACCTGCATTAAATCCAACACTCAAGTGTAAGTATCTCTCTTCTAAATTCTTGTCAAGGGATTATGTTTCATGAAGTTGGATTCCACAAACCCAATATTCAATAAAAGACAGTTAAATTTCAACATCTTCTATATTTATATAGTTGAAAAGTGTTAAAATCACACTCACACTCTTTTTTAAAACACTTTATCTAATTGGTTGTAATTTAGTGAATATGAAAAAAAAATTGTGCGTCTCACGTCATTTAATGTTTTTCTATCATGATTTTATCATATTGAATAAATTTCAACCAATTAAAGAGAGTGTGTTTGTATTACCCCTCTTGTATAGTTGCCTGTACCTGAATAAGATCACCAACGTTGATTATATAAGCACCTGGTGTAGGTTTCCCTCTTATCCACTCTTGATCTGCTTTGCGTTTGACTTCAAGTCCTCCAACATCATCTTGTGCAAGAATGGTTAAGGCTCCAATGTCCTTGTGTCGACCAACACCAAGAGCTAGATGAGGGGAAGGGCATGGAGGATAGTGGTAGAGTCGAATAAAGCTAGTTTGATCTTTGATGAAAAACTCTTCAAACCCCTTTGCCTCAAGGCCTAAGCTCAGAGCTATAATCTCCAACAGCTTAAAGGACAGCTTTTCCACCTCTTGAACATACTCTTCGATTATATCCCTAATCATATAACATATTCACATCATTTAGGAGATATAAAATTGATCAAGCAGTTAAAAAAGGTGAAGAGAGAAGAGAGGAAGGAGAAGTTGCGGATTCGAATCTTTCAACTAATATTTTTAACAAAATTAACAAATTAACATTTGTTGATAAAAAAATTATTCACATCATTTATACACAACTCATTGACTAATTGTTCATCTGTACTTGAATTACAAGAAGAAACAAAAGGAAAGAGAAAAAAGTTTAACCAGAAATTGACAGTTTATGTCTATAACTATTACAAAGTTAAGATGAATTATCTAAAGTTTGGAGGGTATTGAGGAGAATGATTAGTTCAGTGAGTGACTCGATCATCATGTTCATCAAAAGTGACAGGGATGAAAGTGGGGTCTTTGGCTTGAAAATCAAAGACTTCTTTCCAGTCCCTAACGTTCTTGTGTGTTCTGTATCCTAGTAACCATTTGGATAACTCTCATCTCTGCTAACCTTTCTCTTCTCCTTCAATTCTGTGCAAAGAACAATATCGAGGCTTTCTCAATGTTTTGCCTTAGAGTGAGGGGCACCCAATGGTTGGTTACTTGGATGAAACCCCATTCCTTGCATGCACTCCCTATCTCCTTCACTAAGTTTTCAATGGAAGATGGATCTGAAACTGTGGTTGGATATTGGAGAGAGGTCAACTATGGGAATTTCTTCAGCTTGGATTATGGAGAGCTTTGGCTTGTGTGGTCTTGGATGAAAGTTGGGTCTACCTCTCCCATGGCTGTTGTACGATATGTTAAAATTCGAAATTCAGAGAGGAAGCCTGAGCAAAATTCCGAAGGGGATTTGGTCTAATATTTTTTTTCAAAAAAACACCTGTAAGTGCCTCAAAATTAGGATTTAGAATTCAATCATCTAAAAATTTTCTTGTTCTACTTTTTAATTATTTGATTAGTTAATTTAATGTTATTTTTATTTTTTTAATTACTTCTCTTAATTTTGAATTTTTGACATATATCGCTTGGTCTTAGCGAAATATGTAGTGTCTACCAAGTGGACTGTCCATTATAATAAATTAAGTGGAAAACACATTGACAGTTTGGTAAAATTTAATGTGCACCTAATATTTAGGCAATTTTTTTAAAAAATGTGTCACATGGTCGATGACTCGTTCAATTCTAAGATTAAAAAACATTGATTGCAATGAAATTTTACAATATTGTTAATATGTTATATGCGTTTAGCACAAATCTGAGCAGATTTACCATGTGGACGTGTGTGTGCAATTTAAAAACAAGGTCTACTTTTTTTTACATGCTAGAATTTAATCCGGCAGTAACAGGAACAAAGTTAGCAGTAACTGAAGGTGCAAAAAGAGATCAAGTCAAACCTTAAAATGCAGACAGACACACACAAAAAAAAAAAAAGAAATTAAGGTTTGAGTTTCATTCTATTATTATATTAATTTATATAGCCTCCAAGCTTTGGAAATACCTAGCAGAGAAAATTGAGCAAATTTGATTTTTTTATATTTCAGAATGCCCTTATACACAAACTCAAACAAAAGGAGTTAAAACTTCCAAAATTTCAGCACACAAATTACAGCCTTTCAAAATTCCTGACACTAATTAATGCAAACCAAAATAATCTTGATAACATAGTTACCAAACAAATAGGTAATCTTCATAGCATAGTCACCAAACAAATTAATAGTAAATAGCTAGGTCATTGTAAGCAACACCACATGATCACATGAGTACAACAGAATTTACTAAGAGTCAAAGATTCCTATCATTCAATCATAATATTTTTGCTACCCTCAAACGGTTGGCAAAGCGTAGCGACACAAGGCACATACATGACTGGTTTGAAGCCAGGTCACAATACACTGTGGATGAAATACATGATTGCATGGCATTGTGCAGCACTCATCATTGATCTCCAAATCTTCCAAGCAGATAGGACAACAACTCTCACTCCGTGTCATAACCTTAGATTTCTTCAACGACGTTTCGATGGCTTCGTTAGATGCTGGAATCATTCTGAAACTCTGCATAGACTCTTCCACCAATGCTGCATGCGGGTCGAGATTACTAATATCGAATAGGACAATGATCAAGGCGAAAGGAATCTCTCGGTGTGGAGATTCTGAAGAAGGAGGAAGAGAAGGAGAAGCAGCAGCATCAACTTGCAAGAACTGTTCTCCGATAGTAGACATGACCCTTTCTATTATATCCTCAGGAGATTCCACGTACACAGAGAAGGATACGCGCCGCAACAGTGTCCTAAAGAATTCTTGACCCTCTTGGAAGAAATTGTGGCAGGGCATGTATTGACAAGGAGAGTGGTATAATAAGCGTCCTGGGATTACACTATCTGAACTGGCTAGGTAAGAGCAAATATTGGTGCTGAATTTGAAAATATCACCAGGCATAAGGGTGATATTCTCCTCATTCAACCCTGATCTGAGAATAGTGCAGAATCTTTGTGGTTGCATTCTTTCCTTCTGAATATGCTATGGAAAACAAAACCAGTAAATAGTATATTTAGTATTCTGGAAACTTTTCACAAGAAATTAACCTTTATATAAAGAGGGAGATGTTTTTGAGTAGATTGAAAGATGATTAATATAATCATATCGCTATCTTTTTTATCTTTGAATAACGATTATATATATGATGGATGCTCTTAATATATATGATTGATTCCAGTCAAAAAATAGATATGATGGATTCAATTAAATCTTATATCTTCCGTTGATGCATCAGTAAAACAAACGGGTGACGTTATTTTTTTGGTTAAAGGATCTAAATTTGTTTACAATTCCATAACAAGGTAGTTCTTGAAAACTAGAATTTGAATTTCAAAATATTAAAATTCTTTTAAATCAAATATGCGGATGATTTTTATAATTTTAAATATTTTACTTTTATAATCTGTTCTTTTAGATTCTATTTAAATTTGTACACACATAAAAAATCTATTTAAATTTTGATTTATGTTATCTCATTTCTAGCTAGTTTGAGCAAGATTTCTCAATAGTAATTTTGGTCCATCATTTCAATTTTAGTTTTGTCTCCTAAATTTATTTATTTTTAACTTTGATCCCTTAAAGTTATTTATTTTTTAAAATGGTTGCATACGTTAAATTTGTTAACTATAAAATATCAACAAAGTGAGGCACGTCCGTAAGCATAGTTCAAATGAGCAGCAGTAACGTGGGATCATTGAAGTTGGCATCTAATTTGCCTATAAAACAGTACTTTTTTTAACAGAAATTTGATCTAAAAATTTTATTTGACTAAATTTTAGTTATTTATATATTATCAAAATCAATAGCAGTCTTATTTATTTTTAAGAAATATTATTTGAATATTTTATTTTATCAATTTTAGTTACTATAGAAACAATTTTTATGCCCGATTTTTTAAAATTATAAAATCGATAGTGATTTATTCTTTTTTTTAAAGAAATTTTATTTAAAGATTATATTTTATTAATTCTAATTATATATAATTTTTTTTTATCTCTTGACTTTTTTTACACTTTAAAATCAACATCAATCGCATCTTTATTTTTGTTAAAAAAATAATTCAAATATTATATTCTATAAAATTTTAGTTATTAATTACTATATATTAGGGGTGTTTATCAACCGATCCAAACCGATGCAAACCGCGGTGATCGAACCGAAAAACCAATAATCGAAATAACCGAAAACCGAAAAAAAAACCGAAAATTTTTATCGGATTGGATCGATTTTCAGATTTCCTGGTAAAAACTGATCCAATCCAAACCGATCTAATTACTTACTTAGGCTTTTTAGTTTTACATTTAAGTTATGAGTTCAATTTGAAAATTAGAAAATTGTGTGTTTTTGTCCAATGAACATGTTTGCAATAAGGTTTCATTGTTCTTTATTTTGTCCAATGAACGTGTTTGTCCAATGAAAATTAGAAAATGATGTTTGCTTTTATCCAATGAGTGTGTTTGTTTATGCTAGATACTTCTTATCTTGATAAAAATAAGTCTCTAAGTTTTATTTTTAGATATTTTAAAAAACCGAAAACCGATTCAATCCAAACCGAAAAAAGCTGGATTGGATTGGATCAGATTTGAAAAAAAAAAGCAAACCGAATGGATGATCAAATGACCAAACCGAAGGGATGGGATCGGATGATATTTTCTTTCAAAACCGATCCAATCCAGACCGCGAACACCCCTACTATACACTCAATTTTTATATTTCCTAACTTTTAAAATTATTAAACCAATAATAATTTTATCTCTTTTAAAAAATATTATCTAAACATTGTATAATCAATTTTTATGAATATTTTGTATACAAATTAACAAACTATATTTTGCATACCAATAGTAATTCTATCTTTTTGATAAGAGATATATTACTTATATAATATACCAAATTAGTGTGATAAACGGACGAAAAGACCAACTTAATTTTAAAAAAAAAAAATACTTTAAAAAAAAAAACTTAAAAGACTAGTAAATAACATGTGCTTTTGACACATCCTATGTCTATGATATCGAGTCTATAATGTATGCCTAACTACATTAACTTCTTTTTTTGTTATAATTTTTAATAAATGACCTTCGAGGCTTTCTTTTCTCATGAGTAACAAATAATTTTTTTTCACGTGAGGCACTATAGATGCGTAACTAGAGATTCTACACAGGAACCAATCCTGTAAGGCAATTAATATAAAATGCAAGTTTTTTGGTATAGTTTGTGTTTGCTCAGAATATTTAGGTTAATCAATGGCCACATCGTAAAGAATAATACGATCATAAAGAGTGGGTTGCATCGGAAATGTTATCCACCATTGCTGCTAAAAAGATAATTGAATGGTATAATAGAGTTAATGGTAGCTGTTATATGCTCTACAGTTGCATAAATATCATCAGAATAAGGATGGGTTTTATCTTCTACAGAGAACAGAGGAATATTGTTGTTCAATTCTATCCAGCTCCACCCTGGATCTTTTCTTAATTCCAAACTCTGCAATCTATTCCTAAGTTTTGTCTTCTGCCCCCATCTACCTAGTATGGCATACATGTTGGACAGAACTACAAAAGCGAAAATTGGGTTGGGATCCACATTCCAAACTGAACAACTTCTCAGCAGCTCTCTCCCCCACTTCCATGTCCTTCCAGAACCAAGAAGCATTAAGCAAAGCTCCCCATATTATCCCATCTGCTTCAATAGGCATTTTTATGATAAACTCTTCGGCTTCTTTTACATGGCCTGACCGACCAAGAAGATCCACCACGGATGTGTAATGTTCTATTGTCGGGATTACCCCGTGGCATCTTTGCATTGAGTGGAAAATTCTCAAACCTTCGCCAACTAGACCGGCATGGTTACAGGCAGAGAGAACACCAACAAAAGTAGCTGCATTCGGAACAACTCCTTGATTACCCTCGAGTGGAAGAGTAAAATGCCTCAGATCTCAGTCCATGATATGCATACTCATTTATAAGAGCTGTCCATGCTGCTACATTGGGTGAAAAAATGCTGATGAATGACCTTTGAGCATCAGCCAAGTGCCCACATTTAGAATAGAAGTCTACAAGACCAGTCCCAACATAAACATTTACTTGGAATGGCATTTTGATTAAGTGAGCATGAAGTAACTGACCTTGTCGAAAAGAACAAAGACAAGAGCAAGCATGAAATAGGACAGAGAACGTTGATCTGCTGTAGTCAACTGACAATCTGCTCATAGCCACATATAAACTCAATGCCTCCTTGTGCTGACCATTAATAATATAACCTGACATCATTGAGTTCCAAGTGACATAGTTCTTTCACCTTTAATTTTGTCAAAAAGCTTCACAGCTTCATCAAGTTCACCGTTTTTGGAATACACAGAAATCATAGTATTTAATGAAATTAGATTCTAGGGACTCATTTTCTCAAACAACCTTGATTTTTCAAACTGGCCAATCGTAGCATAACCTTAAATCATCAAATTATATGAAACATGATTTGTCTCTCTCAACCTATAAAAGATGAGCTCAGCTTCTTCAATCCTTCCTTTCGAGACAAGGCCCCCAATCAGTGAGTTAGCAACATTCAAACAAGATTCTCCCCCCATGCTCTCATAAACTGTCTTGGCATCATCTATGGCTTCACAATCACAATAAAACTCAGTAATTGCACCACCAATTGAGTTATCAAAATCAAACCCACCCTTAATGCAAAGCCCGTGAACAACCTTCCCTGAACACAGAATCCCAAGCCTAGCACAAACCCTCACAACACAATCCAAAGTGAACTCATTAGGCAACACCTCGGAACACCTCATACACCCGAACAAATCCAAAGCCCTCACACACCCATCTTCCCTCTTAGCATACCCCGAGATCAACATAGTCCAAGCCACAACATCCCGGGCATGCATTTTCTTAAACATGTCCATAGCATCACCCATCATGTCACGCTGCACATAACCCGCAAGCATCAAGCTCCACAACACTCGGTTCCCATCACGGAGCTCCTCAAAAACAACCTCAGCCTCTCTGGTTCCACAGCAATGCACACAAAAATACAGCAAGCACTCCCCACAAGGCCAAACCTCTCCTAGCCAGATTTCGAAAGCAGGGAATGACTTGCTTTCCAAGAAGCAAGGACCCGGAACGTGCACACGCGCTCAACACCGCAGAGAAAGAAACCTCATTGAGCGTGAGACAAGTGCGGTGCATGAAGGGAACAAGGATCAATGCCTCACGATAGCTCCCCCATCGGGAGTAACCGGAAATCATGGTGTTCCAGGAAGAAAATGTTCGGTGCGGCATTTGATCGAATTCGAGATTGCCCATTTTGAAGCGATGGGCGATGGAAATGCTGGTGGAGATCACGTGACCGACATGGGACTCCGAAGCTTACAAATGGGTCGTGAAAAGTCGGAATCTTTGATTCCGCTTCCAACGGTTGCACTTTCAGGTGCCCACAAAGCAGAGTCTGAGAAACAGAATCATTGTGTGGAAGTGGAAAACGAAACATAGTATTCCAGCAGGTGCAGTTGCGTCAGGTGAACTTACGAAACAAATTTGGAATTATATATATTATAAACTGAAAAAGAAAAAAAAAACATTATATTACATAAAAGCATCTTCAGTGTCTAAGATTTATGATCTTGACTTCAAGATCTTAACTAGATCTCATAATAAAAAAGTTAAAAGATTCTTTAAAATTTGCATATTATTCATAAAGGAATAAATTTTTTTTCTTCTTAAAATCTCAAAATAATATTTATTATTAAAAAAAATAGAAAATATCTTAAGAAATCTTTAATCCTATATAATACTATGGAAACTACGAAATTAGTCTAAAATCTTAAATTGAGATCTACTACTAAAATTACTCTAGCCCAGATGTTATAAGACAATCCTATATTCCTATTGGACTGAGGATACCCGTATTTTATTTGAGTGGAATAAAAAAGTTTAATTTTATTTACTTGCAAATTATTAATTAAAAATTATTTTTAATATAATTTTAAAATAATTATTATAAAAATTAACAAATTTATTAAACGAATAATAATCTAAAATTGTGTATCTAATATTTTTTAAAGAAAAAAAATGTTAGATATAACTCTATAAGCATTTAAATACAAAGTCTATAAACGATGGAACTGTATTTCAAAGTTGATGTTTATAGTATCCCACAATTAATAGAAATGCTAACATATTTTCTGACATTCTTTTGAGGATATTTATTAATGATTCAAATTTATTGAAAGTTAAAAAATTTTATAAGTCTCATATTTTATTTGATGGTCTCCTCTCATTATTTTACAAAATTTAAGACAACATAATAAAGTATTTGTTAGGAAGAATATGTTAAAAAATGTGTTGTTAATACTCCTTTATAAATAAAAGAATAATAATTCTGATCTATAAGTTAGTAGTATATACATATAAACTTTTTTGTTTTAAAAACTCTTTTTTAAGGAAAAAAATGTTTTGAAAATTCTAATCGTTTACTTAATTGAAATACATTTTATTTACTCCCTTAATTGTGAAATAATTCATACATATTTTTTTTTCACGTTTATCCATTTTTATAACTCCGTCCTTTAACGTGTCCTCATTCCTCCAAGCCATTGAGGAAAATGTAATCCTTTTGCCTAATTCCCATTTCCCAAAACTTACATCATGGAGTATCATGTGACACCACACTTAAAATATACTTCTTCAAAAAACTTCTTATATTTAAAAATCATAACTAGTACCCACACCATAACTTCAATGAAAAACAAATTTCAATTTCTTTTTTACTTATAACGTGTTTGATCCCACATTTAGAATGCGATTTCTTCAGTTTAAAGAAAAACCAGTAGCTATAATGTTAATATATATTTTTTAGCCAAATTGAAATGATTTCTTGCTTTGCAACAGATATTCAAACACCTTTAATCATGGGTCTAACTCAAGCTCCTAAATCATACAACACATTAAAAATATGAAACTTAATTATCCTTTTAAGGTGAAAAAAACAAAATGCCTCCATTCCTTTTAAGTATTATAAAATTTATTATGTGATAAAAAAAAAAGAATAAAATAAGAAATATCAGTAAAATGTTTAAATATCATTAATCTTGATTTATTTTTCTTTTATTAGATGCTCTGGCATACATAATGCACATTGCACACTAGTAATTTTAGCAGCATATGATCACAGTCCCACATATCAGAAACATTCTTGAATCAGTCTGCTTTACATGCATAGGCTAAAAGGCACTGCTAATTTACCATCCTTTAAGCTATCTTATAATGATAAATCTGAATGTTCTCCACATTTAGTTTCTTGAAATTGCTGCCCTTTCTGCGGACAAGAAACTTGCCCCAATTGTATGGCCTATATTTTGCAGGATTTTGGTCATTTGTCAACTCCTCCAAAGGCTTGACTTCAGTGTAGTGTGCAGGGAATAAGAAAAAAGGTATCGAAAACCTTTCTTTCTCAGAGTTAACCATCACTCTGTGTTCCACACTCTCATATAAGTCATTGCTCCAAACCTGCATTAACAATCCAACACTCAAGTGTAAGTATCTCTCTTCTAAATTCTTGTCAAGGGATTATGTTTCATGAAGTTGGATTCCACAAACCCAATATTCAATAGCCTTAAAAACCAGTAAAATTTCAACATCTTCTATATTTATATAGTTAAAAAATGTTAGAAACTCTCCGACACACTCTTTTTGAAAACACTTCATCGAATCGGTTGTAATTTTTTGAATATGAAAAAAAAAATTTATTTAATAATTTTCTATCATGATTTTATTATATTGAATAAATTTCAACAAATTAAAGAGTGTGTTCGTATTACTCCTCTTGTATAGTTGCATGTACCTGAATAAGATCACCAACGTTGATTATATAAGCACCTGGTGTAGGTTTCACTCTTATCCACTCTTGATCTGCTTTGCGTTTGACTTCAAGTCCTCCAACATCATCTTGTGCAAGAATGGTTAAGGCTCCAATGTCCTTGTGTCGACCAACACCAAGAGCTAGATGAGGGGAAGGGCATGGAGGATAGTGGTTGAGTCGAACAAAGCTAGTTTGATCTTTGATGAAAAACTCTTCAAACCTCTTTGCCTCAAGGCCTAAGCTCAGAGCTATAATCTCCAACAGCTTAAAGGACAGCTTTTCCACCTCTTGAACATACTCTTCGATTATATCCCTAATCATATAACATATTCACATCATTTAGGAGATATAAAATTGATCCAGCAGTTAAAAAAAGGTGAAGAGAGAAGAGAGGAAGGAGAAGTTGCGGATTCGAATCTTTCAACTGATATTTCTAACAAAATTAACAAATTAACATTTGTTGATAAAAAAAATGTTCACATCATTTATACACAACTCATTGACTAATTGTTCATCTATAGTTGAATTACAAGAAGAAACAAAAGGAAAGAGAAAAACTTTAACCAGAAATTGACAGTTTATGACTATAGCTATTACAAAGTGAAGATGAATTACCTAAAGTTTGGAGGGTATTGAGGAGAATGATTAATCCAGTGAGTGACTCGATCATCGTGTTCATCAAAAGTGACAGGGATGAAAGTGGGGTCTTTGGCTTGAAAATCAAAGACTTCTTTCCAGTCCCTAACGTTCTTGGTGTGTTCTGTGTCATAGTAACCATTTGGAGAACTCTCATCTCTGCTAACCTTTCTCTTCTCCTCCAAATTCTGTGCAAAGAACAATCTGGAGGCTTTCTCAATGTTTTGCCTTAGAGTGAGGGGCACCCCATGGTTGGTTACTTGGAAGAAACCCCATTCCTTGCATGCACTCCCTATCTCCTTCACTAAGTTTTCAATGGAAGATGGATCTGAAACTGTGTGGTTGGATATTGGAGAGAGGTCAATTATGGGAATTCCTTCAGCTTGGATTATGGAGAGCTTTGGCCTGTGTTCTAGGTCTTGGATGAAAGCTGGGTCTACCTCTCCCATGGCTGTTGCCAGTGCTGATGATTGAGTACTTTGCCAATAAGATAATATACGGAGGTGGCTACTGGTTTTTGGAGGTTTACTTGTTTCAATTTCACCACCTAATTATTTGTATATGTTTATAAACAAAACTGATTTTCATGGATGAAGAGTTGTGGATTTGTATCAGTTTAAATAGTTCTGAGTTTGAATCTACGTATGTAACTAAGAAGTTACAAAGAAAGTTTTATTGTTAATAATAATTCGAGCAAAGATTATTTTAGTGAAAAATAGATACTTGTGATTTTAATAATAATATTTTAAAAAAATAGTTATATTGTTCTACCGAAAACATTATCTATAAGATTACCACTAGCTAGAGCACCGTGAACAGGGAAGGGTGATAAAACGATCATTTGGGGATTTTTTTTAAAATTATTATTTAGAGGTTCATTTTAAATTATTATTAAAAAGTATGTCATAATATGTACCATTACTTCTGAATTAAAAATAGTAACAATGTTATGATTTTTTTTTATTTTAACTAAAATAATAAAATATTTTATCACTTTAATTATTTTTTAAAAATTTATGATTTTAAATTTGTAGGATTTTCTATGTTTTTATCACTTTAAAGTTATTAAAAAATATTTAAAAAATTTACAACTTCTATATTTTTAATATTTTTAAAATTATAAATAATTTTTAATTTGATTATTTAATAAATAAATATTTTTAATTTAATTTTATTTAACATTTTTTATTAATGTTAAAGACTATTATTTGTTTTGTAAAATTGGTTCCCTGTTTTGGGCATCACTTTATCAGTTTGAGGATTACGTTCATTTAACAGTGTGCTCAAGGCAAAAGTGAATAAAATTTGTTCTTTTATAAAAGAATATCATTGTAAAAAAATAAACGAACGGAAATATAGTACAAGTAACTACAGCTCTTTCCTTATTAATGCTTTGTAAAAAAAATAAAAGTAAATCAATTTATGACTTCTATAAAAAAATAAAAAATAAAATTTAATAACTTTAAAGTAGTAAAAAAAATTACTACTTTAAAATCGTAAATTTTTTAAAAAAAGTAACTGAAGTTGGTTAAAAAAATAGAAATCATAATATTGATTATAACTTTTAGTTCAAAAATTGTAATAAATATTATAATTTATCTTTTTTTAGATAATAATTTTAAAACTATTAAACGAATTCTAAAATGATAATTAATAAAAAAAAAAAAAGCGATCCCCAAGTGATCCTTTCACCTTGAATTGTAGATAAAGAAGATATCACATAATTACGTGTAAAAATAAACGTTTACGGCATAATTTCTTCCCGGTGCGCATGGTTACCCCAAAAATCTTTGTAGTTATAGAGCAAGTGAATTTAATAATAAATGAAACATTAATATTATATGTTAAAATGAATGTTTTGCAGAGATTGTGAGAAAGTATTTGTATGATTGTTATTACTTCTTACAGATACATTGAATCTGGACTAGTGTGCCTTGTCATTGTCTCTTGTGAGAAGGTGCATAGCAAAAGAAAAATTATACTTCCGTAGTATATTTGGGCGCAACTCAATACCTCTTTTTCAAAATTTTGAATGGATTTACATATTGTTAATTTTTGCTAATCAATTTAAGTACCTCATAAGTACTAAGGGAGAAATAATTATGGACCTAAAATTAATTTTGAAATATTCAGTGTGAAATTACATATGTAAAGATTTATCTAAACTTAATTATGAATTAAAATCAATTCTTCAATATGAAATTAAATATGTACTTTGTATGTGTTTGGATAAGTGTTGGAAAACTTTATTTTAAATGGAATTGATTTTAAAAAAATAATTTTAGTTGTAATTGATTTTAAAAAAAAATTAATTTTAGTTATAATTGATTTTGAATTCAAAGCAAAGTTATTCAAATTTGTTTCAAGATAGAATTAATTTTAAACCTAAAGCATAAAATTAAACATGTGAAAATTTACCTAAAATTAATTAAAACTAAAAAAATCCCCAACATAAAATCAAACATGCATTTAAAAAAAAAAACCAATAAAAATCATTAGTTTTAGTTATCAAAAGTTGAAGTGCATGAGAATTGATTATGAATTAAAACAATTTTAAATAGATTTTGCGTTAGATCTAAAATAATCTTGTATGAATTCTCCTTCTACGTTAATTTTATAATAAAAACATTAAGACGTAAATTATACCACTTCAAAATTAATTTTACCAATACTCATTTAATATGCACGAAATAAACCCAACAAACATTAAAATTGAAAAAGACGTGTTGGTGCTGCTTTAATTTAAGTGGGTTATAATTATTATTGCCTTAGAGTAAATGTACAATATGAAAAAACCACTATTACACTATGTTTTACAAAAGTTCAATGAATCTAAATTAGTTGATTTAGCAAAGATGTATAAATTGTCATAAATTGAGATCGTCTTTAATTCTCTATATATGTTTTACAAATGGTTTTAGTAATATTTTGCTACGAACCAAGACGAATTCTTGTGAGAGATTAGGAAGAGGTTGCCAGGCTGTCTTTGAAGTCTCAAGAGATAGGCTTAGAAAAATAGAAGTAGCAAACAAACAATTTGTCAGTCCGACTCATCCCCCAATCCCTTCTCACTCATTTGCTTGTTTTTTTTTTTCATATTTACTGTTGTTGCTTATAATTTATGTCAGCAAAGATGAGATGACATTTATAAATTAATCAAATAAAAATTTATTTTAATTTATAAATAAATTCATTTTATTTTTATCTTCTTACTTCTCTCTTTTAAAAATATTTTTAAAAAAACTAACATTTAAATAGACTCATGATTAATGTCTACATCACTTATCCTCCCCTTGTTAAAGAGCAACAGAGAAACACTAATCTGGCAGTATTCCATTGCATAGCTGTTATGTGTTATTATCATGCTTGATGTAGCACAAAGAAAAAAACAAACACTTCATGCTTAAGTAGTGCCAAATTCTGGTTTGGCTTTGCGATTGACGTACCAAAATTTGCTTTTGTAGGAGACACAATCAGTGGATAAACTCGTAAACCCACAAAGGTTGCTTCGTGCACATAAAATGGTACAGTGAATAAGTTTAAGGGCGTTTAATTTAAAAATGAATACTAACTATGTTGCTACTTATAACAAATAAGTTGAAAGGAATACACTGATAATTGAAAATATAATTTTATTCCAAAAATAAATCGATTTGATGGAAAGATAATTATATCTTCTGTTTCTGGTTATACAAAAAAAGAATTATAATATATTTTACACTATAACTTATTTTTTATAAAAAAAAAAGTTTTTTTAATAACAATGATGAACATTTCCTATATAATGTTTTGAAAACAAAATAAAATAAAAAAAAACATGATAATATTTTTTGTAATTAAAAATGAAAAAAAAAATTAGCATTGTTAACTCCTACTTCGTGTGAAAAAAAAAAAATTCCTAGTTTATCGGAGTACGTAACAACACCTTAATTTCTGTTTCATAGGCCTCACATCAATTGAATTGAACATGTGGCTAAACTCATCTCGTGAAATCCGCACCTGGCGAAGTCCACCCCCATGAAGCTTGCATTTTTAATGGACTAATTTTTTTTTTAAGCTCGGGCCTATTTTGCATAATTTGCGGGTCGGTCCGTATTTGACAAAAAAAAAAAACAATATTAAATTAAATTTTAAAATGTAAAATTTGACCCATTTTAATTCATTTTAAAAGTTAACTATGAAATATCTAATAAAAAATATTTGTTCAAAATGATAACATAAATTGCATATTATTAAACTAAGAATTTTTTATTCATATTAAACTTAAATATTATATCATTCATCAATCATTGAATCATATAAAAAATTACTTAAATTTTATACATTTTTTATTTGTTTACATTTCTTATTTATTAGTATTATATTTTTATATTAAAATGTAAAATGATCACGGGGCCCATTGATAAAACTTATTTAACACATTAGTTAAGTGAGTTGGGCTAAAAAAACTGCAATTTAAACAAGTTTAAAATATCAAAGCCTGTATGTCATGCAGGTTGCAAGTTTCACGGATAACCCGTGCACCCAAGTACGTTTTCCCCGCTTACAACACCTTAATTCCAATTCCAATTTCAATGATTAATAGGTCAGTCCATTGTCTCCTTAAGTTGCTTGGCTAGCACTTATTCCCTATTTTCCCATTCCATTTTAATGTACACTAGTAAGTATTTAGAAAACATGAGCATTGTTGTCTTGATAATACTACTAAGCCTTAGAAATGGTAGTACTGTAATAGAAACATGCTATACAAAAAGGGACAACAACTCTTCTTTTGTATCAACTAGCAATGGTCACTGTACAACATTTTAATCAAGTATTCCCAAACATTTTGAATAGTTGGTACTTATTGGTATCAAATTATTCATAACCAAAGTTAAAGTAGTTAGGATTCAATCATTGTAACCAACATTTTTCCAAATAAAGTTAAATTCCAGCACAAGATAAAATGAAGGTTACTACTTTCTATACTTCAGAGTTGCTTCCTACTACAGGAAACAACTTGGGAAGTGCAAGAAGCAACAAACTATTGTGTGAAGGCCTAAAGGACATGTAATTATAGATATAAAATTATTCCTATCACAAAAGGATTGAATACTCGTCCTTCCACCGAAGGATCTTTAGAGTTAAAGGGTCGTCTGCTTATTGTTCCTTGCTCAGGTGCATGAGTATCCGAAAAAGCCGAGAGGAGAGTACATGCAAAAAGCACTCTAATGCTTAAGTGAAAGTTCAGCTCAGAGCTATTAATGGTATATAGTGAGGTGGTGAGATTGAATTTGTCCTCCATCTAAAAGGCTTCACCCTTTTTTATACTAACCTTGTTGGGCTTTGGGTCTATGGATCTATCACATCATGATTACTAGTTGAGAAATACTCTTTTTAATAATGCTTAGGTACCTTTAATTGACTAATTAACCTTAAGCGGATTTAGTGATGATAATCATGGTCGATGGTGCTCATTGCTCACACATGTTGAAGGTCGAGATATACTATTCGACATATGTGGATAGTGGCTGAAGGGTGTGTTCTGTTTAGGCATGTTAGGTGTCCCGTCATCTGTACTATTTGACATATGTGGATACATGGTTGAAGGGTGTGTTCAGTTTAGGCGTGTCAAGTGTCCCTTCATCTTGATCGAGTGTCTTATCTGATATACTAACTCCCTAAGCCCCTTTTCAGCCTCGACCAAAAAGAGGGGCTTTATGACATGTCAAAAGGCTACTTCCCTTGACAATTATGCATTTTTATTGCCATGAAGTGACTGTTACATCATGGACGTACGGTTATTTCCCACGTCAGGTACCAAATGTCATGTGTTTTCAACTGTAGATATGTTTTGATTGAATGTTGGGGAAGTAACGTTGGTTAAACCTTGTTTCAGGCCCAACTCCTATAAATAGGGGGAGGTCCCCTTCCCTCTTCGCGCCCTAATATCTATCTTTTTGCTCTGAGTTGAAGAATTCTTTTTTGCTTTTAGTCGAGTAGTGTAATCAATTCTTTTGTGAGGTACGTAATAATGGTGTCAATTGAAGGTTCGCCGTCGAGGGAGTCGATTGGAGGTGACTCAGAGGTTCGAGGGTTCGGCGATGAGGTTTTTGATGTGTTGTCCAACTCCCACTCCTTGGGATTGGCTACTTCTAGTTCGGCTGAACTCTCGACAATCGAGGGAGTGACCTATCAACCTTTTTGATCCAACTGCCATCTAATGCGACTGAAAAGGTGTGGGTGAGAGTGTCGCAAGCCCAGCGGTTGCCACCGCCACAGAGGCAGAGATGTCTTCTTGGCCTAAAAGGCATCCAGTGCTGAAGGAGAAGTGTCTGCCTCATCCCATCACGCTTCCAGCGTATACATCGATCGACAGAGAGGTAGGTACCTACTTCTCACGTTACAACCACGAATCAAACTTGATCAACCTCATCAGTTGGTTGTCGATCAGTGACATGACGGACCCGAAGACGTGCCCAGTCACTCTCCGCATGGTCCGGTCGAACCTTACTTCACCTGCGGAGTTCGTGTTCATCAACCGAGAGGGATGAATCGAGACTTTTTCTACATGTATGATTGTCTATTTTGTGATGTCGACACACCAGGACTCTTCCTGCATCACTTTTGTAGTCATCCGCGGGAAAAGGCTCGGTGGATATCATTGATTCGACTAACGAAGCGTCCCCTCTTTCGTCCTTTTACCTCTTCTTATAAGAATTTTAAAATTGGATACTTCAAAGTAACCATATGGCCACTCGTCAGGAAAGACTATTTCTACAACTTGGCAAGAAACCCATTGTTCCTCTTCTATTGGAAATAATGTCCTCGACGGTATAATAAGTACCCAAAGGCGATGCCGAGTGTTGATGAACGTCGAGACCTCGAATTCGCCAAATCGCTCCCTCAACAACTACCTGCTCGACACCTTGTGGTCCTTATGCAGTCTCTGGATCTTGTCCAGGACCTTTAGGGTTAGTTTTCATTTTCTTTTTGGGTTTTTTCCATTTCTTTCTCTAACTTGCAAATTTATCACTTGTTATTTTGTAGGAATCATGACGCAGGCTGAAGTTGACATGAATCCCTTCTGCCAAATCAAGCGGGCCTAGATTGTTGTCGCTAGTAGACCGCCCAAGAATGCGATTGCCAACTGGGCACCGAGACCTTGCAAGGTTCGACTGATATGGTGCCCCACGTCGAAAAAGATCCAAGGGGGAAACAAAAGCACAAGAAACGAAGCCACCAAGAGCACCAGAGTCACACAGCGGAACACTTTATGCACCGAGAAGGCACCTCTCGAGAGAAAAGGTTGAAACAGCAGACACTTGTGTTCCAACTCTCCACCAACAACACTTTGGGCAATATCGTGGCCCTAACCAACTAAGGTTTCTTTTGCAGCAGCTTTCAAGTAGATTGTCTAGTCCACTATGATGTTGTATCTAAGCAAGGGCATCAAGTGCTGAGTTGAAGTGATGGTGCCACCAATTGGGCCTTCTTCTCTAAAGTGTCAGCTATCGCTCAACATCTCCATGGATCCTTCAATGTTGATGTCCTAAAGGACCAATTGTCGAAGGACGAGGACTCATTGAACTCGACACTTGAGGCCAACATGAAGCTGGCCGGAGACAACAAGAACCTTGAGGATTGTTCTTGCCTTGTCGAATGATGCCAAAAGGTTGGAGACACAAGCCCTAAATGCTGAGGCCTTGGTCAAGTCTTAAGACACTAAAAATGCTAGGCTGAGGGTGGCCCTTGCCAATGCCAACAAAGAGATAGAGGAGGCTAATGCTGAGAAGGAAAGGGTTCAACAGAAAGCCTACGATGATGTCCATAATTCTCATGAGGCCTGCTTCAACAATTGTCTCTGGAAAGTGCTATACATGTGTGATGTCTTAGACCCTAAAGTCTTCGACACCAGCAAAGATGTGCATGGAAGGGAGCTCATGCTTATATATGACATCCCAAAGGATGAGACTGCCCTTTCACACCTGAGACCAACGACACTCATTGAGAAGACAGCCGCCGAAGAGGCACATGTTGAGAAGACCAAGGATGGAGAAAATGTAGAGCATAGGGACTAGGTTCTCTAGGTTTTAGTCATGCTTTTTTTAATGCCTGTCTTTGACATCTTTTGCATATTGTAATGCCAATATCAGTATCTTTTTGTAATCACTTCTTAGCAGTTCTTGGCTTTTAATGTATGAATATTTATTTTCCAAGTGTCTGGCAACCTATATAAATATACTACCTACTTTATTTGTGTATCTGACCAAATGACATACTCACAAGAAGAAACGATAGCGAAATTGTACAAGTTTTATTGTTTGTTGAAGCATAACGAACGTTAACATAGGTTGTATAACCTTAACACTGGTAGTCCCATTCTAACTTTAAGTAATCAACGAGTCTTTGGAGTTAGATGAATAATTTGATCAGGCACAAACTTGGCCAAGAAGGGTACTTGGTGGGGAACCATGACTAAATTTGGTTAAGTTCAACCTTGGCCGAGAAGAGTGCTCAATAGGGAACCATAATTAAATTTGGTTAAGTTCAATCTTAGCTAGTGAGGGAGGGAACCATAATTAAATTTGATTAAGTTCAACCTTAGCCAATGAGGGTACTCGGGAGGGAACTCTTCGTAATCTCTAAGTTCAACCTTAGTCAAGGGGGGTACTTGGGAGGGAACTATTCGTGAGTCTTCAAGTTCAACCTTAGCCAAGAAGGGTACTCAGGACGAAACTATTTGTGATCTCTGAGTTTAACCTTAGCCGAGGGGGAAACTCGGGAAGGAACTATTCGTAAGTTTGGACTTGCTTACTTGTAATCAAAGACAAACAATCAAAGATATATTAAAAAAGTTCTTTACTAGTAGTCAGTCGCTGGAGTGTGCCTCGTTAAAACCTCCTCAAAAAAATCCTTCCACATTTTGATAAGGATAAAAATCGAGGTAGGGAAAAGAGTACATCACTAATTACAGGAATGTAGTTAACTATAATATATTTTTAAGTGTGTGGAGTTCCAAGTCCTCGGGATGACCTTCCTGAACAGTTCTTCTAACTTGTATGTTTCATTCTTCAAGTTGTGCCAAATCCTAAAGGGTTCTTCCCAGTTGGCCACCAGCTTCCCATCTAACGGGGGCTTCTGGACTTCACTGCATGCTCTCCACACTAGGTCGCCTTCCTCAAACTATTGGGGGGCTTGCTTAGAGTTGAAGCATCGGGTCATACGAGTGCTTGCAAGCTTCGGTCATAATGATTGGATCCTTTCGTACTTTCTCAAACAGATCCAAATCCACTTGTAGTGTTTCGTTGTTTTGCGCTTTGGCAAAGTAATGCCTTCAAAGAGAAACTTCTCCTACTTCAACTGGTAGCATTGTGTCTGTTCCATATGTAAGCCGAAATAATCAATGACCACTAGCAAGAATTTCCTTTGTCCCGGGGCCATGGAAAAAGACCTGAGAATGTCCATTCCGAAATAGCGAATGAGAAGGGGAAACCATTGGGTGCAGCTCTTCGGCTGGTTGATGCATCAAGTTTCCATGTCTTTGGCACTAGATGCAATTATTTACAAAGTTCGAGCAATTTTTCCTAAGGGTGGGTTAATAGTAGCTAGCCCTAAGAACTCTGGTGGCCTAGTCCTTTATTCGGAACGCAAATCGCAAATACCCTCATGCAATTTTGGAGGACATAGTTAGTGTGGTCTTGATCGAGGCACTTGAGCAGAGGTGAAGAGAAAGGTTTTGTCCAAGCTGACCCTGGAACACTTTGTCCATCAAGCGCTGGTATGTGGTTGTGGCGTTCTTTTGTCCAAATGACATGACTTTATAGCAAAAGTTTGCGTATTCGATGATGAATGTCATCTTTTCTTCATCCCTGGTGTCCATCCTTATCTTATTGTAGCCAGAATAGGCATCTAGAAAACTCAAAATCCTATGTCCGGCTGCTCCATCGACCAATTGGTCAATGTTTGGGAGTGAGTATACGTCCTTTGGGCATGCTTGGTTCAAATTTGTGTAGTCCATGCACATCCTCCACTTCTCGTTCAGCTTTTTTGACCATGACCACATTGAAAAACCAAGTGGAGTAGTCAATTTCTCTGATGAACCTGGCGGCCGTCAACTTGGCCACTTCTTGCCGTACTGCTCGCCACCTCTCTTTCTCTGGAAGACAGGCTTAGCATCTTCACACATAGCCAATGTGTGACAATGAAAGCTTGGATCAATATAGGTATGTTGATATGTTGCTAGTATATAGTAGTTTTTAGGTCAAAATCATTAATAAATTAAGCATAAATTATCAATAATTGTTAGTATAGGTGAAAGTTTTCATTATTTTATCTTTATCACTTATTATATGAATTTTTATATAGGAATCAAGAAAAGAAGGAAAGAAGCAGAACCAAGAAAGATTTGTCACAAAAATAGAACAGTAGATGAGCTTAGTTACCCTAAATATAAATATGGACGTGTAGAAATAAAAGAGAACTTTTGGACAGAAAATAACACACAGAAACACAGATAGAAACGAGCATGTCTGACTAACCTTCTTTATTGTAGTTAGGACCAAAACCTGATGTGAATTCCTTTGTAATTGGATTGATTTCTATTATTCTTTATGCTAAGTTATATAATAACAATTGATACATTACCTAGGGATAGAGATGTATGGTCGCAGATAAATTGATATATCATCTTAATGCTTATAAGAAAGATTACTAAGAAATTAGGATTTTTGCTTGGGTTAAAGGGGGATTTAACTACTTTTTATATTAAGATAAACATTTAATTAAAACTTATTTTTAAATTCTCATTAATTTTCTATTCAGTTATTTAATTTTCGTAATTCTAAAATCTAATTATATTCTCTTTAGAACATATTATTTGTTTTCCAATTTTAAGATAATAAATTGCTCATTAATTTTCTATTCAATTACTTAATTTTCATAATTCTAAAATTCAATCATATTCTCTTTAGAACATATTATTTATCTTCCAATTTTAAGATAATAAGTTACCCTATAAAGACGATACTTTAGTTATTCATTTTTACTTGAAACAAACGCACTTATCGTTTCGCAACATACATCACAATATCACATAAGTACAAAAAAATTTAAAGAGTCAAAAAATTCCTATCATTCAATCATAATATTTTTGCTACCCTCAAACGGTTGGCAAAACGTAGCGACACAAGGCACACACATGACTGGTTTGCAGCCAGGTCACAATACACTGTGGATGAAACACATGATTGCATGGCATTGTGCAGCACTCATCATTGATCTCCAAATCTTCCAAGCAGATAGGACAGCAACTCTCACTCCGTGTCATAACCTTAGATTTCTTCAATGACATTTCGATGGCTTCGTTAGATGCTGGAATCATTTTGAAACTCTGCATAGACTCTTCCACCATAGACTCTTCCACCGATGCTGCATCCAGGGCGAGATCATCAATATTGAATAGGACAATGGTCAAGGCTAAAGGAATCTCTCTGCGTGGAGATTCTGAAGAAGAAGGAGGAAGAGAAGAAGATGCAGCAGCATCAACTTGAAAGAACCGTTCTCCGATAGTAGACATGACCCTTTCTATTATATCCTCAGGAGATTCCACATAGAAGTGTATGCGTGACAACAGTGTCCTAAAGAATTCTTGACCCTCTTGGAAGAAATTGTGGCAGGGCAAGTATTGACAAGGAGAGTGGTATAATAAGCGTCCTGGGAAAATACTACCTGAGTTGATTGGGTGATAGTAAAGTTTAATGCGGATTTTGAAAATGTCACCAGGCATAAGGGTGATAGTCTCATCATTCAACCCTGATCTGAGCATAGTGCAGAATCTTTGTCGTGGCATTCTTTCTTTCTGAATATGCTATGAAAAACAAAACCAGTAAATAGTATTTAGTATTCTGGAAACTTTTCACAAGAAATTAACCTTTATATAAAGAGGGAGATGTTTTTGAGTAGATTGAAAGATAATTAACAATCATATCGGTATCTTTTTTTATCTTTGAATAACGATTATATATATGATGGATTCTGTTAATATATATATGATTGATTCCGGTCAAAAAATAGATATGATGGATTCAATTAAATCTTATATCTTCCGTTAATACATCAGTAGTAAAACAAACGGGTGACGTTATTTTTTTGGTTAAAGGATAATTTGTTTAACAAGGTAGTTCTTGAAAACTAGAATTTGAACGTTCAAAATATTAAAATTCTTTTAAATCAAATATGCGGATGATTTTTATAATTTTAAATATTTAACTTTTATAATCTGTTCTTTTAGATTCTATCTAAATTTGTACATAAAAAAAAATCTATTTAAATTTTGATTTACGTTATCTCATTTCTAGTTTGAGCAAGATTTCTCAATATTAACTTAGGTTCATCATTTCAATTTTTAGTTTTGTCTCCTAAATTTATTTTAACTTTGATCCCTTAAATTTATTTATTTTTTAAAATGGTTGCATACTTTAAATTTGTTAACTACAAAATATCAACAAAGTGAGGCACGTCCGTAAGCATTGTTCTAATGAGCAGCAGCAACGTGGGATCATTGAAGTTGGCATCTAATTTGCCTATAAAACAGTATTTTTTTAAAAAGAAATTTGATCTAAAAATTATATTTGACTAAATTAACGAACTATATTTTGCATATACCAACGGTAATTCTATCTTTTTGATAAGAGTTATATTACTTATATAATATACCAAATTAGTGTGATAAAAGACCAACGTAATTTAACAAAAAAAAACTTTAAAAGACTAAAAAAAAACTTAAAAGACTAGTAAATAACATTTGCTTTTGACACATCCTATGTTTATGATAACGAGTCTATAATGTGGCGACTACATTGGCTTCTTTTTTGTTATAATTTTTAATAAATGGCCTTCGAGGCTTTCTTTTCTCATCATAACAATTTTTTTTCTTTCACGTGATGCACTATAGATGAGTAAACATGTCTAGAGATTCTACACAGGAACTAAACCTGTAAGGCAATACAAAATGCAAGCTTTTGGGGATAGTTTGTGTTACGGGCGCAAATATGCCATATTCACGCCCTTTCCATAATTGGCTCGATTGGCCAGGAGGATCTGCTATTAACTGCAATAGAGTGATCAGCGGAAGCATTAAAGCGCAACGGCCATCTCCCCCTCATTCTCGGCCTCACCATTATGAGAAAAGATACGGGACCCTATACGCTCTGCATCTCAAGCCCAGGTCTGGACCTATAAAATCAGCACACCCAATGGTGAAAGGTACACACAGATAATACTTACTCTCCCTTCTATTCACACGGAACACACAGCACCCTCATTGCTCCCGTGTCTGTGCGATCTTTTCTTCAGTCGTTGGTTTCACTATCATAGACCAGCAGGGAAGAATCTGATCCCATATTAACATCTCTGGCGACACTCGTCGGACACCTCTTTCCGTTATTCAAGAACGGAACATTGGCGCCGTCTGTGGGGAACGAGAAACTTCGATTCCCACCTACCAGCAAATGGCAAACACCAGGAGAGTTCACGCAGCAAGGAACGGAGGGCCACCTAGGACGCCCTCTCCCACACGGCTTCATCCCCAATGGGACCAGAAATACCGCCTCCGGACGATCCACACTTGGAAGCCGAACGCAACGCTTCTCAACAATTCATCCAGAACGCTCTCCAAGCCTTGTTGACCAGGATGGAGAACTTGGAAAAACGATATGAACTTCAGCGGCAAGAGGATATACAGCGCCTCATTGCCCAGTTGGAAGAACGCGACGACAGACGAAAGGAGGAGGAGCGATGACAGAATGTCAGTCGCGTCCAGAGCCGAGATAGACCGGAATCACTCAGAAGGCCGATATCGGCAAATTCGGTTCACACTGATGACACGGAGAACGAAAACCAAACTGAACATGAAAGGGGACCCCGTTCTCAAGAGGCACCTCAAGTGTCCTCGGCCGTCATGCCAAACCCGGCCTCGGGTAGGCCAACAAAGAACATCGCCCATTCCCCAGAGCAGGGTAGTGGCGTATACCGAAGGAAGTACCGCCGGGGCCATCAGAACAACAGCCCGTTCATCGACCAGATAGTGGACGCCCAATTCTTGGAGGACTTCGATGGGGCTTTCTTATCAAAATACGATGGGAGTCAGGACCCACAAGTACACATCGACGAATTCGACATGCAGATGTGCGTCAGGGGCATCGACGAGCCGATCATCTCAACAATCTTTGCTACTACGTTGACAGGAGCCGCCCAGACATGGTTTCATTCCTTGCCTCCCCGGTCCATACACAACTTTGAGGATTTTGGCCAGAAATTCCTGCTGAATTTTGCGACAAGTAAAAAACAGCCGAAGTCCGAGTTCGTCTTGGGAAAGATAAGACAGCAGCCGGGGGAAACGCTGCAAAGCTACTTGGACCGATTCAAAGAGGCCACGTTGCAAGTCCAGCGCCTGGAAGAAAAAGTACACGTCCACCTTATCTCCGTCGGCCTCAACGGAGCATCCCGCCTTGCTAAGTCAATATATAAAGATCCAGTGAAAACCCTGAACGAATTTCGGATGCGGTCCAAGAAGTACCTCGAGCTAGAGCAGATGGAAATAGCAAACTCAACCCCAAAGGAGAACAGGAGACCCTCACCGCCCAAGGGCCGACGCCATGAGAAACAACATCCGGGGCAGAGCAGTCGGCAACCGATGCACCTACAAAGTGGCCGACCACCGCGGTCAAATGCCGACCTTCAGTTCAGACCGGGAAGATATGAATTGAAGTACGACAAGTACACCCCACTGACAGCCCCGCGAGGACAGATCTGGAAGGAAGTGGCTTTCAATGACATGAGGAGGGTCGACCGACCACTCCCGATGATGAAAAGAGAAGGAATGGACTACTCGAGGTACTGCGATTTCCACAACGGCCCGGGGCACACAACCGATCAGTGTTGGGAGCTACGAGACGCCATAGAGAAGTTCGTACGAGAAGGGAAGCTACGACAATATGTCATCCAGACCCAAGGGCGGCAGAACAAGAGGAAGGCACAGTCGGAGAACCGGCGGGAAGACAAGAGAAACAAAAAGGAGGAATTCCCCGAGCCGGAATTTGAATGCAATGTCATAACAGGTGGATTAGGCGGAGGAGGCGACTCGGCCAATCAAAGGAAGAAATACCTCAGGGAGGTGATGGCCGTGAGAGAAAAGCCACAGTTCAAGGGGAAACCAAAGGAAGTCCGGAAAGCCGAAACTCCGCTGATCTATTTTACTGAGGAAGACATGCAGGGAGTAATGCCGGGACACGAAGATGGGCTGGTCATAACAGGAACTGTGGCTAATTTTAGAGTCAAAAGGATATATGTCGACAACGGCAGCTCGGCCAACATCATCAGCCTAGACGCGTTCAAGAGGATGAACCTAAAGGAGAAGGATCTGAGGCCATGTCAGACCATGCTCTACGGGTTCAACGGTTCGGGCACCAACTTGAAGGGTGTGATCGACCTTCAACTTACGTTGGGAACAAGAGAAGGATTCAGGTCAGAGAGAGTGGTATTCACCGTGGCGGATTTCCCATCCCAATACAACATCATTCTGGGGAGACCAACACTGCACAAGTGGGACATCATTGTCTCCACTAAGCACCAAAAGATGAAGATGATCGGCCACCTCGGCAAGGTCATCACGATTTGCGGAGACCAGAAGGAGTCACGGCAATGTTACTATAATACCATGAGAGAGTCGGAAGTCGGACCTTCTTCCCCACCACGCTTTCGACAAGGGGAGTCGACGGAACCCCTGCCCAGAACGCTCCCAAGGAAACCAATCAACATGATCGAACTAGACCTACGGGACGTTGAAGAATGGAGACCGGAGCCAGCCGACAAGCTTGAAGATGTCCAGATCGGCCCACTTCCTGAGCAGGTCACAAAGATAAGTAAGCAAGGGGACCTCGAGTTCAAAGACCGAGTGATTCGGTGTTTGAAGGAAAATCAGGACATCTTCGCCTGGAAAGCGTCTCAAATCCCTGGAATTAGTCCGACTTTTTGTTGTCATAAACTCGCAGTGTACTCAGGATCCAAACCGGTGGAACAGAAGAGCAAGAAGCTCGGGCAGGACAGGAGGCAGGCCCTAGAAAAACACATTGAAGAACTAATCGAAGCCGGCTTCATAAGAGAAATCCAGTACACGACTTGGCTCTCGAATGTTGTGATGGTGAGAAAATCCAGTGGAAAGTGGAGAGTGTGCGTCGACTATACCGACCTGAATAAAGTCTGCCCAAAAGACTCGTATCCGATGCCGAACATCGACCAGCTGGTGGACAGCTCAGCAGGATATCAGTGGCTATCGTTCATGGACGCTTATTCCGGATACAATCAAATCCCCATGCACCTGGCCGATCAGGAGAAGACAGCATTCAGGGGCATCAAAGCAAATTATTGTTACGAGGTCATGCCTTTCGGTCTAAAAAACGCAGGAGCCACATACCAACGGATGATGAACAAGGTCTTTTGTGATCAGATCAGACGAAACATTGAAGTCTACATTGACGATATGATCATAAAAACTTCGGCGACCGGGGATCATGTCCAGGACCTAGAAGAAACATTCCAGAAATTGAGGCAACACAACATACGTCTCAACCCGCTGAAATGTGCGTTCGGAGTCAGAGCGGGAAAATTCCTGGGTTTTATGTTAACTCACCGGGGAATAGAGGCCAACCCAGACAAGTACAAAGCCATCCTAGACATGCAATTTCCATCCAGTAAAAAGGAGGTACAGCAGCTGACCGGGAGGATGGCGGCTCTGACCCGATTTTTACCAAAATCGGCAGAAAAGGCTTTACCTTTCTTTAAGTTATTAAAGAAAGAGGCGACGATAGGATGGAGTCCGACATGCGAAGAAGCCTTCCAGGAGATCAAGGCATGCCTAACCACACCGCCGATATTGTCAAAACCCGAGCCGGGCGAAACACTCATAGTATACTTATCGGTGGGCAACGAGGCCATCAGCACGGTACTGGTCAGAGAAGAAGGCAAAGCTCAGTGGCCGATATACTTCATCAGTCGGGCGTTAAAAAATTCGGAACTGAGGTACCAAAAGCTTGAGAAAGTCGCCTTCGCCCTGCTCACCGCAGCAAAACAGCTCCGACCATACTTCCAAAGCCATACGGTTATCGTCCGAACGAACCAATCGATCCGACAGGTGCTGCATAAACCAGACTTGGCGAAAAGAATGATGAACTGGGCGATCCAATTATCCGAATATGACATCCAGTACGAGGCACGACAGGCCATCAAGTCCCAGGCGTTGGCCGACTTCGTGATGGAATTGACGCCGACCTCGTCCGGTCAGACCAACCAAATGTGGAAAGTTTACGTCGACGGGTCGTCCAACGCAAAAGGAAGCGGAGCCGGGGTCATAGTTGAAAACCCGGAGGGCGTATCACTAGAGCAATCACTACAGCTCAATTTTCCGACTTCTAACAACCAAGCAGAATACGAGGCACTAATCGCCAGGCTACTTCAAGCTAAAGAGCAGGGAGCCTCTAGAGTCCACGTCTTCACCGACTCACAACTCGTGGCCGCCCAAATCGAGGGCAGATACCAGACCAAGGGGTCCTTGCTGGCTAAATACCTAGTCAGGGTCAAGGAAATTATGGCAGAATTCGAAGAAGTGGTGGTCGCCCACATTCCAAGGGAAGAAAACGTCAGAGCCGATATATTGTCCAAATTGGCTAGCACCAAAGGAACCACAAGCCACAGGTCGGTCATCCAACAAGAGGTCTTCCAACCGGCATGTATCATGGCCATAGTAAGTGACGACGATTGGAGAAGACCACTGATCGACTATCTGGAGCACGGGACAGTCCCAGGCGACGAGATAGAAGCGAAGAAATTGGTTAGGGACGCTGCATAATATGTGGTGGCAAACAGCGAATTATATCGACGCGGCCTCCACACCCCGTTGTTACTGTGTTTAAAATCCGAGCAAGCCGATTACGTCCTCGCCGAGATACACGAAGGAATCAACGGCCAGCACATGGGAGCAAGAGCGTTAGCATTGAAAGCATTACGTGCGGGATATTTCTGGCCGACGATGAAGGCGGATACGGAAAACCATGTCAGAAGATGCGACAGTTGCCAGAAACACGCAAAGATACTACGAGCCCCCCCGTCCGAGCTCGGCCTGATTACTGCTCCATGGCCATTCTACAAATGGGGCATGGACCTCTTGGGACGATTCAGAGCGGCAGAGAGGCAGATGAAGTTTTTGATAGTGGCCGTCAACTATTTTACAAAATGGATCGAGGCCGAACCCCTCTCCTCGATCAGGGCGATGATGGCAGGTCTGCAGATAAAACATCACTTCGCATCCGTCGAACACCCGCAGTCTAACGGCCAGGCCGAGGCGGCCAACAAAATAATTCTAGACGGACTGAAGAAGCGAATGCACGCGGCCGGACCAAATTGGGTAGGACAGCTATACTATGTCTTGTGGGCATACAGGACGACGACCCAGACGTCTACACAAGAAACCCCATTTAGAATGACATACGGATGTGACGCTATGATCCCAGTAGAAATCAGCCTACCCTCTTGGAGAAGACAACACACAAACCAGGCGTCGACAACGATGAAGCACTGGCGGCCGAGTTAGATATGATAGAAGAAATCCGCGAGGCGGCACACCGCCGAGACTTGCTCAGCAAAAGCAAAGTAGCAAAAAGGTTCAACAAGAAGTTAAGGACGCGGTCTTTTGAAGAAGGAGACCTTGTACTTCGACGGGCAGACATCGGAAATAGGAACGCACGAGATGGCAAGCTGGCAGCAAACTGGGAAGGGCCGTACCGAATTTCCAAGAACATCGGCCAAGGAGCTTACGCATTGGAGACACTGGAGGAAGACCCGATCCGACGAACATGGAACGCCGACAAGCTAAAGAAGTACTACAGTTAATACCCATGTGTTTCCCCTTAGCAGGTTTTCAACCTGTCATCGGGATCATGGACGACACGTGTTTCCCTTTAATTGGCCGATATGCCCGTCATAGGGATCGTGTATTATCGCCTCACCGTTTTCCGGGAGGATGTTAACAGATGTATCGTGCTTCTCGTCTGTCGATTCGGGGATGTACAACCCGGGAAAAATCGGCCAGAGAGATCGTGAAAATCTTATCTTCGAAGAATATGAATAAAAACCTGATTACAGGGAACTTATGTTGTCTATGCATAGAACCGATTATCTAAATCAAAGTAACTACTGGGTAACGCGTACAGACCTCGGTCGAAAGTATCTAATCGAAACCCTAAAAGTCTAAAATGACGGATTAGGAAATTCGGCCGTTTAAGCCACGATATCGACTAAAGCGACAGAACCCTAAGTCTGTTCACGACAATCTAGGCCGTTGGAGCCAGGAAAGCAAAATAAAGACGATATCAAAACAAATCACAACTAATCATATAAAAGGAAAATGAGTACTTGTCCGGACAACCAAAATGTTAGGAATTTTCAAGGAGAACCGGCATACCGGCCCTTCAATCGTCCTTCTCAACCGGAGAGTCATCACCACTGGAAACCCCGCCACCAGGAACACCACCGTCAGGAGCGTCGCCATCAGGAATCTCGTCCGAAATGCCCTCATCCTCTTCACTGTCAGAAAGCATGATGAGTCGGCCATCGCTGACGTAGGCCCTGAAGTGCATACCCTCAGTGTTAAGTTTCACCCCAGGATTCAAGAAATAAAGTTGACTCAGAGCAATGTGAAAGGAGGCCTCCGAGGACTTCTTGAGCTGATCTCGGACAAATGAAAGTTCTTTTGTAGCCTCCTCCCAATCCCGGGTTTTCTTGGTATTAAGGGCAAGCAGCTCGTCGCAAGTGGCCTTGCTCCTGTCGGCCCTCTTCCGAACCCTTCGTAGGGTATCCTCCAGTCGGGTGACGGCTGCCTTAGAGGCTCTGATCTCTCGCTCCAAAGCCATGACTTGAGTTCGGGAAACATCCAGCTCGGCCGTCAATTTGGCCACCGACTCACAAGTAGCCTCGAAATCAGCGGTCACCTTCGCAACCGATTCCTTGGACTCCTGGAGTTCTGCGGCCAATTGGGTGACCGATGTCTACGCCTCACCGGCCTCGACCCGAGCGGCCTCCAACGCCCCAGCCGACTTGGCCACCTCGACATGAGACGACTCCAACTCTCGCTGAAGACGCTCAACCTCGGTCTCGGAGGCCTCAACCCGCGATGCCAACTTGGAAGCCTTCAGGTTTAAAGAAGACAGACTCCCAAGTAGCGAACCCGTCTTGAAGCAGGCCGATTGTAAGGCATTCAGCTCCTCCAATTTCGGATTGGAGAAGACGATCGGATCAGAATACCTCTTGGGCGCCCGGATGACTTCAAAAAGATCCATGGTCATACCCCGGTTCCAGAGGGTGCGGGGAGACAGCTGAATACGGCCTTCAGACGATTCGGCCGCAGTAGAAACAGGGGCAGTCGGCGAAGTAAGGGGCCCCGATGCCTCAGCATGATCGGCGGCGGGAGAGGACGGAGCATCCCCTTAAACGACCCCGGTGGCAGGGACGAAAGCACCCGTGGTAACAAGAGCGGCGGAAACCTCCCCCACCGGGCTGTCAATAACCACGACGGTGGCGGACGGGGGGGAAGCCGGAGGGGTCGGAGCAGCAATCGGTGTCGGATCCTCGGGGATAGAGGCCGACCTGACAGAAGACGAAATCGAAGCAGGATCAGAGGCCGAGTCTTTGCTCTTGCCGTCAGTCAGTCGGCGTTTCTTCCGAGATTTCATAGCCGCCAGATGACTAAGGAGGCCGGCAGAACTCATCTCGATAGCTGCAAAGACGACCACACCCATTAGAAAAATCAAACAGGAAAACAGGAGCAGGTGATAAAAAGTCCAAACTAACCATTCTGGATATAATGGGATATCGGTGCTAAGTTCCCAGAACTTTTGCACGACAATATCTGAGCCACAGAAACAAGTTCAGATTCGGACAATCGGGCCCTGTCGGTTCGGTAGGAGACGGGAGGAGAGTCGTAATGGAGGGATGACCAATATAAGGGAAATTTGGGTTCAAGAGAATCAGTCAAAAAGAAAGGGCGCCGGCCAGGATTGGCAATGGCCGTAAAAAATCTGTCTTTAAAACGTTTGAAAGAATCGGAAAACAAGGAAAAAAGGCGACGGTCGGAACCGTTTTCGTTTCGGCCACGAAAAGAAATCCATCCTCTTCGGTCGACAGCCTCTTTGCCCGAACGACTGGCCTGTACGGAAAAGAAGTAGAAAAATAAGGGGCAGCTACAGGAAACCCCAAGTTGTTGGCAGAGCATCTCAAAGGCAAGCATGAAAGCCCAGCTATTGGGATGAAGTTGGGTAGGGGAGACGTGCAGATAGTCTAACACCTGCATCTGGAAGTCGGACAGAGGGAGTTGGATCCCCACCCTAGTAACCACTTCACTATAAAATAGAAAAAAGGGAGGACCATCGCCCCCCTGGGAAACACAAACGGGAACGCCCGAGTCAGACGGACGGATCTGGAAATCTTCAGAGACCTCGAGGGGCAGTTGGGCGAGGTCATTAGAGGAAAGCACCGACGAGTATTCTAAAACCTCGTGGGCGACCCGGGGAAACTTATCTGACAAAACAGAAAGGGCGGAACGAGACCCGGTCGTCGAACCACTGACATTGCCGATATGAGAATCCATGATTACCTACGACAAGGAAAATAAAGCAGTTAGAAGGATACCTGGGGGGCGAGTCAGCAAGGGTTGAGGAAGTGGCAAAGCTTGAGCCGACGCAGCCACTGGTGGGCGGACACCTAAAGTTGAGACCGACCCATTGATAGGCTTTGGCACCCTAACAGGGTTGTGTCGGCACCCATCTAGAAGGTCCTCGACCTGTTTATCTAAATCTCTGCTGGACAGATAGAAAAATTCGTCCAAACACTTTGAACAAGGCTCATAGCGGATGTCAAACGAGGGCTGTACCCCTAGGGTGGCCCTAGGAACGAGGGGGTGGAAACAGAAAGCTTAGGGGTCACCCCCACCCTAGACGCGGATCGAATAGGCCTATGACGCGAAGAAGACCCTAAGGATCCTCGAGGAAAGTGACTGGAAATACTTGTGATAGGGGGCCTAGGGGCACGAAGGATGGGAGCCCTAGGGGCACTAGGGGCACTAATGGAAGGGGGTACCCGAAGGAAAGTTTTTTCCCTCTCTTCATCAGGGAGAGGAAGTCCAAAAAGCCAGAAGGCAGTGCGGGGAGGATACGTCCGGCGAATCTCCGCCTCTTCCTCAAGAGTATACTTCATTATAAAGAAGGCCGGACTGAACCAAAGCAGGAGGGAAGAAGGTTTACAGATGACAAGGCAAATGATCGCAAAAGGGCAAAAAATGATGAATTCTATCAATCCAGAAAACTGGCCAAAATAAAGGCAAAACCAACAGATGGCAAAGAGGAAAAAGTAAAGCAACGAAAGAAGTACCTGAAAAAGGAATGGTGAACTGGAAAGCGAAGGTGGCAGGAACGAAAATGCAGGCACTTGAGGGAACTTGCGAGAGAAGGACACTGAAGGCAGGAGAATGGATGAGAAATGAGGAAGTGGGGAGCAGGTGGGCAAGAAGCGTAAAAACTAAATGATACGGCACAATGTTGTAGGTGAATAGTAACCGTCGAAATTCAAAACGACATGAGGCAATAACTGATGGGCATTGAGAAACGTGGGAGCGGCGATTACGTCATAACTGCGCAAAAGGTAATGATTAAAGTTTGAAGCTACAGAAGACACATGGCACCCCAGGATTAAAGGACTTTTCATCACCCAAAACCGGCTGAATCCAAAAGGACAAAGGGGGCGACCCGACACCAGAGATAAAGTTGACCGAAAAGCACAGGGAGAGTAACAAGGTCGGCTCGAGTGTCCCACACAGGGCCGATTCACTAGTAATGACGTCGGACTCACAACCTATCGGCGGCCCGACTGTTATCATGGTGTCGACCTTTTCGGAGATCGGCCGATACTGGATTAACCAAGGGAAAGCAAATAGGAAGCCGACCACACAATTTTACATCCCGGCCATCCAGACTACTCGATACCCGGGATGAGGGGCATCTGTTACGGGCTCAAATATGCCATATTCACGCCCTTTCCATAATCGGCTCGATCGGCCAGAATCTGCTATTAACTGCAATAGAGTGATCAGTGGAAGCATTAAAGCGCAACGACCATCTCCCCCTCATTCTCGGCCTCACCATTATGAGAAAAGATACGGGACCCTACACGCTCTGCATCTCAAGCCCAGGTCTGGACCTATAAAATCAGCACACCCAATGGTGAAAGGTACACACAGATAATACTTACTCTCCCTTCTATGCACACGGCACACACAGCACCCCCATTGCTCCCGTGTCTGTGCGATCTTTTCTTCAGTCGCTGGTTTCACTATCATAGACCAGCAGGGAAGAATCTGATCCCATATTAACATCTCCGGCGACACTCGTCGGACACCTCTTTCCGTTATTCAAGAACGGAACAGTTTGTATTTGCTCAGAAATATTTAGGTCAATTAATGGCCACATCTTAAAGAAAAATAAGATCATAAAGAGTGGGTTGCATCGAAAAGACCAACTTAATTTAAAAAAAAAAAAAACTTAAAAGACTAGTAAATAACATGTGCTTTTGACACATCCTATGTCTATAATATCGAGTCTATAATGTATGCCTAACTACATTAGCTTCTTTTTTTGTTATAATTTTTAATAAATGACCTTCGAGTCTTTCTTTTCTCATGAGTAACAAATAATTTTTTTTCACGTGATGCACTATAGATGCGTAACTAGAGATTCTACGCAGGAACCAATCCTGTAAGGCAATATAAAATGCAAGCTTTTTGGTATAGTTTGTGTTTGCTCAGAATATTTAGGTTAATCAATGGCCACATCGTAAAGAATAATACGATCATAAAGAGTGGGTTGCATCGGAAATGTTATCCACCATTGCTGCTATAAAGATAATTGAATGGTATAATAGAGTTAATGGTAGCTGTTATATGCTCTACAGTTGCATAAATATCATCAGAATAAGGATGGGTTTTATCTTTTACAGAGAACAGAGGAATATTGTTGTTCAATTCTATCCAGCTCCACCCTGGATCTTTTCTTAATTCCAAACTCTGCAATCTCTTCCTAAGTTTTGTCTTCTGCCCCCATCTACCTAGTATGGCATACATGTTGGACAGAACTACAAAAGCGAAAATTGGGTTGGGATCCACATTCCAAACTGAACAACTTCTCAGCAGCTCTCTCCCCCACTTCCATGTCCTTCCAGAACCAAGAAGCATTAAGCAAAGCTCCCCATATTATCCCATCTGCTTCAATAGGCATTTTTATGATAAACTCTTCGGCTTCTTTTACATGGCCTGACCGACCAAGAAGATCCACCACGGATGTGTAATGTTCTATTGTCGGGATTACCCCGTGGCATCTTTGCATTGAGTGGAAAATTCTCAAACCTTCGCCAACTAGACCGGCATGGTTACAGGCAGAGAGAACACCAACAAAAGTAGCTGCATTCGGAACAACTCCTTGATTACCATCGAGTGGAAGAGTAAAATGCCTCAGATCTCAGTCCATGATATGCATACTCATTTATAAGAGCTGTCCATGCTACTACATTGGGTGGAAAAATGCTGATGAATGACCTTTGAGCATCAGCCAAGTGCCCACATTTAGAATAGAAGTCTACAAGACCAGTCCCAACATAAACATTTACTTGGAATGGCATTTTGATTAAGTGAGCATGAAGTAACTGACCTTGTCGAAAAGAACAAAGACAAGAGCAAGCACGAAATAGGACAGAGAACGTTGATCTGCTGTAGTCAACTGACAATCTGCTCATAGCCACATATAAACTCAATGCCTCCTTGTGCTGACCATTAATAATATAACCTGACATCATTGAGTTCCAAGTGACATAGTTCTTTCACCTTTAATTTTGTCAAAAAGCTTCACAGCTTCATCAAGTTCACCGTTTTTGGAATACACAGAAATCATAGTATTTAATGAAATTAGATTCTAGGGACTCATTTTCTCAAACAACCTTGATTTTTCAAACTGGCCAATCGTAGCATAACCTTTAAATCATCAAATTATATGAAACATGATTTGTCGCTCTCAATCTATAAAAGATGAGCTCAGCTTCTTCAATCCTTCCTTTCGAGACAAGGCCCCCAATCAGTGAGTTAGCAACATTCAAACAAGATTCTCCCCCCATGCTCTCATAAACTGTCTTGGCATCATCTATGGCTTCACAATCACAATAAAACTCAGTAATTGCACCACCAATTGAGTTATCAAAATCAAACCCACCCTTAATGCAAAGCCCGTGAACAACCTTCCCTGAACACAGAATCCCAAGCCTAGCACAAACCCTCACAACACAATCCAAAGTGAACTCATTAGGCAACACCTCGGAACACCTCATACACCCGAACAAATCCAAAGCCCTCACACACCCATCTTCCCTCTTAGCATACCCCGAGATCAACATAGTCCAAGCCACAACATCCCGGACATGCATTTTCTTAAACATGTCCATAGCATCATCCATCATGTCACGCTGCACATAACCCGCAAGCATCAAGCTCCACAACACTCGGTTCCCATCACGGAGCTCCTCAAAAACAACCTCAGCCTCTCTGGTTCCACAGCAATGCACACAAAAATACAGCAAGCACTCCCCACAAGGCCAAACCTCTCCTAGCCAGATTTCAAAAGCAGGGAATGACTTGCTTTCCAAGAAGCAAGGACCCGGAACGTGCACACGCGCTCAACACCGCAGAGAAAGAAACCTCAATAAGCGTGATACAAGTGCGGTGCATGAAGGGAACAAGGATCAATGCCTCACGACACCTCCCCCATCGGGAGTAACCGGAAATCATGGTGTTCCAGGAAGAAACTGTTCGGTGCGGCATTTTATCGAATAGGTGGCGGGCTTCTTCGAGATTGCCCATTTTGAAGCGAGGGCGATTGGCGATTGGCGATGGGCGATGGGCGATGGGCGATGGGCGATGGAAATGTTGGTGGAGATCACGTGACCGACATGGGACTCCGAAGCTTGCAAATGGGTCGTGAAAAGTCGGAATCTTTGATTCCATTTCAACGGTTGCACTTTCAGGTGCCCACAAAGCAGAGTCTGAGAAACAGATTCATTGTGTGGAAGTGGAAAACGAAACATAGGATTCCAGCAGGTCCAACTGCGTCAGGTGAACTTAGGAAACAAATTAGGAATTATTTATTATAAACTTTTTTAAAATAACATTATACGACATAAGGCAATCCTATATTCATATTGAATTGAGGATACCCATATTTTATTTGAGTGTAATAAAAAAAAGTTTAATTTCTATTTACTTGCAAATTACTAATTAAAAATTATTTTTAATATAATTTTAAAATAATTATTATAAAAGTTAACAAATTTATTAAATGAATAATAATCTAAAATTGTGTATTTAATATTTTTTAAAGAAAAAAATGTTAGATATAACTCTATTACTCATAAGCATTTAAATACAAAGTCTATATACGATGGAACTGTATTTCAAAGTTGATGTTTATAATATCTCACAATTAATAGAAATGCTAACATATTTTCTGACATTCTTTTGAGGATATTTATTAATGATTCAAATCTATTAAAAGTTAAAAAAAAATTGTAAGTCTCATATTTTATTTAATGGTCTCCTCTTATTATTTTACAAATATTTCAGCTAAATATAATAAAGTATTTGTTAGGAAAAATATGTTAAAAAATGTGTTGTTAATACTTCTCTATAATTAAAAGAATAATAATTCTGATCTATAAGTTAGTACTACATACACATAAACTTTTTTGTTTTAAAAACTCTTTTTTAAGGATAAAAATTTTCAAAATTCTAATCGTTTACTTAATTGAAATACATTTTATTTACTTCCTTAATTGTGTTTTTACTTTTTAGAGTCATTTATACCTTTGTTGCTAACAAAACATAAATAATATTAGTGCGAGTTCTATAACAAAAAAAAGATATATACCAGTATAAGTTGTGAAATAATTCATACATATTTTTTTAACGTGTATCCATTTTTATAACTCCGTCCTTTAACGTGCCCTCATTCTTCCAAGCCATTGAGGAAAATGTAATCCTTTTTTGCCTAATTCCCATTTCCCAAAACTTACATAATGGAGTATCATGTGACACCACACTTAAAATATACTTCTTCAAAAAACTTCTTATATTTAAAAATCATAACTAGTACCCACACCATAACTTCAATGAAAACAAATTTCAATTTCTTTTTTACTTATAACGTGTTTGATCCCACATTTAGAATGCTATTTCTTCAGTTTAAAGAAAAACCAGTAGCTATAATGTTAATATATATATTTTAGCCAAATTGACATGATTTCTTGCTTTGCAACAGATATCAAAGACCTTTAATCATGGGTCTAACTCAAGCTCCTAAATCATAGAACACATTAAAAAAATATGAAACTTAATTATCCTTTTAAGGTGAAAAAAAAATGCATCCATTCCATTCACATTGATGAAAGTATATTGTCCCCCAATTCAACCTATCACTCCCTGAAACATATATAACATTAGGAATTATGCAAAGTAATTACAAGTTACATTTGTAGAAAAAGCCCAAAATATACACCCATTCCATTCACATGGGGGTATTATAGCTACTCCCCTATGTTATTACTTGTTCCCTCAAACAGAATATATTCATTCCCTTTGAGCTTAGTATGTATGGGAATCTTCATTCATCAATCTGTTTCATGGTCAGGGGCAGGAGAATACCATGCAGGGTGCCTGCCCATGGTCCTAAGAAGTTTAGTGTACGGTGAATCAGGCATTCTTGCTCGCTCCTCTTCCCTAAGTTCATCAGCAGATTTTGGCAATCCATCAGGTATGGGACACATTCTCTCACCTTCTTCTGATTTCACATCCTTGCTCAGATTCATGTTTCCCTTCTTTAGTTTGTGCATGATTGAAATCCCATGCAAGCATCCTATTAGGGATTTTACACCACCAGTCTCCAGAATCAGCCTCTCTATGTCTGCTCTTGGGGACTCTTTCTGTAAAACATTACAAACTCAACAATGAATATCATTGATGGTTGATATTGAACATATCAAAATTAATTATTAATATTTTTAAAATAATTTAATTTGAATATTTAACAAGAATATTAACTCTTTTCATTACAGATATATATACTAACAGACTTCCTGTTCCACTTCTCACTGAACATCTTTTCATTGTTTTTTTTTTTTTTTTGCCTACATCTTTAATTTTTTTCCAAGTTTGTTATCATTTACACTGTTTGAAATGCTAAATAGAAATTGAAAGAGGGAGAAAATTTTGAAATTTAAATTAAAAATAAATAAAATTTGTTTCTTTTTTTTTTCAAATTTTAAAGTGTATTTTCTTTCGTTTCATCCAAAAGATATCATGAATATTCCACATAGGCATAGAAGGAAGGAAGTTGCATAAACATTCACTTTTTTCCTTTCACTCTACAATTCTAAAAGAGAAAAAAAATTATTCAAAAAAGCTTTATTTTCAGAGAAATAAAAGCAAACACAACAGAGCATATAAAAAGGAGAGATTAGTCATGGAAAAAAAAGGATAATTGGAAAAATACTCCACACCAAATGATATATGTAAAAAACACACACTAAAAAAGCTAGGCCATATCTTCTTATAAATTACATGCCAGTTTATGACAAAAGAAGTAAGGAAAGGAGATCAATAACACCACAAGCTATAGAAATAAGAACATACTTCAAGATCTTTCAGCTCAAAATAAGCCTGCCAGCAGCTATATGATTGATCTCCTTCAAGCGTTGAACAATAATCTACAGAATTCAAATTCAAAACACACCACAAACGATGAATTCATATTATTCAACAACAGATCATGATGAAAACCGTAATCAGATTCCATCGTTCATGGAACAGCAACAGAAAAACACACATCAAAAGGAGTTAAGAAACTGAAAACGATACCCCAAATAAAATTACCCAAAAGGGGTCCTTGAATTCGTTATAAAGTTGAGAAATTTGGAGAGAGAAAAAAGGACGTACCTAAGATCTCTTTCTCAGATTTTTCGATCAAAGGAGGGTCTTTAACGGCCCTTTCAAACTTGGTTCGGCTAAAAGGCTCGAGCTTCGGGATGTAGGGTTGGTTCTTCGATGAGCAACAAACAACGGTGGAAGCGTGTCTCGTCGATGACGAGGTTCGGTTGCTATGCGTGTCGAGAATCAGAGGACCAGAACAAGGACGAAGCAGTGTTGCCTTCATCGTTGAGATCAAGTCTAATAAGGATTAGAAACCGGTGTGTTCTTCTACAACAAAGAGGAGATGAGAACAGAGAGTGCGTGCTATTAAGGGTAAGGGTACTGAAGAATGATCCGAGAGACAAGATATCATCAAATAAGGAGTTTCTCGAATTGGATCAGGATGATGTTGTTGTTATAGATTTATTGTCATATTTTATAACTGTATAATATATCCGAAAAAATTATGGAGAAGATTATCTGTGTCTGTTATGTTTTTCAAAAAGATAAATAACAAACTAACTTATTATAAAATTAATATAGCAATTCTTTGGTTTTAATGTCTAAAAGAATAATTTATGTAACTGAAAAAATAAAGACAATATGATTAGTCAGTTGATGAGATAATAATGTTGAAATAGATTCTTAAGGATACATACTCATTTTGTATCTAAATATATAAAATGTTTTGATAAAAATTTAATTTTTAGTCAACGAAAATAAAAAAAGTATGACAAATATATTCATTCGTTAATTTTTATTTATTATCGTTAATAAAAGAGCCTACTTGACATATTTATAGACGAATTTGTTAAGGCTCTATACATTTATGGACGAAAATGACTATTTACCCAAAATATAATTTAATTTTCATCTTTCTCCCTTCTTAAATCATTGTAAGCATAACATTACAATAAACACTTAAAAAATAGGAAAACAAATATAAGTTAGAACAAACATAATAATAAGCATAATATTGATTAATAAGCATAATTTGTTTATTACTCTGAAATTTCTAATGTGACATACCTTACCTAAAATATAAGATTCAAACAAAAATGCATAGTCATTAAGTTAATCTATATAAAAAATGATATTCAACTTGATTTTGTCACTATCTAATGTTGTTACAATAGAAATTTCAGAACAACAACAAATTATGTTTATTAATCAATATTATGTTTATTATTATGTTTGTTCTAATTTATGTTTATTTTTTTATTTTTTAAAATGCTTATTATAACTATTAAAAAAGAAGAAAGATGGAGATTTAATTATATTTTGGATAAATAGTCATTTTTATCCTTGAATGTGTAGAGCACAGATAAATTTGTCCTTAAATGTATCACATAAACTCTTTCATTAATAATAATAAATGAAAGTTAACATATAGATATATTTGTTGCACTTTTTTTAATTTTGAGAATTAAAATTTAAATTTTTATCTTTCAAAAATGAATTTATCAACGCTTATATATTGAAAAAAATAATTATTTATCCTTAAAATAAAGTTACAAGTTGAAGATTATAAAGAGGGAAATATTGAGTTAAAAAAATCATTCTTATAAATTTTTTATTGTAAAATATTAACACTAACTGTTTTATAGATATATTAATAGTAACTTAAAAAAAATAGAAGTATGAAGAAGATGGTAATTCAGTTGAAGAAGATATTTAGCGTTGATTGGTGCTTTCACTTTTTGGTAAAGTGGGTCTATGCCATTGCGTGCACTTTTTTGTGGGGTTAATCCTACGTGGTTGAATTGACCGGAGCCAAGTGGGCTATGAAGATGTGATGATGTATTTGATAAAGTGGTCTCTTAGTTTGTCTTGTACAGAAAATAAGTGGCAATACGAATACGACCATTCGATTGCAGCGGTTTCGGAGAGTAGAAATAGTGAAATACGACCCATTCTCATCCTATGCCGGCGGGATATTTTCCTGGTTGTTTTAGATATTTTCCTGTCTTGCCCATGATATCTTCTCTCTTTTAATTAATATTTTAAAAAATACAATAACTAGGTGAGCGCACTTGGTAAATAGTTAAATTCTTTAAACATATTATAAATATTCAATTCTTTTTGATCGTGTATATAAAAAAAATTGTTAGAAGATAATAAGATACAGAATGAGAGAATATTTTTACTCTACTTTCATTGTTCATAACATGGCTTTAAGTAACCTCTTGCAATTATGACAGAAAAGGAAATATACAAAGTTTAACAATCTAATTATTTATAACATAATTCCTAATAATGTAAAATAACTACTAATTATGAGCAAATCAATATAACTCCTGATTGTATGTAAATCAACATTTGAATTCAAATTTAACTTTACATTTATGTGAGAGATATGTCAACTAATAATCTCCCTCAAGTTGGAGCATGTAAGGATGAAATGTGCAACTTGTAAAGTAAACCATGAAATGCATGTTTGCCTAGAGCTTTTATGAAAATATCAGCCAATTGTTGTTGAGAACCTACATAGGCAGTAGCGATGGTGTTGTTAAGGATATGATCCTGAATAAAATGACAATCTAACTCGATATACTTTGTACATTCATGAAAACCAAGATTTGCAACGATGTGAAGGGCTGCTTGATTATCACAGAAGAGCTTCATTGGCCGTGAATGGACAACACCAAGCGATGCCAAAAAATACTTGAGCCATATGAGCTCAAATGTGGTTGTCGCCATAGACCTAT
The DNA here is from genome assembly GCA_007407185.1 of Glycine tomentella. NCBI lineage: Eukaryota > Viridiplantae > Streptophyta > Magnoliopsida > Fabales > Fabaceae > Glycine > Glycine tomentella. Next base: position 2,027,011 of record PYAF01004968.1, on the reverse strand, counting down.
ATTCTGCTTCAGCTAAAGAATGAGACATTGTAGCTTGCTTTTTAGTTTTCCATGAAATAGGAGAGGACCCAAGTAAAATAAAATAGCCAGTGACAGATTTTCTAGTTAAAGGGAAGCTAGCCCAATCTAAATTACAATATGCATACACTTGCATATCACAATTTTTATTTAACATCAAGCCTTGGCCAGGATTAAGCTTTAAGTAATGTAGAACTCGTTGCGTAGCATCAAAGTGCTCTTGTTTTGGAGATTGCATGAATTGAGTTAACACATGAACAACATAACTAATATCTGGTCTTGTGATGGTTAAATAAATTAAGTGTCCTATAATGCGATGATATCTGACTGGATCACTATAATCAGAACTGAATGAAAGTGCCAATTTATGATTTTGTTTCAGCGGAGTAGCCATTGGTTTGCACCCAAGAAAACTTGCTTCAGAGAGAATATCTAGAGTATATTTTCTTTGAGAAAGAAATAGACCAGATTTTCCACGAGTAATCTCAATACCCAACAAATATTTAAGCGGACCCAAATCTTTTATTTTAAAGCAAGAATTGAGATATTGTTTAACCTCTTGACATGTAGCAGATTCGTTCCCAGCAAGAACAATATCATCCATTTAAACAAGTAAAGCTAGAAAAGTTTTCCCACGAGTAAGAGTGAACAAGGTGTAATCAGCGCGGGATTGAACGAAGCCAAAGGATAAAAGATTATTTTAGTTTTTCAAACCAGTTGTGGGAAGATTGGCACAAACCAGAAAGGGATTTTTGGAGATGGCAAACCTTTCCCATAGAAGGCGTAGAGAACCCCGAAGGGAACCTCATATAAACCTCTTCATGTAAATCACCGTGAAGGAAAGCATTATTCGCATCAAGTTGGTGAAGCTCCCATTGCTTAGCAACTGCTATAGCAAGAAAAGTGCGAATACTAACCATTTTTGTAACAGGCGCAAAGGTCTCATTGAAATCTTCTCCTTCCACTTGGTTGTTTCCAGCAATAACAAGGTGAGCTTTAAACCATTCAATGGACCCATTGGATTTATATTTAATACTATAGACCCATTTGCTAGGGAGTGCTCGTTTTCCTGGAGGAAGAGGTTCAATACGCCAAGTCTGATTTAATTCTAGAGCATCAATTTCCTTTTGCGTTGCTTCTTTCCATCTAGGGTCTGTTATAGCTTCTTTAAAGCTTGTTGGTTCATGACCTGCATTAACTGCTGCAAGGAAACCTCTGTGCTTTTGAGAGAAGTTAGAATAACTTACAAAATTGTTAATAGGATAACATGTACCTGAAGAAAGATTGGTGGAGAGAGTAGGCTGCAATGATGTGTATGTATTATTGCACTGGTAGTCTTTAAGGTAAGATGGAGCATGCCTTTCTCTTTGTCCTCTGGTGCGAGTATTGTCAAGTGGTTGTGATGTAGACTGAGAGATGGATGAAATTGGTAAAGGGCCAGAATTACTCCCCCTATCAGAAATAATTTCAGTGAGGCTTCTTAAATTTGCAAAATCATTAGCAACAATGGGTGTGGTATCATCCAGATTTGGCATAGGATCAACTTCATCATTAAGAGTAAGAGGTTCCTCAGAAAGATTTTGCACTGAAGTAGGCAGTAAAAGAGAATGGACAAGTTGGCTTTTAGAGGAAGTCACTACATATGGAAATTCTTTTTCATAAAAAAATTACATCCCTTGATACAAAAAGTTTTTCAGACTCCAAGTCATAGACTTTCCATCCTTTCTTTCCAAACGGGTACCCCATAAAAATACACTTGTGAGATCGTGCAACAAATTTATCCAAAGGTTTGGTAATTTGTGATGCATAACATAAACACCCAAACATTCACATGTGAGAATAGCTTGGAGCTAATCCAAAAAAAAAAGCTCATGTGGTGTTTTTCCATCAAGCAAAGGAGGTGGTGTGCAATTTATAATATGAGCAGTGGACAAAACACACTCACCCCAAAATTCAATAGGCAAGTTAGCTTGGAATTGAAAAGCACGTGCCACATTGAGGATATGTCGATGCTTCCTCTCTACATGACCATTTTGCTGTAGGGTGTAGATGCATGAAGTTTGATGAAGGATCCCAAGATCAGCATATAATTGGACCCATGATTTTGATAAAATTTGGTTCCATTATTTGTTCGAATCACTTTAATAGTTTTTTCAATTTGATTTTTCACCATAGCAAAAAAATTATGAATCAATACAGCAGTCTCATTCTTTTCAGCCATCAAATATATCCACACTGCTCTACTGTAATCATCAACTAAAGTCCAAAAATAATGAGCTCCAAAAAATGAAGCCATTTTGTAAGGCCCCCAAATATCACAATGCAAAAGGTCAAAGGAAAATGAACTTTGATGATCACTTAAAGAAAATGGGTTGCGTGTTTGCTTAGCTTTATGGCAAATATCACAAACTCCATTATTTAAACGTTTACAATTGAAACAGAGAAGAGAAGGAAGGAAACATAGATTTCTATGCGATGCATGCCCAAGCCTATAATGCCATAAATCAAAAGAATCATAAGCACTAACTGCTAACGTCTTTTCTTCATGAGCTTGGTATACATACACACCATTGCGTTGCCCACCCAGTCCAATCGTTGTCTTCGAGGTTAGGTCCTGCAAAATACAATTTTGTGCATTAAAATTAATTTGCCATCGTCCATAACAAACGAGCTCAGCAACAGAAATCAGATTGCAACATAAATTTGGAACATATTAAACATTCGAAAGTGATAAATTTGGCCTAACACAACATTTCCTTGTTTGACAACGAAGGCTTTTGAGCCATTTGGCAACCCAATTGTGTATGGATTAATGTGTCGCACATCAGTCATCAATTCCAGAGTTCCTGTCATGTGTTTAGAGGCTCCACTGTCAACTAACCATACATGAGACACAATATAATTACCACTTAATTTTTCAATGGCTGGTTGAGATGGTTGTATGGGCTGGACAAGATTTAACAGTCGCTCCACCACGTCAGGAGTAAGTGCATTGAGAGTAGAAGCACCATTTTTATTGAAAGTCACGGTGTATGCTGCTTTTGCATGTCCAGAACCACCACGGCCTCCTCCAAAGCGACCTCTTCCCCGTCCACGACTTGGCTTGTTTGGATAGCCATTTAACTCAAAACAACTGCTAACATCATGATTTGTCTTACCATAGTGGGAACATGGAGGTCGATTATTTTGTACCTACATTTTTGGGTTAGAAAATTGCACAGAGTATCCTACTGCATCAACGCGTTCATTTTACGTTCTGGCAATATCACAGTGTGTTTCTTGTTGTGTCACCATAGCGTAAACGTTGTTGATATTGGGAAGAGGGGTGGTATTCAAAATTTGTGTTCTCAAGTTGCCAAATATAGCATCATCAAGGCCCAACAAAAATTGATAATCATAATCACATTCTAATTCCTCCTTCAAGAGCTTTGTGACAAGATAGTTACCACCATTAGAGCAGACTTGCGTTGAGCGTGCACTTTCCAGTTCATCCCAACACAACTGCGAGTAATAATTTCCTACTGTCATTCCCTATTGTTTGATGGTTGAAAGGCTTGCCTTTAATTGATATAACTTGGGAATGTTGGCCACAGAGTACCGTTCTTTCAGGTCATCCCACAAATCCTTGGCAACATCATAATATTGAATAAATGGCTGGAGTTGTGGATCTATTGTATTGTGTATCCACCCATTAATCATGGAATTGCACACGATCCATGCATATCCTTCATCTGATTTGTCATCTGTATGATTGGTAATATCACCATTCACAAACCCAAGTTTATTTTTAGTGTGCAACGCGTTTTTCATGGCCTTTGCCTAGTTGTCGTATTTGGATTCACCACACAACAATAAATTGGTAAGGAGAATACCTGACTTGTGTGAAGAGGTTACATAAAATGGTGATCGTTGATCAGTGGTTTTAAATTGTGAAGGACCACTGTTATTTTGAGCCATCTGATGCAGGCTTCACGTTGTTGGGAAGCGCAAATGAAAAGAAATATGATTTTGGTTCCTGGATGTTTTGCTCTGATACCATAATAAGAAACAAAATGAGAGAATATTTTTACTCTATTTTCATTGTCCATAACGTGGCTTTAAGTAGCATGTTGCAATACATGACAAAAAAGGAAATATACAAAGTTTAGCAACCTAATTATTTACAACATAATTCCTAATAATGTAAAATAACTACTAATTATGAGCATATCAATGTAACTCCTGATTATGTGCAAATCAACATTTGAATTCAAATTCAACTTTACGTTTATGTGGAAGATATGCCAGCTAATAGAAGAGACAAAAATTTTGCTTAAATGATCTATACGCCTTGAAGGTTAGTCTTATAACTTTCGGTTATGAGAATACTTTATTTCCATAAAAAATACAAATATTCTTGTTAAAAAGTGGTAGGACAAAATTTTCCTTTGATCGTACTCCTTGTTATGTCTCGTCCTATCTAAGACACTTAGATGCTCAAATAAAATCTTAGTTCTGAATAATAAATATAATAGTAAATACATAAATGGACAATAGTTCTTACTTGAAGGATTTTAACTCTATTTATATTAATCTTTTTAAGTCTGGGACCTTGGGCTGTCGTGGACAAATTCTCATTTAGGTAATTTGTATATACGTATGATGGAGTCAAACCTCTTGATTGCCTTTGATTACAATCACTTTTATCTTATAAAAGATCGGATAGTTATTCAACTATTATAGTCAAATACTTATCCGGTATATCCACAAATTAACACTTTATATCATTAATTGATTATATATAAAATTTGTGCGATTTTTGTTTTTCTTGTTCTTTTTCAAGTTAATGAATTAGGAGCAAAGAAAGTAATATCAATTTTAGTTATGTTTTTTCCACTAACATAATTTATCCATATTTATAATTTAGTATTTTTTATGAATTATATAATTTCCTATATAATAATTCTTTTAAAAAAATAATGTTAAACTGTTTAATTTTTTAGGATAAATAGTTATTTTTGTCCTTGAAACTGTGTGACATTGACAAAATTTTCCCTAAAAGATTAAAAAACAAAATTTAGTCCTATAGAGTAAAAATGAGACAAATTCGTCTCACCTTTAATTTTTGTTTGTTAATGTTAGAAAACTCGCTTATAAGAATAAAAATGTATTATAATTATAATTTTATTTATAATATTAACATATCACTATGAAATCAAAACTTGAGCATATATGTCAAAGATAGGTTCTCAAATAAAAAATTAGTTTGTCAAATTTTAAATGGATCATCAAAGAGTAAAAAAAAAAAAACACCATAGATCTAACAAATATATAAGTGGTCACTAATTAAGCGAAAAATTATAAAAGTATTGCACTTTTGATTACTATACTTCTTATATTTGTTTTTTTTATTTGTGAATAATCCATTTAAGTTTTAATAAATTAATTTTTTATTTGAGAACAATCATATAATTAAATCTAACATTATACATTAATTCAAAACCTCAAAACTCGAATTTATAGATTTTTTCCTTAATTATATGATATTTAACCTTTTTATTCTTACTTTACCTCACACTTCATTAAAAAAATTAATAAAACCAATATGTAAGTGCAATGATAGACTATGAATATAATTTCTCACACAAGACGAAACTCTATAATATAAGTGAAAATTGAAGCGTCAATATTACATTTCAAATAACTTGTAACAAGCTTGGTCCATCTGATTTGCTGTCTTCGATTTTCTGAGCAATGACTTCCATGAGGTGCATTGCAACTTTGAATTGCATTCCATTCGTGCAGGTATTGTAATAATAAATTCACTGAGAGCTGAATTAGTTTTCAAAGATTCTCCCAAAGATATTCATTCTTATGCGCCACAAACACTCAGAAAAGAGCGACCACTGTTAGACCTTTTAAGTATAATAATAGCAAAAGTTTGATTTTGTCATGATGTTATTAATTAGTATTTTTTAGATATTGGTTAAAGATCTAAAATGTCTTTTAATTAAAAAATTGTCTTTTAAGTATAATAACAGCAAAAGTTTGATTTACACATTTTTAATTAAAAATTATCTTTTAACTTCTTAATCAATATATCTTAATAACACCGATTAATATTTATCTTTCTTAATTAATTAACACCTAAATATTATTTGTATCGAGTTTTAAGTCTAAAGTATACATACATTAACAAAAAAGAAGAAGTTTAAAGTGTACATAAGAACTTCATTATTTATAATAATTGAGTAAAATACATTAATATTTTTAATTTTTTTAGATTGTACACAAATTTCTTATTTTTTAGTATTTATAATAATTTTTCTTACAAAGACATATTCTTTAATATCTTTAAACTATTAAAAGGTTAGTATAATGTACAATTTTTTTAAACAATTAAGAGAATTAGTGTAGAGATAAAAACATAATGAGAGAAATTTAACAATCCCATATTTATAATTGTAATTTACTCAAAATAATTCTATTTGACTTTAACAAATTGTTTGGTGTGGACTGTGGTCACCAGAAAGAAAAGAGGAGATAAAATTCATTTTGAAAAAAATTAGTTCCTAACTATCAATTGAAAATCCTTAAAAAAAAAACTATCAACTGAAATTAAAATTAGCCTAATAAAAGAAACACGAAAAAGAAAAACAATATTAACAACATAATAATTAATAAACAATAACAAACGAGAACTGCAATTTATAATTTCGAATTTACAATACATAATCATAGGGTGAGAAATTAATAATTTCGAATTTCCAGAACGGGAATCTTCACCATATGCCACTCACGTTATCTTTTTTCATCACACCTTCGATCCTTCCTATTTCCAATTAATTGTTTAAGGAGAGGACCAACTCATAAAGTCACAAACTATTATTATTATTATTAACATTTAGAATTTGGTGGTGTTGGATTTCAAATTCCATCTATTACTATTGTTGTTTATCGAAAACCCCAAATCCAAAGGAATCGAAATTGAAATTGAAATTAAAGTGCGAACAGACAGAACAACACAGCGTGATTTGTTCCAATCGGTGTGGGCTATGGAGAGTGTGAATGATCTGATCCAAGAGGCCAAGCTCCGCACTCTCTGGTGGGCCCTCTGTATATTCGCCGTTTCCTATTTCCTAACTCGTAAGTTTTCCTTTTCTTCTCTTTTTGATTTCTCAGTGTCTCCTTTAGTTTAATATTAGTGAATTAGTGTATGAATCTCGTGTTTCCTCTCTCAATTTCGGTTTAATTTTTGGAATTGGTACCTCCAGCTTTACCAATTTTGCTTGGTTAGTCTTTGTTAATACTGCTTCAGCTCATTGGTAATGGTTATGTTATGACTTCAATTGAAGAGTTCATGTGATCTTTTCTTTGTAAGTGTGTAAGTGGTTTACTCTATCTAGTTTGGCTGTTTATGGCTTTGTTTTGGTTATGAGTTATGACTTCAATTGAAGAGTTCATGTGATCTTTTCTTTGTTAATCGGAAAGAAGGGACAAAAATGGAGAATTATTATGATTGCCATTCAATTGACTTGCTTTTTTTGTCTTTGTACTTATGTTTGTTCTGTTTGGTGATGTTGTGTCGTAGATACTAGTAAATCAATGTGGATGAATGTACCCATGTCGATCCTATTTGTTGTGGGGCTGCGCATTCTTTTCAATAGGGTGGAGTTTCGTTGGAAGCTTCAACAGCCTAGACCGCAGACCTATCTATCACATTTGGAGAAAAAGCAGTTGTCTCTCAATGATCCACGCCTCACTAGTTTGCCTTCCCCTGCAAAATGGAAGAGGAAAATTGATTCTCTGGCTGTGGAGGCTGCAATGAGTGATTTCATTGATAAGATTTTGAAGGATTTTGTGGTTGACTTGTGGTACTCAGAGATTACTCCAGATAAGGAGTTTCCGGAGCAGATACGGGCAATAATCATGGATGTTCTAGCTGAAATATCAGGAAGGGTTAAAGAGATAAACCTAGTTGACCTGCTGACAAGGTATCTGGTTTTCCATTTCCTGTATTCACTACCAGAGAGAAAGTATTTTAAAAACCCCTAATTTTCTTATGTTTCATTTCCATTTCAGGGATTTAGTAGATTTAATAGGTGTTCACATAGAACTTTTCAGAAGAAATCAAGCTGCTATAGGTGTTGATGTTATGAAAACATTATCTTCTGAGGAGCGGGATGACAGATTAAAATTCCATCTTTTGAATTCGAAGGAGCTTCATCCAGCACTAATATCTCCTGAGAGTGAGTACAAGGTGTGAGTGGAGTGTTTTGATGTTATATTTTGTTTCTTTTGAGAATTAGGTCTTCTGTCTCATCTCATGAATGCTCTTTTTGTCAGGTTCTTCAGCGGCTAATGAGTGCTGTTTTAGCTACAGTATTAAGACAACGAGAAGCTCAGTGTCCTGTGATTCGCTCTATATCTCGAGAATTATTAACTTGCTTGGTAATGCAGCCTATTATGAATTTGGCAAGCCCTGGGTATGTTGTTGAATATTTTGTCTTATGTTTATTTTTGGTGATAATTCATTTTTGGAGAGGTGGATCATAGCAATATCTACTCTATGGAAGGATTACTCCATTCAAGATTTAAAGTTTTGTGTGTTTTTTTAGAAAATTAGTTTTATTTTTTCTATTATTTGTTGAAATCATATTTAGGGCTGACTTAGTTAAGTAGGTTGAAAGTGGGAAGGTGCAATATAGAGGACAGAACGATGATGATTTTTCAAACACTGTTATGTCCCTGAGTATGAATACATTTTATTGTCCACCTTCTCATATTTATTTTATATCAAGCATGTATGTAAAGTGATTTTGTTCTGTTCTGGCTTTGTGCTTCTGAAGTTGTAGATATAAACCTATGAGACTAGAAAAAAGTGAGTTTATGGATCATAAGGTTGAAGGCTGAGAAGTGAAAGGGTAGCTACTGGGACAGTAGCAGTTTAATATATTCTGGATGTCTAAGAGTAGGTCAAGGGGGAAATATTATGGGATTTAGGGTGTAAATAGGTTGAGTGACGAGTCTTTGGGTTGCAAGAAAAATGACAAAGAATATAAGAACCTGTGAATAAGCACCTAGGTTATTTATGAACTATGTCTAACATGTACTAATCGTAATCATTGTGTTTCCATTTTTAAAGAATGGTTTTTGGTTTTCCACATCTTTTATACACTAACCCTCTTGTTTTTTATCCAAGGGCATTTCTAAATTTTGAAGATTTATATGTATAGTTAAAAATTAAAATGCTTACTTTTGTGGAATTTAAGTTGGAGAGGTGAAAGAAGCCTTAAGAGGATGAATAATGGTAAAGTTGTTGGCCCTTACCTATTGAAGTTTGGAAATGTGTAGGAGAACATTGTATCATTTGGCTCATTAAGTTATTTAACGAGATTTTGAGATCTAAGAAAATGTTAGATGAATTGAGGAGGATCACTTTGTAAGAACAAGGGAGATATTCAAAATGGTTTAAGTGTAAACTACCAGGGTGTAAAACTTATGAGTCAAAACTATTAAATTATACGAAAACAGTGATTGAGCATAGATTAAGAAAAGAGACTAGGATTGTGGAGACTAGCATTGTAAATTTAGTGCAAGAACCAAGAGGAAAACAACTTGGAGGTGAAAATTGAAATGTCATACCATATGTTTTTAAGTTTAAGTAGTTGGGATTAATATTACAAAATGATGTCATGGTGGTTAAAATGGTAAAGGGCTTCAGAGATTATTTGAGATCTCAAGACTTGTTATATTGGCCTTTAAAAGGATGAGAACAAAAGGAGAGTAGCAAAAATGAGTATGTTAAGATAAATATCTGACCACACAAGAAGGCACATGATACAAAATAATTGTATATGAGAAGATATTGTTGTGACGCCTATTAAGAAAAAAGACAATAGAAAATTGGTTGAGGTAGTTTGGACATGTGTAAAGGTCATAGAAGGCACCGACAAGGAGAATAAATTGTATGGTTTTAAACGTGTGAAAAGAGGTAGAGAGAGACCAAGAAGGACATTGGAGAAAATTATTAAAAAAAATCTGATGGTGAATAGTATCCTTGAGAATTTGGTTTTTAACTAAGCCAAATGACGTTGTGTGATTCATGTAGCCGATCTTGCCTAGTAGGATATGGTTATTGTTATTGTTTGTTATATGTATAGTTAAAAAGGTAAAGCATATTGTTTATAATTGAGACAATTGAAAATATTTTATGCACAAATATTGTAGAGCATTTGCTTCTTATATGGTCATCTACAAGATTTGAAAATTGGAGTAGCATTTTAACTGCATTTCTTTATAATTTTTGCAATTCCCATTCATGATACTATGTTTATCTTGATGATCAGGTATATTAATGAACTGATTGAATCTCTTCTACTTCTCTTTAATGATGATGGTACGGAAGGGATGGGCAGTGATCACTCAACTAATGTAGCAAGTCACCATCATGGTCATTCTGTTGCCAGTAAGGGTGGACACAAGAATCTCACAGCCTCTAATAAGCATCCATCTTTAAATCAAGGAACTGATATGATATTGGCTAAAATGAGTGATCAGGGAGGGACATCCTTACAAGATAGCACTCTCCATCAAGAGTCTAAACAAGTCGGGCCTGCTGATTGGGCTCGAATGTTGGAGGTTACAACTCAGAGGAGAACTGAGATTCTTATGCCGGAGAATCTTGAGAACATGTGGACAAAGGGAAGGAATTACAAAAGGAAAGAGAACAAAATTATCAAAACTGGCTCTCCGGATCTTTCTGCAAAGAGTGCCTCTACAGACAGTTCATGGCCTCATAGAAAATTGGCTCAGGAAACATCAGCAAGTAAACGTGGAAAGTATGAAGTTGCAGATGGGAAGTCTTCTCTGCCGCCATTGCCTGCCATAGGTTCAGATCCCCTGCAAAATGTTGGAAGTGCAAAAAATTCAGAATCTCCTAAAAACCCTGGCAAGGAATTGTCTATTGTGGGAGATCTTGCTTCTGATGCTTATAGAAGTCCGCTAAAGAGGTCGAGTAGTGCTTCTTCCTTAGGAATCCTATCTAATAAAGAAGATTCCATAATTTCAGAGTTTTTCAACCCTGAATTTGAGAGGCACAGTGAAGGATTTCGGGGAAAGAGTTCTTCTGATATGATTGTTAGGAAAGAAGGGCCATTAGTTCGTAAGCTTCGGTGCCGGGTATGCACTTTTGGCTGTAATAGTTTTCAGATATAGTATTCTAAATATTGTTAATGGATTTGAGTTCTGTCGATCCTTGTTGATTGTTGTTTTTGTCTACTCAAATATTTCAGGTTGTCGGAGCATATTTTGAGAAACTTGGGTCCACATGTTTTGCTGTTTATTCAATTGCAGTGACTGACGCACAAAATAAAACTTGGTTTGTAAAAAGAAGGTTTACTTCTTTCATACATTTTTATAATAGCAGCAGTAAACAATTTAGCTTTGAAATTTGAAATTTAACACAGACAGTTTAATTAGAACTTGCTTTATACATGGTGTAATTTATTTACATTTAAGTTCTAAGATCTAACCATAAATAAAATGCAAGGATCATTAAATTGTATTTTTTTTTGTCTAATCTTTCTCTTTCCCCTATTGAGTTAAACTGCTCTACCATAGAGAATAAATACGTTCAAGTCTCAAAATTGTTTTATTTCATCTTTATAGTTGTAAAGAGATTTAGGGAGAAGAGAGAAGGAGAGAGAGGAAAGTGTTTCTGTATTGATGAGGATTCAACCCAACCATAGATTGGGAAATGAAGCAGTACATAACAGAATGATAAAGCCGTTAGGCAGCTGCATAACAGAATGATAAAGTTGTTAGGCAGTTGCATAACAGAATGATAAAACTGTTAGACAGTTGCATAATAGAATGATAAAGTTGTTGACAGCAACTGTCTAACAGAAAACTAACCTAACCTGAGTTAATTAACTGTGAGAAACAGTTAACTAACCTCTGATTACAAAAGATACAAAAACTAAGTAAACACACTTAGGGAGTAAAATACTACTCATAATTTGTGCTTTGACTTGGCCATAATTTCTCTTGGTGATATTCAGATACAGGAACTTTGAGCGATTGCACCGGCATCTTAAAGATATTCCCAATTACACATTGCAACTGCCTCCTAAAAGGATATTTTCCTCAAGCACAGATGATGCCTTTGTACATCAACGTTGCATTCAACTTGATAAATATCTCCAGGTATCTTATTCCTTATCTAAAAAGGTTCTTAAGTTTCCCTTTGTACTATTTCTAATAATTACATCTTGCTTCAGGATCTCCTGTCAATAGCTAATGTAGCCGAACAACATGAAGTATGGGATTTCTTCAGTGTTTCCTCAAAGGTATGCATTTGCATGGTATTTCTTATCAAACTTCTGACGAGGGACCTTTACATAATTTTCTCTCCATGCTTTTGGATGTCAAAAATGACAATCTAAGATCTAACAAACTATTTTTTTTTCTTTCTGTTTTACCCCTGAAGAACTACTCATTTGGGAAATCTCCTTCAGTGATGAAGACCTTGGCAGGTATCTGGTTCTAAGTTCTTACTTTTGGTTTTATGTCATGTTTCATGCTCAGGCTGTACCTATTCTATGTATGGTGGCCCCTCCTGTTAATCTTCCAAGTTAATGGAATTTTTATTGGCAATTCTGTTTTTAAAATTTTTGAAATCCTTAAACTTTTGAAAGTCTGGTTACCATTAAAAAACAATTAAAAGAAGGATTAATTACGATGACCTCTCCTAAGGTTAGTCGCAAATTCACTTAGACTTTGGTTGTTTCATAATTACACATGCTTCCCTTCCACATCCCTTAGTTATTTTTAACAGTACTATGTGTATATAATATATAAAATAAGGGATGTAGGCAAAAAAATGTAATCTAGTAGGCCATAGGTGTAATTACCACTAACCTTAGGGGAAGTTAGTTTAATTATCCCTAAAAAAAAAATTGAATAGAAGTGGTAGACTAAGCTTCCTGCTGTACCAAAATGTGTCTTTTCTGTGTTATTTGTGGACTCAAGCCCATGAGGTTGAAACTTTTCTGTCATTGTTGTGGGTTGATTGGGCAGGATAGAATAGGGATAGGCAGCTATTGTATATTTGTATTGTATTATCTGATAACACTTTTTTGTTGAAATTATATGTGGCTCTATGTCTGTAATAGCTGCAGTTTTTTCATTGGATGTCAAAAGTGTTTATTGTAGAAAATTCTGTCAATGAATTATTTATCCCTAGTTGATAGAAAATGCTTTGCATGAAGAGCTTTTTAATTCTTTTTGTAATATGGACTGAATTGCTATGTAACTGCTTATATGATGATTGTGCTACAGAAAAAAATGTCATTTTCTTATTCTAAAACCAATCCTTTCTTTGTTTTTCGATGGTATTTAGTATTTTATGTTTTAACTTAATCCTAATCTGAAAAAGGTCTTTTAAATTTAGATTTTTATTTTATTTTTTGTCTATTGATTCCAAATTCAATGTTTTAATTTTTTATATTAACAGTCAATGTAGATGATGCCATGGATGATATTGTACGCCAGTTTAAAGGTGTTTCAGATGGTTTAAGGCGAAAAGTTGTTGGTTCATCATCCCTCATCAGTGAGGGATCTGCTACATCTAATACCCCGTGGAATTTGTCCTGGAATGCTGATGAAATCGACAAAAGCATTCCAAGGCAAAGTACTGCAGAAAGTGGGTTTAGCTCTGATAATGAGGAAGGTGAAAAGAACAATTTTGACCGTGAGAATATTGATAGCGAAGTAGCACAAGACATCCTATCTAATTCTGACAATGCATTGATCTCAAAGGGTCACTCATCACGAATAAACAATTGTGATGAAGGGTCCAAGAACTTTGATTTTGATAGAAAGCATGATATGGTGGTTGAAGCTAGGGCTGGCAATGATATTCCTGCTACAAATTTCATTCTGATTCATGATAATTTGGTAGATCCAGTTGGAGTGCCACCTGAGGTCTGTGTAGTCAGCTGAGTTTGCTTTTCTTTCCGGTTTACAAATTGTATCCATCAAATATTTTAAGAAGCTGAGCTATTATCAGGCATCCTAGCTTTCATTGACTTGTTAAGTTCTTCAAGATCCTGGTACCTCAAATATTTACCAAAACCTTTTGAAAATAAAGTTTTCTGTAACTTTTTCTATCATGAAGTTAAAACGAGAAGCATGAATCACATATATTGGTGTTCAAAAACATTTTGGAAACATGCTTGGTGATCTACTGTAACTCCTCTCTCGTTTTCCCCTTCTCTCCTTCTAGGGGGAAGAATAATGGTTTGAGAACCAGCAAAAATCAGGACTGGATTTTTACTTAGGATTTTGTGAAACAGAATGTTGTCAGGAACTCAGGATCGTTTCATTTTCTCTTCATTCTTTGATGAGAACCCTTTCTTTTTTCTGGTCTAAAAGACTTATTATGAACATTAATAAGTTTGATATTTTTCTCTTTGCAGTGGACTCCGCCTAATGTTAGTGTCCCCATTTTGAATTTGGTTGACAACATATTTCAGCTTAATAAAAGAGGCTGGATAAGGTATACTACTCTATCTGGCTGTTCTGTAATTTTCAAGTCAGTAACTTGTAGAAATAATGCCTGTAACTTCCAAAAAATTTAATCTTATACTAATTTGCAAAAGCTTCTTTTGATGTTGTTTATTTTAGGTGTTTTCTAGATTACAAGTTATCTTAATATACTATGTGATTTTTTTTGCATGTTGTTAGAGACAAAATTAATCCTAGACTTGCATTGTACCTAGCAGCTCATGATTTTAGAATATCAGGTTCCTTGATATGATATGAAAACCTTCATGGTGAAGTGAATGAGAATCTGATCCTTGCACCCTTTCATTATTAAAATTTAGCACAGCACAGTGATGATTGTTCAACTTATGCTTTGTCCATGCGTCAAAAGCCTGAAGGGATCCACCCCCCCACCCCCCCTTCTCAAACACTGCAAATGGTCAGGTTCTTGGTGTAAAAAATCAGAAGCAAATATAGATTCTACTTGATAATTCAGAGTTTAATATTGAAGTTAAGGTTCTGCAAGGTGAAGAAGAAAGGCTTTTGATGTATAGTTTGTGTTTGTTATAAACCTATCTAGACTTTTGGCCTACATTATTAGTGTACTGTACAGAGAGTTGCAGTATTCAACTGCACCCTCAGTTAAGTGTGTTAGCTAGGTTAGTTATTGACCTCTTTCATTCCTTTATCCCCTGATTTGAAATGAATAATTTACCTATTAAGCTGCTCAGGTTAGCTTCTTTTTTTATTATAACCATGATTTATAACATGCCTTATATTTTGTTTCTTAGGCTAAATGGACTCTGTCCGTACAAAATATTGAATATCATTACACTGTCAATTTGTTTAATTTCTAGGACTTAAAAAGTTGCTAATGTTATCATTTATGTCTTATGTTCATGCAGAAGACAGGTCTACTGGATTTCAAAACAGATATTACAGTTGGTGATGGAAGATGCAATTGATGATTGGCTCCTGAGACAGATTCATTGGCTCCGGAGAGAGGAAACTGTTTCCCAAGGGATTCGATGGGTCCAAGATGTAAGAATTGAGCGTGAACTTTAAACATCTTTTTACGGAGACATTGTATGCCAGCTCACGGAAATGAGGATTTTAATACAAATTAACAGTTGTAAAAACGAGGCTTAGTTGGCTGCTGGCTTGATTAAAAATAACTGTTTCTCTGTTTGATAGTGCATCTAAAGCACTGGGTATAGTTGTAATGGGTTAATCAATTTCTGAGTTTTCAAAAGATTAAATAAAATTTTGCATTAGAAAGTGATATCAAATTATCAATACATGTCCTTTTTATCTTTTATGTCTTTGTTTGGTCAAAAGAAAGTCAATTCGCTAATTGTTAGTCTTGATGAGTCAAAGATTGCTGATGAAGGGTTAAACTCTTGTGTGGAAATTTCTTTATTATAAATTATAGTTACCACTCCAATTTGGATGAATTATTTCCAGGCAATAAGAAAAAAATAAAAATTATAGAATAATTTACACTGGATTAATCTTTCATGTTGTGTGCTCATGCTTTCAGGTCCTGTGGCCTGGTGGTACGTTTTTTTTAAGAGTTGGGACTCCCCAGATAATTAGTGACAGTGATCAAAAACCTTCTCCAACAATGAGCATATCTGGTGGAAGTAACATCACGAAATCTGAGTCAGGGTCTTTTGAGCAAGAGCTCGAGGCTGCTCGTAGAGCAAGTGACATCAAGAAACTTCTGTTTGGTTAGTTTTTATTTCCTGTAGAATTCTATGTTGATTAATTTGAGATCAGTTGGTTGTTAGATATTCTTCCTGTTCAAAGTTCTTTTTAACAGCTTTGGTATTTAGTATGGATTTTGATTAAATTAAAAGGCTTAAATACTTTTCTTGTCCTTACAATTTAGTGTATTTTTTGTCTTTGCAAATTTTATTTTTTTTCGTTTTAGTCCTTGCAAAATGTGTTTGTTTTGTTTTTCGTCCTTAAAGTGCCTTATATAGCACTTTGAACAGTAAAAAAAGACTTTAAACAGTGAAAAAAGTGTTATCTAAAACACTTCAAAAACGAAAAAACAAAACAAACACATTTTGCATGGTCAAACGATTTATTTTTTGCAAGGTCGAAAATGAAAAAAGCGCCAAGTTGTAGGGACAAAAAAAGAATTTAAGTCAAATTAAAACTAACTTATCATGCTTTAAGTTAACTGTAAGAGTGAGAAAATTTATCACCAATCACGTTTCAAAATATGCTATGTACCAATTTTGTATTTCTATCAAGTGTTTTACATTATTTAATCTTCTTTCCCCTGTACAACAATAACAATAGTCCCATCCCATTTGGTGAGGTTACATGAAGCACATGGCACCATTGAAGTCGGTTAAAAATCAAATTGTCAAAGATATTATTGACCATAAGATCTCTTGATTATTTTTTCTCTTATGTCCTTGGTTTTCCTTTATCCCTTTTCACGCCGTTAAAATTCATGTGATCTACTTTCCTTACTGTTGTCTCTAGTGACATTCTTTGCAAGTGTCAAAGCCACTTTAACTGATTTTCTGTCGGCATTTTCTTGATAGGTGCTGCACCAATATTTTCCCATTCTGTATCCTATCCTTCCATGTATAGCCATACATCCCTCTAAACATAATTTCTGTTATTCCTACACTTTTTATCTTGTTATCCCAAACTCCAGCATTCATTACCATAAAGTATAGCTGGTCACATATAATACGATAAATCTTTCTTTTGAGCTTTATAGGTACTTGGTGATCACAAATAATCTTTGATGTTTTTCTCCATTTTAACCACCGAGCTTATATACTGTGTGTGATAGCGTTAATTTCCCTATGATTTTGTACTATTAATCTTCTTTTGTGATGATTTCCTCTTTCTTCAAATATAAGTAAACAAACACCCTGTTATCTTTCACTAATGTGTACTGCTGACACCTCAGTTTATCTGTTGTAGTCACACTCCTCGTTATTTAGTTGTTTGGTTATTAGACATTTTCCATATACTCTTTTTACAAATTGAATACAAAAAAAAATGTATTATAATAGTTTGTCAAAGGCTTAAAGTGTTAATCTGGTTGTTACTTCATAGTGCTAAAAACAAATAAATTCATATGAATTCTAATCAAAGCTGTTCTGCTATTTAGATTGAAATTGAATGACAGCTAAACTTCACATAATCACAATTCACAGGTATTGCTCAAATGGCACTAGACTTCTGTAGTAATTATTAAAGAATGGGGTTAGTGTAATTGCAAGTTTACAATGATTGGATAGGTAGCGAGATAGTTGGGCAACGTTACATCATGCATTTATTTTTCCCTCTACATAACTTAGATGCATATCTCATTTTATTTATATAGTTATGGAATTTGTTGGCCCTTAATATTCTGGCAAACTTATAATGGCATAGTTGCTGTAGAAGGTCTTTGAATGTTATGGTACTTCCACGTTCCATGTTCTTCATTCAGTCTTTAGAATCTTATGTTGATTTTAAGTGAGAATAGCGGGTGCCATTGTCAGAATTTATATTCCCAGACTTTGACATATAAAGTTTCCATTCTTACCAGATGGAGCTCCAACAACTTTAGTCAGCTTAATCGGCCATAAGCAGTACAGACGTTGCGCCCGGGATATATACTACTTTAGTCAGGTTAAATCCCTGTCCCATACCATTGCTGTATTTACTTTATTGTGTTTGCCAGGATCTTTCTCTTATCCACTTGAAATTTTTTCTGCTAAACTAATAATTCTATCATCTTGTGTTTTAGTCTAATATATGTGTGAAGCAACTTGCTTATGCAATTTTGGAACTTGCACTTGTCTCCATCTTCCCCGAGATTCGGAATGTTGTGAAGAGTATTCACCAACCTGTATAGAGCTTTTCCATTATGACATGTGGTATGGCCAGCATATGTGGGACATGAAATTGGGAAGAACACGTTTGATGGCTTTGCTGGCCGGTAACATGCATGATGATTGATTTGGGAACTAGGCCAATGGTTTTGTAACTATGTCCATCTGTGTAAAAAGATACGTTTAGGGCGTGTACAGAAACAATTGTTTTGTGGGATTCATTATGCTTTGTCAAGTCAAGGCATACCCCATTGTCGTGGGGTTTTTGTATTGTTACATACTCGAGAAATCAAATGCATCTAGTGAATGAATATTCTTTATTTGTTCATCGTTGGGATACGAGGATTTTTTGTTTATATCTAAAAATAAGTGAATCAGGTTGGGATTCAAACGCGATCTTAGAAAACGGGATTTAGAAATGCATATAGTGAATATTATTTATTGGTTCATCCAATGAAGCCTTTGCAATGATAAACCAAAACACACAAATTCATTTAGGTTTAGTGATAAAAATAAGAAATAAAAATCTAAATCTATAATCTATAGCAATAGATAAAGGGATATAATTTTGTAACTACTTCTTGGTTTTCACATTTTCATATACATTTATATCCCTCAATTTCATTTCTATATCTTACTTTTTTTCAACTGCAACAATAACATGTGTATAATTAAAAGGATAAAATGAAAAAAATACGCAGAGTGAAACTCTGATACAAAAATTAATCGCACACTTACTAACAAATCGGTAACTACTCTCACTTTTCTTTATCCTCACACCATATCCCTTTTTCGTACATGATGTACCACATTCTCTCCCTTGTTCCCTCGTCATTGCACTTCTCTAAGTAACATCTTTAACGCAAGTAAAATATTTTAAACAGTTTGTAAATATAATAAAGTCTATTACTTCTACTCATGTCAAAGATGTTACAAAATAAGAGAAGAAAATGTTATGTAATGATAAAGTTGATGTGACACATCTTTTGAATGGGTGTGCAGATTTTACAAGTTGTGAAAAAATGTTACACATTTATTTACTTAAACTTATATTTCTATAAATAATGATATCAATTCTTCTATTTGCATAAATGAAATCGGGACATGGGAGATGGCCAGATGGGGTATACACTTAGTAAGCAAATTTTTGTATAATAATATTAATAAAGTGAAAATCACAAATCTCATAAAAGAGTCTTAATTATATTTTCAATTGACAGTAGTCATTCATTATATGTTCCTTAATTTTGATGCTAACCTGATTGGAGGTGACTGAAGAAGTGGTGAATGAAATAAAGAATTTGGGTGATCCTGTTAAGGAAGATGAAGAAAAGAAGCTTAAAGATTGAATGGCTAGTTTGATCAATTAAAATTTTTATTCTGAATCTCTCATTGTATCTTCTAATTTTTTGTACTTCATGCTGAGGAAGACAAATATAATATGTCTTATGAATGAATCAATATCGAACACAGTTTCTCTTCTTCTTTTTGTATTGATTTACAAGACTTTCTCCATACTACTTGGGTGAAAATATAAGGAATTAGAAAATGTATTCAACACCCTCCCTTTGTGTCATGATGCATATTAACAAAATATGATATATGAAGTTATAAAAAAGCAAGAATTATAGGTTTATAGCAAGAACTTATTATATTCTTATTAGCTAGAAAAAAAATCCATTATTAATTCTGTGTATAATTTAAGTCAAATTAAAACTAACTTATCATGTTTAAGTTAACTGTAATAGTCAGAAAATTTATCACCAATCACGTTTCAAAATATGCCATGTACCAATTTTGTATTTCTATCAAGTGTTTTACATTATTTAATCTTCTTTCCCCTGTACAACAATAACAATAGTCCCATCCCATTTGGTGAGGTTACATGAAACACATGGCACCATTGAAGTCAGTTAAAAATCAAATTGTCAAAGATATTATTGACCATAAGATCTTTTTTGATTATTTTTTCTCTTATGTCCTTGTTTTTCCTTTATCCCTTTTCATGCCGTTAAAATTCATGTGATCTACTTTCCTTACTGTTGTCTCTAGTGACATTCTTTGCAAGTGTCAAAGCTACTAAACTGATTTTCTGTCGGCATTTTCTTGATAGGTGCTGCACCAAACTCCAGCATTCATTACCACAAAGTATAGCTGCTCACATATAATACGATAAAACTTTCTTTTGAGCTTTATAGGTACTTTGTGATCACAAATAATCTTTGATGTTTTTCTCGATTTTAACCACCGAGCTTATATACTGTGTGTGACAGCGTTAATTTCCCCATGATGATGATTTCCTCTTTCTTCGATTATTAGTTCACAAACACCCTGTTATCTTTTGTAGTCACACTCCTCGTTATTTAGTTGTTTGGTTATTAGACATTTTCAATATACTCTTTTTACAAATTGAATACAAAAAAAAAAAAAAAAGTATTATAATAGTTTGTCTAAGGCTTAAAGTGTTAATCTGGTTGTTACTTCGTAGTGCTAAAAACAAATAAATTCATATGAATTCTAATCAAAGTTGTTCTGCTATTTAGATTGAAATTGAAGGATAGTTAAACTTCACATAATGATAAAGTTTATTACTTCTACTCATGTCAATATGTTACAAAACAAGAGAAGAAAATGCTATTTAACGATAAAGTTGACGTGAAAAATATTTTGAGTTAGTATGCAGATTTTACAAATTATAAAGAAATGTTACACAATTATTTGATTCAACTTTTATTTATATGAATAATGATATTAATTCTTCTATTTGCCTAAATGAAATCAAACGTGAAGGTATTGGATATGGGAACTGGTCTATAGACCTAGTAAACAAATTTTTGTATAATAATAATGTGAGAAGTGGTGAATAAAACTGAAAAAATTGGGTGATGAGAGGCCTCCGGCGGAAAAGATTAGGTGAATGGTTAGTTTGATCAATTAAAAGTTTTTCTCATTTATTCTGAATCCTCGTTATATTTTCTAATTTTTTGTATTTCATGATGAGGAAGACAAACATAATATATGTCTTATGAATGAATCACTACAACACATCTTTCTCTTTTTTATTTTATTATTATTATTGATTTACAAGACTATCTCAATACTACTTAGTTGAAAATATAAGAAATTAAAAAATATATTTAGCACCCTCCATTTATGTAGTGACGCATATTTAACAAATATGATATTTGAAGTTACAAGGAAAGCAAGAATTATAGGTTTATAAGAACTTATTATATTCTTATTAACTAGAAAAAAATCTATTATTAGTTTCTGTGTATAATTTTAGTTTATTTAATCATATGTATTTATATTATCAAAATTATAATTAAATAAGGTTAGATGTCGATAAAGAATAGAAACAACTAGTGTTATTTAAAGACAGGCCGGTCGAACCGATTAAACCGGAAACCATTGGTAGCTTTGGGTCGGTTGGCTATGGAACCGGTCATGCAAGTGACCCGATTAGACCCGGTAAGAATCGGTCGATTTTGAGAAAACCGACGACTCGGACGGTTTTTAAGACCCGGGCTGGGTTATACATGCCGTCATCGTCGTCGCCACTTGACCACCGCCGCACTGCTGCGCAACATGAAGAGAGAAAACTACCACAGCTGCACAACAGGAAAAGAGAAAGCAACAGCCACACCGGGAAAGGAGAAAACCACCACAGCAGCGTAGTGGGAGGAAAGAAAATGAAAGGCAACATTAAAATATATATATGGGAAATTAGGGATTGAAGCAGAAGAATTGGAGTGGATGCAGTGGAAGAAAGCCAAAAAAGGAGGATGCAGTGGAAGAAAGCGAAAAAATGAAGAAGCAGCAGTGGAAGAAAGCGAAAAAATGAAGATACAGCAGTGGAAGAAGCCAAAAAATGCGGATGTAGCAGTGGAAGAAAAGAGGCAAAAAAAATTATAATATTGTATTTAAAAAAAAATTACAAAAACGTAGCAGTTTGAAAACATATTACGATTCTATGGCAATTGAATGCGCCGTGTCAAGACGTGTTTAAACACGTCGTTCCTGGACGTGTTTAAACACGCCCCTCCTGGACGTGATTAAGGCTCATTCACGCCTAACCAGGACGTGATCCAGTACCTGTTACGCCGTGTCCGGACGCGACCCTGCTCCCTATGGTTTTTTTTAGCACAAACACACTTTGCAGGAAACGATAATGAGCAAATACAATATTTGCAAGCTGAATGGCATGAATTCAGCCTCATCTGAACAGCGGCATTGAGGAGGTTATGAGTATGCGCATGTGCAGAGATCATAGCATGATTTTGAAGACTCAGAAGGCTCATGATCAGAACTCGGATTTTGCAGGGAGAATATAACCAGAAAGGCAAGTCCGAGTTCGGCATCCACTCACCTCGGCAAGTCCGAGTTCTGATCATGAGCTTTCTGAGTCTTCAAAATCATGCTATGATCTCTGCACATGCGCATACTCACAACCTCCTCAATGCCGCTGTTCAGATGAGGCTGAATTCATGCCATTCAGCTTGCAAATATTGTATTTGCTCATTATCGTTTTCCTGCAAAGTGTGTTTGTGCTAAAAAAAACCATAGGGAGCAAGGTCGCTTCCGGACACGACGTAACAGGTGCCACATAATTATAAACCTATTTTTAGAGATGACTTTTTATAATTTTAAAATCATTTATTTTTTAAAATTAAAAATTATGTTTTAAAAAATTTTCGTATTCCAAGAAAAGATAAAAATATCCTAACATAAAGAAACGCAATAGCTAAATAGAAAAAGTACATTCAATTGTTGTTGCGCTTGTGTTTTCGCTAATATAAAGATAATGAAAATAACTTCCTTGGCTTATTGTTATCGTTATATAAAGATTTATATACTAAAAAAAATTAAAGTGTTTTTAGTTTTTGAAAATATAACATTTTTGGAATTAACCTATCTTGAAAATTTGTTATAATTTTTTTTTTTTACTTTTACTCTACAAACTTTACGGAGGATTAAAAATACATTATTTTAGACTAAATATAAGAAATAAAGACTAAAAAAACATCGAAACTTGATTAATTTATTAAAAAACCAGCATCTTTTAAGATAAATAAATTCTGAGTCAAAATATCATTTATAAATAACTTACATTTATTAAATGAATGAAAGCTCAAGTCCATAACTAATCAAATACAAAATTTGATTTATATATTCTCTTTTTTATCTATATGAATCAAAGATAAATATTAAAAAAATTATAACTTACACATCATGTTTTAAATAAATTAAGTTATATCCCCTTAAGTGATTTATTTAATTTACTTAATCCATCATAGTTTCCAAATTACTTTTAATTAAAATTAATAATTTCAATTTGAAATTTCAGTCGGATAAAACTTGTGTTTTTAAAATATTTTATATATTGAATTTTCATAGTATGATCAAAATTTAACTCTTATTATTCTGGTATTAAAATTGGTTGTATGTTAAACCTATTCATAAAAAGGTTGAACTTTTATTAAAATTAAAGTTTCATTTCAACAATTAACGAATTTACTAAAGTCGCAACAAACTCACTAAAGTTGTTTAGTGGGTTGGTATCTCAATTTACACAAAATTTTATGTTTTAACCTATTATCATCAATGTATACAGATAAATAAAAAAAACAATAATCAACACCAAACTTTATAGTTTATATGTTTGGATTGGGTGATTTTGGAGGGAGAGAAACACAAAAAAGTAAAACAAGAGAGATTGTGTGGCCTTTTAATTGAAAAAAAAAATAAGGAGGAAAAAGTTTCAAAATTGTGAGTCCATCTTTTCAAAATCTTTCTCCTTTTGCCATGATTTGAATATTTTTTTTTGTACATCTAATTTTTTAATTTTAAAAATTAAAAGAATTTGTAATAATATAAAAATTAGCAATAATAATTAATTTTGTTTTTAAAAAAATGTGATAAAAATTTATATTTAATTAGACAATTATCTTTATGCTATTTTTTTTTTCACTCTCTATTCTACTCATCTAAACAAGAAATGACTTTCCTTTTTACAATTTTTTCCTACTTCTATTCATCCAAAGAGTTCATATTTTTCACATTATTTCTTTCCTATTTCTATCTTTCTCATTTATTTATCTTTTATTTCTCTTTTAATCCTAAAAAACGACATTAAATCCAATAGCAAATTTTAATTTAAAAAATAATCTCAAGCACATAATTTTTTCTGTGTTTATCCCTTATTGGTGAATTTGGAAAACTATTGGTATTATTATTGTTTCCAATGGATTCGGAACTCCCGCCATTTCACTTCCCCAAACCAAAACCAAAACTCTCATTCTCTCAAGTCTCAAGTCTCAACACAGAGAAAATGAAAATGGGCACTCGCAGAAAGAAGAGAGAAGAAGCTCCTCTTTCTCTCTCCGAAGATGATGATGAAAATGAAAACTC
This sequence comes from Glycine tomentella, assembly GCA_007407185.1. Taxonomy (NCBI): domain Eukaryota; kingdom Viridiplantae; phylum Streptophyta; class Magnoliopsida; order Fabales; family Fabaceae; genus Glycine; species Glycine tomentella. Next base: position 2,002,205 of record PYAF01004968.1, on the reverse strand, counting down.
CCAAAACGAAGGTTCCAAAAGGGTCAAAAACGAAGGTTACGAGCAAGCTAGGGAACAAAGGATCAAAGAGAACATGGAAAGAATGCAGAAGCTTGGCTTATTCGATCTTTCTCTTAAACTCAAACCCCCAAAGAAACAGAAGAAGCGCACCCACCAACCCAATCATTCACCCCAGAGACGCTCTTCCAGGTTATTTCTTAATTTCTACGTTTATATGTGTTTTGATTGCAGTGGAACGTGAAAAGGAGCAAATTTTCTATTTGGGTTTGTTACTTTCTCCCTAAAGGAGTTACCTTTTTTTTTTTTTCCTTTGTCTGTGGAAGTGGAGACCCCCTCCAGTGCATGTTTTCTTCTCCGTTGCAAAATTGATTTTGAGGCAACAAATCATTTTGCCAATGGATCAGATCCTTGCTTTTGCGTTCATTTTGCATTTATCCATTGGATTTACATTGAAACACGTGCTGGAGCAATTCCAAGTCATGAACATGAACATGGCTAGGCTAAGATATGATATAACAGTGTTTTGTAATTTACGATTAGGGATTTTGTATTTAAGCTAAGATACACTCTTTTTTAAAGAAAATTTGGTGTTGCTTTTTCTATTAGAACGAGTTTTACTTTTTGGTAATATATGCCGAACTTCAACGCAAACTTTTATTAAGCAAATTTGAAACTCTAGTTTTGATTGAAGAGCACTAAAATTGCTTGAGGAATTGTGGGTAAGTTTTGTTTGAACTATAAAATGGCATTATTTATATGCTCATTAGTCATTATCAAAGTTCATCGTTTGTGTTGACATGACGATTCAAGAAATACTTTAGAAATATCTGAAGTATCTGAAATATTTCATGGGTTTGCAGAATAATGAGCCTGGCACCAATTAACTATGCTGAGAGAGGTTTTCGTGAGTCAGCAAGTAAGGAAAATGATGAAGTAGAAATTGTTATTCCAGAAGGTACAAACCCTGAAGTTTACACTGAAGAGCAGGAGAAGCTTCTGGGAGACTGTGAGAGTACTTGGGAATTGTATGTAGATGGATATGATGAAGATGGGAACCGTATATATGATCCAATCAAAGGAGAGACATGCCATCAATGCAGGTAATGTTCAAATGTATATTGATTAATTCTGTATGTTCCATGGGATATGCCTTATTTCCTTGTAGGGATATGCCAAATTTGGTATTTTTATAAACTTATATCATCAGATTCAATGTTTATCAAAATATTCCTGTATAAATTTTGCAATCCGTAAACACTGGTTTTGTTAACAAATTTTTCTACCCATTTAGTAGTAATCAATGGAAAGTCTCTCTACAAAATTGACGGACATCAACTCTTCTTGAGTTATAGAGTAGGGACAATTTAAAAGTTATTATAGGCAAAGAATCCGAAGTTTCGTGTTCAAGTACCTAAACTTGTATGTACATTTGACAAAAAAAAGCCAGTGATAAATAACATATATTCAAAACACAATACAATACAAAATGTAAATATTACAACAAAAATTTACTTGAAGAAAAATGGTAACAAATGTCAAATCATGTACTGATTTTCCTTTTCTTATTGTTTTTCCATCTTTTTCAAAAGAATTATGGATGTCTATCAAAGCAGTCCCCCATGTTTTATGTTTTACTGTTGCCTCAATCAGATGGAAACTTGGAATGAGAAGGCTTTTCAATTTAGCTACTGCTTTTTGCTGCCTTTTGAATGGTGTGGTACCTTAACTAGGGAAAATGGTTTTACACGTTTTTGATTCAAGAACACAGACTCAGTTTCTTTTCGTAGTGCAAGTTAACATATAAAGTTGACGCTTCTTCCATACGATTCTAGTTTCAGTGCAAAGTTTTCATAAATCATTTGTTTACTTGCAGGCAGAAAACTCTTGGCCAGCATACTCATTGCAACAAATGCGAATTACTCCAAGGGCAATTTTGTGGAGATTGCTTGTACATGAGGTAACATTATTTAAGCTGAGGTTCAAATTGAGAAAATGACTTCTCATTCAGAACCTTAAAAATGATGGCATCTATTATTATGTCAGCCATCTGCGGTGAAAAAATATGGCTCCATCTAAAACTAACAAGTATAACCTTCTGTTGAGTCAACCACTGTCATTCTGTCAAGTTTGATGCCAGTCATTGTTTCTACTATTATTTTATAGATATGGAGAAAATGTGGTAGAAGCCAACCATAACACAAAATGGACTTGCCCTCCTTGTCGGGATATTTGCAACTGCAGTCGTTGCCGCAGGGGAAAAGGTTGGATGCCTACTGGCAACATATACAGTAAGGTTAGTATTGCACAACATAGTTGTTAAAATCTTATGATTTGTGATTTGAATCATACAATTTGATGTGATTCGGTTGGCTATCTATTTCTATTTCTATAGGCTATATTTGAATTATTTTTATTGTTCCTAAATCTTATGATTCAATACAAGTTATGACTAATGATTCACTACTCACTACTTGAATCTCGAATTCTCGATATGATAACCTTGTTGCATAATATAACATTTGCTTTTTCCCTCTCTTTTGTTCTTAGTTTTTAACTGAGCCCAGTGTTATGTGATCCATGCTGCTAATCTAACTTAGTAGGATAAGACTTTTGTTGTTGTTTTTGTTCTATCTTTTTGGTGTATGGGATAAAAATAAACCTCAGGTCATCATAAATTATTACATATATTTGCTTCAACATTCTTCAAAGAAAAAGACTAATCCTTTTTGCCACTTGGGGGTGCTGGAACTGATTCTCCCTTGTAATTGTATTTGTAAGGTGTCAAAACTGGGTTTCAAATCTGTGGCTCATTATCTGATTAAAAATCGCCGCTCCGAGTTGGAAGGTTCAGATGCTGAAAACATTGTTCCTGAAGAAATATCAGAGGCAGAGGCATCTGCAGATACCACATCGAATAGACCAACTCGCACGAGGGCATCAAAGAAGAGGGCTTAGTGGCATTATATCTATAAATGAAGATAAGGACATCATGTTTTGAGTAATGAAGAAAGTTATTACTTGTTTTTTGTTTGAGAACATACAAGCCTGGCCATTTAACAATGCAAATTTATATATAGAGAGAGCCCTTAGAAGTGGGTTTTGACAAACTTCTGGTAACAATAATTCATAGGCAGATTTATGGATTATTAAAAGGTGTTTACAAACTATTAAAAAAACAAATTATGCTTCTTGATCCTTTATTCAAATGTGATCAATATTAGCTTTGTTTTGAAAAAACAATTTTGCATGATTGGATGAAACAGCATCGAACACTATTTCCTTGCGTGACCCATAAACAACACAACATGCAGTGAAAAGAAAAAGCCACCAGACTAATCAACAACTGATACATCATTACTTTAAAAAATATAATTGCTTGTCACTTGATTTTACGGAATTATTTAATATAAAATAACAATGTGTTGATTAGCTGTTTAAACTTGCATATGCAAGGGTGTCTATTGTTATTTCCTATAGCATTTTTTTTCGGTGAACGAGTATATTTCTAGGTCGAAAGTTAAAGATTAATCTTGAGGTATTGAGATTAAGGGATTGATTTCTTCTAACGTATGTCTTTTCATAATTAAGGAATAAAATTATCTACTAATCATGTCACACTTTGTTGGTAGCATATAGTATGTTTTAGTTTATTAATAATTTCTCTCATGGATAAAAAATGCAATTGGACAGAAAATTGGTTTCCCTCTGTTCTCAAGTTTAAACAGCTTATATATTTCACCATGATGTTTTACTAATTAAATGCAATTGAATTATTATGTTTTATTTAGATAATGGTTATTATTTAGTTTATTATCATGTTTTAAATGTTATACCACTGCACTGATTGTTTTCCATTCCATTCCATCGGCTATTCTTTCACAATCGCACATCACATAATTTGTGATTTTAGCTTAACAAAAAAGTCTACATTTCAAAATCAAAGACTGAATCAACCATCCCAAACAATCCTAAAATAATTTAATTGCGTTTCCAAAATCATGTACGAAATTACTGTTTCTTAATTAAAGCATTAATTGACTATTGACCATTTGAAAATATTACGTTTCTTTTCCTTCAGGGGATAAGGCCAATATAATCAAGGAGCAGCATCAACGCCCGAGCTACAAATTCTAATCCTCCCGTAAAATCAATTTAGCACAAATTATAGGATACCATCAACAGCATTTTGTAAGGGTGAAAAGAGGAAAAATAAAAATCGTGGATTCGAATCTCTCACGCAGACATTTTTAATCAAATTAATATTTGTCAATAAAAAAAAACTTAATACATATTTGGTTTTCAAGTGAAAATGTATTTTTTAGCTAAAAATAATTTTATTAAAGAATCAAGGTCATTAGTTTACTTTTAAATGAATTTACCTTGGAAGACAAGCATAATATTTATAACTTTAATCTAAACATACACTTACTAGTTAATTATATAGGATCTGTTTGGATAAATTTATTTAAAAGCACTTCCAAAAAAAGAAAAAAATAAGATAAATTTTTTTATAAGTAAAAATAAGTTTTCTATTAGTTAATTTTTAGAAGTTCACTAATATAACTTATCTAAAAGATAAGATGACATCTACAAATGAACTAATGAAAAATTCATTATAATTTATGGAAAAACTTATTTTTTTCTTTTTTCTTCTAAAAATACTTTTAGATAAACTTACATTCAATCACACCCATAATCATTCTGAAATTTGAAGCTGTAAGAATGTGGATGTAGATAAAAGCTACTCCATCACTTTTCTCGTCCTATATTTCACCATGGAACACATAAGTACGAGTGCACTTTAGACTTCGACTCCTCATTACAAGTTTCCTAAAATCTAGAGTCATCTAGAGAAATACTACGACTCATTTTGTGTTCTTCCCGGTGCCTATATTTTAATGCGCTTTTGACCTTAAACAAAAATGGATACATGTGTCAAACTACAAAAAATAACAATTAAGATCGCGGGAGCCATCAGTGGAATGCATAGATATCCACAGAAGAACAACTCGCTCTGCTTACTATATACACCTAAAAACCCTCGTGTTGTGTACTGTTCAAGTATTGAAATGTTCTATTCAAAGAATCCCCTCTATACAAGAAACCCCGATGACTCGACGAGTTTCATCTTGAATCCAACTTTTGCCACAAATGAACTGTTCTCCTGATGATAGGATCAGCTGAAAACCCTTCTGCGTATGCACTGATAGCTGTTAAAAGGCTGTTGAATTTGCTACCGTTGTCCTGTACACGATTCATTTTTACGAAGTTAAAATACATATATTGAGCAATGCCAAAACATAATACCGTACCTTTAAACATTTATTAGTACTACCAATATAATATTGTAATTAGGATTATGGTATTTACAATCATTTGATCATAAGGTTCCCCTTCCCCTCCCCCCTACATCATTAATGGCAACGACCACCTAGTTTATGACAGTGACATGGGTTATGCTTGTTATGGCAGAAAAACTTGATACTGATATATTAGCTTTATAATAAATAAATTCAGTAATAGGACTGAAAAAAAAGACCATACTAAAATAAATTTAAAAATATAGAAATTGTAAACTTAAACTGCCTTCAATGTCACAAACCTCTGGTTTATTAAATGAGAGATCTTTTATAGCGAGCGGTACCATGTACAATGGAAGATCAGAGCGCAACAATGCCTGTCATAATTTGAAGTACTAACACATGAAGACAAAAAATTGTATATATAACAGGACAAATAGATGCAGCAAAAGAAGTAGAAAAAAGTGGAGAGAGAAATAAATGTTAGAGATTAAGATGCTTACCAGTTCCTTGCTCAAGACAGCCTGCTCAGCATTTTCGATCAAGGCCTAGAAGGAAAATGGCAAATGTAAGCACAATATTAGTGTTGAGTGTCAATGGGGAATATGAAGGTGAGCTACAATAATTTTAAAACTAAAATCATTCTATCATTTACAGTAAGGAACTGACTACATTCAGATGCTAAATGTTTTTTTTTTTTTGCTCAGCAAAGATTATATATATATATATAAGGAAAAAGGTACAAGTAATACACAGAAAAAAAATACAACCTATCAACAAGCAAAACAGAACTACGGCTGGCTAATACATGCATTGTGCATGGATTAAAAAGCCAAAGATCTTGCTGAAGATAAGGCTCACACCCAGCCAAAGAAGGAATACACTTCTGTTAAACCCTCCCCATAGTGCAGAAACCTTCCCTAATATGACTAGACCAGTAGTGGAAGGGGATATTAAAACCTTTCTCTAGGTTAGATAACCAGGACCAGCAGAAAAATAAGGCATCCTCAAGCAGCTTATGGCCATTGAAGCTGACACCATGGAACACTATCCAATTTCTATGGTGTCATATGCACCATGTCAAAGCTATCCACCATACATGCCATCTCTTGGTCCTGAGAACATTGAGACCGCAGTGGGGGTGCTGAAGGAAATTTTCTTTTGGGTTTATCGGGAATACCCCTTGGATGTTTATCCAGTTCATCGACTCCCACCATATGGTGTCCCCCCAATCCCCTCTCTGTAACTGTTTCTATTTCGAACTCTAACCCACCCAGTGTTTCTCTCGCTAACACTCTCTCTCATCACTATTGATGTATGATATTAAGATGAAAACAATATTGACCTCCTCAGAAATCAATGCTACTCTATTCAGATGCTAAATGTAACAAGAAACCTCACTAATAATGTTGAACCAGACATAAATTCCAATGAGAACATCTTAATCATTATGTGAATAAACTTGCACACGAAGCATAGTATCCATCAGGAATACCTTTTTAATGTGATCCTCTTTAATTTGATCAACAGAATCCAACAACCTCTCCAATGTGCCTGTTCATATAGGTGAAGAGATATGCTTACAACCATACATACATTAACAAATATACAAGGTACAAGACCAAGTAACTTCAAACAAAAATCTTTTACCAGTGTGTTCTAGAACTATATTGTCACATGCCAACCAAGCACCCATCCAATAAAACTCAAAAGTCAAAAGTAATTCAAATAGTTTTTAAAACACTCAATAAGTAGAAGAAACAAACTGGGAAAGGAAAACAATCAACGCAAGGACTATTATATCTGCAGCATTATAAACTATTTAAGTCAATAAACTTACAGTCTTTTTCTGGACAGTGTAATAAAGGTACTGTCAATTTGTGATTTTCCAGCCAAACTAAACACTCGAAAAGGATACAGCAAAGGAATTATGATGAGAACCCAGGATGTCATTACAGAAAGAAGTAATTCCAATGAAAGTCAGTGCATAACCTCTGACGCTCACAGGAAAAGATAAAGGAAAAAAGTAAAACAGATAGAGCAGCACATAACAGGGAACTCCAGCCCAAACCTCACCAAATTCTTGCCCAACCTCTCCTTTCCCTGTTGCATTTTATCTACCCAAAAGAGACCTCACTTTTTCTCTGTCTACTTTCTCTACTTGCTATATTAGCATTCAGTTATAAGTATAGTAAAAGAACCCTCTTTCCCTCCCTCACCTTCCTCCCATGGTCCAGCGTAGGGGGTGCCGCACAAATTTATTAACACTCACATTTGCTTTTCCCCTACCATGTCTCCTTAGATTCTTGATTTGGGCATAAGCAAATAAAAATGCTTGCTTATTAGATAGGAAGACAGACTCTCATAGTTAAGCTTGTAAAAGTCAAATCACAGACCATGGCACTAGGTGAATATTGAATTCTCACGATGCCAGAACATGCTTTACCAATGAATCCAACACTAGATGAGAATCCTCAACTTAACACAATGTAACCTTTTGGAAACAAAAAGAGAAAGTTAATAAACCTCACCAAATCTACTAAGTAATTGCACAGCATGAACATCTCCAATTCCATGAACTCCTGCATTTATAAACTATTAAAAGTATTAAATATTTGTTAAAATTTCAGAAGCTTATATAACTTAACCCCTAAGAGCATGGTTGGTACAGGATCATTCTAAGGAAATGATGATTAAATAATTTGTCACATAAAAATACATATAATGGTGATTCAATCCTAAGGATTAGACTCCTTCCAAAAAATAAGAATGGCCCGAGGATGGGATTCCTTCTACAATAAGTGAATTTCTACAATGATGTAGGATATTGGTCTTGTTTAAAGAGAAAAGATAGAAAAGAAAGAAGGAAAGATACATTTTACTAATGAGATTGTGATATTATGATGTGGTGATAAATCACTGACCTAATACCAGTACAACTAAAGAACTAACACTCCTGACACAAGACTAAATACTAAAATAATAATTCTGATTCTAGCAGATCTTAATGCCCATTGATTTCATAGGTGACTACTGACTAATAAGAAATTATGCATATCCACAAATTTGAAAAGCTTCTCAGGCTCACAATAACCCTTTTCTATTTTGTTTCTAATGTTTCAGCAAATGACGTTTGAAATGGAGGAGACAAAATAACCTGGAATATTATCAGATCTATCACCAGTAAGTGCGATCATATCTGCAAACTGGGATGGTTTCAGACCTCCATATCTCTCTTTAAAATCCTCAACTCCAAATGAAACCATCCTGTTGAAAGTAATAGAAACAGTCCAAAAGCATAAGAATAAATTACTTTTGTAATATTATTATTATTATACAGATTATAAAGATTAATTTTTAAAAACTTTCTGTGGCAGCCTTGTTGCACTTTATTTGAATTTGATTTATGAGGAAGCATATTATTGAATTGCTATCAAGCATGCAACACATGTAATACAGTTTTTTCATTATTAGTTTATGAAAAAAGTTCATGCAGCACTTAATAAGCAATAGAGTAAGTGATAGAGCAACATGTGCTAGCATGATATTTAGATAGCCAATAAGGTATAATTGTCCACACTCTGTAAAATAGCAGAACCAGGAAGTTCAAATGTAAAAAACGGATCTCTTTTTCAATTGTTTTGCTCTGGTAATGTGATTACTATGTATAAAAGGGTAAAAAATAAAACATTTATTAGATGATTTGTCGTTATATTAAAGTCAGAAATAAAGTGCTATCATATCAATTATTGCACTGTATCATTAGCAATTATTGCACTGTATCATTAGCCAGCACAAGACATAAAAGCAGAGATTATGTCTGATACTAACTCATCACCACGTGGAGCAATTCGAAGTAGACGTAGCGAAGGAGATAAAATCTGAAAAAAGTCTTTGTCTGGGGAGACAACTCGCACCTATCATTAAGATAAGACAAACATAAGTAGTGGTGACTTAGTAATGTCTTTGAGGGCATTTCCATAAAGAAAGCATAAATATCAAGCTATTTATAATTTAATTCAAGCAGAATAGCCACATCATAATTCAATCAAGTCTCATCAATCACTAGTAATTAGCATGAAAACACCATAATAACCATTAGCAGCAACTTCAATATCATCAACAGACTAAGAAATATACATATCATACAAAACAGAAAATCAATGGTATTTTCACCAATACTAAATAATAATTGCTACCAGGAGGAGGCAATTGACAACAGAGGACCAGGAAAATGTTCAACTGTCAAACCACAGGAAGGTAGTCAAAAGTAATTTGATTGCACAGCTATTCAGCTAAGCAAATTTTAACCTTCCTTATCAAAGCTTCCATGTCAGTACTTTTCCTTTCTACTAACATTCAATTTAACTAAAATGAAATTGATACTTATGAAACAATGTAATTAATTTGTTTAAAACCCAGCAGATTTAACATTTCAACTGATTAATAAACTCAAAACATGCAACAAGAAACACCTATTTACAAAACTACTAGAATTAAGAATGGATTGTGCTTAACTAAACCCCAAAAGCTTACTCAAGGGGAAAGGATTGCCCAAGTCATTATGTATTTTTGGCCATATACATAGTCATGGGATCTCCACTCTCACACCTAGGACAAGATATCTAGAGCATGAAGCTTGCAAGACCGGACATATACGGTGTCCCAAGATTATATAGGTTGTAATACCTTATTGGGCTTTAATTCAACCCAAAAAACTAGCTCAAGGAGGAAGTATTGCCCAAGTAATTATATGGAATATTTTGACCATATACCTAGCTGATGTGGGATCTTAATAATAACATTGTTATTAAACTGAATAACACAACATTGACAATTATACAAATAGCAATGCTTAAAATAGAGAGAGGTTTTGCAGGTACTCTCTTAATGAGATGCACATTTACAACCATAATTGTACACTTTCATTTGGTCAAGACTCAAGAGAACAATATTTTCTCAAATCTGAAAATGTTCATTAAGTAATATTCAAATTCATTAAGGAGATCACCTTGTACCCAGCATCAACACTCCTTAAGGCTAATGTTCCAATCACATCATCTGCCTCTACACCTGGAACCTACCATCGAATGATTTATATCAATTATATTATATTACACCTTTAAAATCTGTAAGCAGTATAAATCCACCACTTATACTTGCCTCGATGATTTTTATGGACATAGCCTTGATGGATGCTTTGAAGTATTGAAGTCCCTGAACAATGGTATCAGGAGTTGGAGGACGGTTGCTCTTGTATGCGGGGTATAGATTGTGCCGAAAATTCTGGCCTTCAAATAAAGTGCACATGAAATTAATATTCATAACATTATGAAGCTGTAATACAAAGTGCTGAAGTAAGACATGGTCAACGAATACAGGTAAAGCTCACTTAAATAGGGAAATTAATCAGTTAGTCATTCTAAAAAATATTAACTACCCCAGTGTGATTTGAATTGAAACCCATCAAAATCAAAGTAAGACAAATATGAACAGAATAAAAGATCAGGATAAAGAACCACATTATTACAGCCTACAATTATAAGCAGATTGATGTTGTGGTCCTCAAATGAAGCTTGAGAAAAGAATATAAAGATGTGATAGAACAATCCAGGAAGTACAAATTTATATTTAATTTGGCTTACAACAGGCCAGGAAGACAAACACAGTCTTCATTGATATGGAAAAGGTGCCAAGAGATGTATTGTGGAGGGGCCCTAAAGAAGAAAGGACTCCATATTGCCTATTTAGAGCAAACAAGGCTATGTATGAGGGGATCACAACTGGTATAAGTTAAGGTCACAAATAACAATAGATTTTACAAAAACTATAGGACTGCATCAAGGGTAAACTTAGAGCCCCAATCTTTGTACTACTACTACAGAGCATATTCAAGAGCAGTAGCACGATGCATGCTTTTTGGCAGATGATATAGTCCTAGGTGGAGAGTTGAGATGGAGATCAATGGGATGTTCTTGACGTGGAGCTGGGTTTTGGAAGGCATGCCTCAAAAAAAATCTCACGGCTTAAGTATCATGGATACATTAAACATAAGACAGAGAAATAGAGGGAAATGTAAACTGTAGGTTTCAAGCAGGGTGAATGAAGAGGAGTGCCTTGAGTGTTATTTGCAACAAAAAGGTAATTACCATTCAAGCTTAAGAAATTTTTTTACCACCGCTATAACTATAAGACCTGTAACACTGTACAGAGTAAGTGTTGGGAAGTAAAAGGCCAACAAAATAATATATACTCAATGTTTTGTCGATGGACATGATTGATGATTCACACTAGAAGTCTAGAACACTATGGCGTCATTTGATCCATTTAACCAACCCAACCTAGAGGGAAAAGGCTAGATTGGGTTTTGTAATTTGGCTTAGAAATATAAGTATATAACCAAAGCATCAGATTCTCCAAAATCTAGAGCCTAACTTTCTTGACAAGTCTGGATTACCTCCAACCTTATGATGTCAAAAGTGCATCATCTGAACGAAATCCAGACATATGAATGTCAAAGGGTACCTAAATAGAGAGTTTAGGAGCTAGAGGAGTTTTACTTGGGGTGGGTGGACAAAGTAAAAGAGCACTTTATTTGTGGAAGCCAAATAATTTAAGAAAAAAATGCAAAGAAATATTTAAAAAAAAATAAAAAATAAAAAATAGGCACACCATTCCACTCTTGCCCGTACATAACCACATAAGAATGAGGTTCAAATCCTGACACTGTTCTCATATTCCAACTTCATCATGCAAATACTGAAACTCAGAAACAAACATACCTTTGGCAGTAAAACTTTCTTTTGATGAATTATATGTATGACCAATAGGAATTCCTGAAATGAAAAAGTTTTCTCTATTAAAATAGTATTTGAGAGTGGCTTTACAAGCCAGTGAATCTGAGAAATGCAAGTTAGCTACTAGGAAGAAAGAGAAGCAAGATGATGCGTTTCAAATCCTTAATATGCCCAGAAACCATCAATACATCAACAGCTTGTAGAAGCAATTTGTACATGACTGAGCATCGTGTCCTCCTATGCTACTGTTTTCACAGGTCATGATAAGTTCCATCTAAATACAACATCCTAGATTATCAGTGCAAGAATTTGGTGGGAAATCATGCAGCAAACAGTACTTTATTGTCTATTTATCTATTTATACTTTCCAGGTGAAAAAATCTTTCTTTCTCTTCAGTTTCTGATCAAAACCAAACTAAAGGATGCTATTTACTAAAATGCTAATGATTAGACATCAAATTACTTCTAATTTCTGTTATATTTATTCTTTTATTAATGATTAAGGTAAACCATGATATGATCCATTAGTACAAGATATGCCAAAACAGAAACTCAAGAAGATTGCAAAAATATCATTAAAACATCCAACTCCATTAATTTTTCACTACAAAATTCCTATTGTCATGTTAAAAAAAAGGCTAATACTTTGGCAGGAACAGGGAAGGTAGTCCAGCAGAAATAGAGCAATAGCATAAGTCTATATTCCAAGTTTTAGTGACACGGATAGCACAAGGATGTTTTAGTCTTATGCTCAACAGGAAACCTTGTATACTTCATATAAAAGAAATGTAAATAGTGTATGGCCAATATTGCTAGCAGAGGATGTTATACATCAACATCAACATCAACAACACCTTTAACCCAAGTTAATTAGGGTCGGTGGTAGATGAATCCAATGATAGATACGAGGAAATTAAAAAAAAAAAAAATAAGAGGACAGGGGAAGGGAAGAAAAAGGAGAAATAAGACAAAAAAAAAAAAAGAAAAAAAGGGTGAAAGAAGGAGGGGGGAAATGAAGAGGAAAAGAACTAAAAAAGAACCGTCTGGAACATAGAGATAACAACGGGTCTAACCTTCCATCAAGCTTATAGTTTTTCTCCACTCCGTCCTAAGACACACCATCTGTCAATCTATATCTCACTCCATTAAGTCTTGTTTAATTACCTTTCCCTAGGTAAGTTTCGGTCTATCTTTGCCTCTCTTTGTATCGAGTTCTTGGTAACAAACTCTTGGTAGCAGAGGATGTTATAAGGTTAATATTATGACCAATATTGCCAATCTGGAAACCAGACTTAAAAGATGCACAGGTTTAATCAAACTTAACAACATCAAATTATTTTATTTGTATAACCAGATTGACACATTCTCTTTTTTTTAAACATCTCATTAACTACATAAGTCGGTGTAATATGAATTCAATTTTCTTATGGAGGAATTATTTGAAAATGCAGACCAAACTGAACAGATCTCCTAAAGTTAAAGATCACACAAACAGTACCAAAGTTATGTAGGTGCCAATTCTTTTGTTTCATTCACAATCACATTTCTAATTTAGGGCTTCATCCATTATGCCCATCATGCTATCCTTGTATTCCATGTTTTGCCTCCCAGCATCTTTATTGTCATTGGAGCCAATAATATTTCTTTTATATTCTTTTGTAAATAGAGCAATCCAAATTCAGTCAAGGAAACCAATACTATCTCAATCAAAACATAAGGAGCAGAGCAAAATGCTGCATCAAAACTATAGTTCATAATTGATCATCAATGTAATCGTACTGCATACACCAATAGAAACTAAATAGTACAGAAAAGTATCTCAAAGATTAAAAAAAGCTAATTTTCTATTAGCATGAAGGATATAAGAGGAAAAAATTAAAAAAGCATACAAGCAAATATAGAGGTAGTCACTCACCATCATGGTCAAACACTACCTGCATGCAAAAGAAACCAAACTATATCCGTAAGATTAACTGATTGTAAACACGGGGAAAAGAATAAGAATGAAATAATAGGAAAAGAAATAGTGACAATGAATTATTTTATGGAAATACATGTTTTTTCACATAAATAAATACATGATGAACAGAACTGACCACAACATGGGAAGGGATAAATTTCAGAACATCAATTATCTGCAAGAAAGATAGCCAAGAATAACTATAAGATAAAAACAACACATCAATTAAACAAAATGAAACTTATATGTGTATTCATTATTCAACCGCAATTAAAATCATATACATACAGCACTGTCAATTAAAAAAAATTGTGGTTCAATTTGAATGACTTCCAAGAAATCTGCATTATTTTTCTTCTTTGTTGATTAAGAAAACAGCACTACAAAGTTTCTTCGATGCAAATTAAGATTATTGTTCATTAAGTCTCTAAGATTAATCAAGAAGACAAGTGAAAAATGCTGCAGAAAAGTTAAATTATAGCTCTTATCAGACCATGTGTTTGCACTTGCTGACACAGCAAACATCATTATTTAATTAGACAAACGATTTATATTCTAAAGGTGTTTATATTTATATTATAATACAACAATAATGCCCACATGACAATGCCAAATGTTAGTCACGTGACAATAATATAAGAATGTAAGAGATTATACTTACAGCCATACTTTGATGAGTATTGTATTTATATAAAAAAAAAAAAAACTAACAATTCGATTTAACAAGTTAATCTTTTACTCTAAACACACTGATCAGCTTACCCCAAGAAACTACAAGCCAATATACCCTTCACCTTTCCGTGTTTGGAACAATTGCTCTTCAAATTCAAACTATCTTATATTTTGTGAGTGTATATGAGTAACTAACTCAGAGCTAGTTACTCATATACACTTACATATTTCATTGTGTCTCCCAAATTATTTATCTTTTTGGAATGGGCATTAAAATGTTCTTTATATTTTTCCACAAACTAAGAGTAATTTTGTTGAGGGGCAAAATTCTCTTCATCTATAGCTTTATTGTCAGAGACCAATGCAAATGTAGCAACATAAAAGTTTATGAATTCTACAAATTAAAATGAGAAAATAAAAAATCAAACATCTTCATATACATCTCTATACAGATAACTTACAAGAGATAGTGCTGTAAACATCATTAAAACCCAATCTCCATTTCCATCAGCATGTGTTAGATGACCATGGTGCAACTTTGCTATCACACCATGAAAAAGATTAACAACAATCAGTTACACTCCTCAAACAAAACCCCAAATCAAAAATTAAAAACTCGAAGAGAGCAAATAATAGAAAGCATTTAGCCAAAATAGCTTTTAATTTTATCCATAGCAAAATTTACACAAAAAAGACACAAGCTTTATTGAACACGACACAATTAAACTCCTCTTGTTCAAAACCTATAGCAACATAGCAAATACATATCTCCAAATAGAAAATAATTCAAGTAAAGCCTCATTTTAGTGCCTGAATTTGTAAGACACTGTCTTTAAGAAGTTTAGATAACATTTTTTCCATTGTTTAAAGTGTCATCTAAACCGTTTTAAGATCAAAAAATAAAACAAACATAATTTACAAGGACTAAAAAAAAAATGCAAGGAAGAAAAGCAAAACAAAGGTATTTAAGCCTAAATAAATCCCTGAAATTAAAATTAATGTCAATAGTAACTTTAGGACAGGAATTTTAATTTCAAGGATTTATTTGACATTTTTCTAATTCCAAATACTACTACGACAGTGCCTCACAAATTCAGGGACTAAATACCAGGGTTCACTCAAAATAATAATTCAGAGGAAACGAAGCCAACAAACACAACAAGTTTAAAAAGCCATTGGATAAGATCACGATGTAGATGATGGTCCATAAAACATTCACCACATCACACCCAAGAAAAGGAACTGAAGAACACAATTCTAATTCTGCGTGAACTAAAAGTTGCAAAGAAAACGAAACGTGCCTAAAAGCTTGTAGTACGCGCGGTGAATAATCGAAGTTCCGTCAATGATCATAACTCTGCCATTCAAAGGCTCGGCTTTAGTCACGAGTTCCGCATTGCCAGCAGAACCTAACTGCAGCGCTTGAGCGGTTCCGCATCCGATTCCGGCGTCGGGAATCAACGTAGTCGTCGCGGCGGCACTTCGCGGAGTTGCGGGAAAGGCTCCCGGCGATTCTGAAGTAGCACTACAATAGCCCTAACGATAAACGCAAAAAGACAACAAAAAAGAAAGAGAAAATTCAGCAGAATGAAAACACAGCACAGTGCAGCGAGTAATAACAACAATAATTAGTGAGTGCCTTACCTTAGAGAGTAGCGCGCGCGAGCGCAAAGAACGAAGCAGCGACGGGGTTTGAAGATTGCAATAGAAACCCGTGGCGGTGACGTGGCGCGGGAACGGAAGCTTCCTCCAGAAGGAATGAGAGTGAAGAAATAAAAACTGGTACTTATAGCAACACGCCATTTGTGTGAAGTTTGTCGCTATAGCAGTGACAGTCACAGCATATAGACGTTGAAGCAAGTCACGGCATGGAAGAGAAGAGAGACCGCGAGAGAAATGGAAGAGAAACAAACCTTGTGCTCTCGGAAACAGGTGGTAAATAACAAATATATCAATTTTGGGCAAACCAGCGAAGCTTGCATTTGAGAGCTTGCACCCGCCGCTGCGCATTGCTCGCGAGTTTAACGGACTGACTCACATTTGACAACAATAATTAAAAAACCAAATTAAATTTTAAAATATAAAATTTGATCCATTTTAAATCAATTTAAAAATTTACTATGAATTATCTATTAAAACAGAATTTTTGTCCAAAATTATAATATAATTTACATCTTAAGTCAACATCATATTTGCTTAATTTATAATTTTATACTAAATTAAAATATTGTATCATCATTTATTAACCCTTGAAACACATAGAACTGCTTAATTTCTATACTTTTAAAATTTATTTTTACTCAATTTACACATTTTATATTAAATTACAAAAAAATCCGTGAGAGACTACAAATAAAACTTGTTTAACCTACAAAAAATTTGTGAGAGATCACAGACCAAAAATTATGTATTTTTTTATATATCTTTATATTAATTTCATGCACCCAAAAAGTTCTTCATACACCCACAATAAAATGAAAAACTGAAAATACATTTTTGTAAGATTCATATGGATTGGTCAATTCGTATGGTTCATGAGGATTTGTCCATACGAATTGGTCAATCCATATCTGTCGCCTGCCACCTCAGCCACGTGCACTTCTACCTGGCCTCTCCTCCATAGTGCTTCGCGTGGCTCCTAAAATCCGAGAGAACCGAGAAGTGTTTCTTGCAACACCGCTCGCACATATACATCTTCGAGTAGTATCTCCACTTGAAGTGGTTCTTCACACAAGTCACCGATTTCAACGGCCGAAACCGCCAACGAAGTTTGTTCCGATTACAGCTTTGAATGGATGTAAGAACCGCGTTGCGCGCCGCTGTGTAGCGGTCTCCGAAGGCTTCGTTAGCACCTTCGCATTCTTGAACTGTTCTCCATGCACGTGTGCATGTGCATGCAGAGGTTTGAGTTGTGCCAAAAGCCTTTCCCACAAATCTCGTAGAAGTGCATGTGCTCGTCGAGAATTTCTATGGCATTGAGAGGCTCGCTCCCTCGGCATCCCCTTCTCTGTCCTCAATCACAATCCCCACCTTGATCTCACCATCGACGGCGTTGGCGAGGTCGGTGAAGCGATTCGTAATTCATAATTCGTAAGGTTTTTATGGATTCATAATCCGTAAGGTTCTTATGGATTCATAATCCGTAAGGTTCTTACAGATTCATAATCCGTAATATTTTTATGGATTTTCCAATTCGATGGACTTTTAGATTGTCAATCCGTATGAATCTTACGGAAGAGTATTTTCGATTTTTGGCTGTCTTTGCTGGGTGTATGAAGAATTGTTCTCGTGTAGGAAGGAAAATCCGTCAATTATGGGCCGGGAAGGCCCATACAGCAGGTGGCCCATTATTTTCGCACCTCTCTTTCTTTTTCTTTTTTTAATTCACATCCCTTATTTTTTCTAGGTTTTCTCAGTCAGGCCTTAAACCCTCAGTCACTGCAGCGGTGCGAGACGCGTGAGTGTGAAGAAGAGACAAAGGTGCAGTTCTGGGGTTTGGTGGTGAAGAACAGAACACACACGATGGGGAAGAAGAGAGGTACAAGTTATCAGAAGAAAGATACCAAAAGCTCGAAAAGTAAAACAAGTTCTCGCCATGGTGCTTATTCCAGTGACGACATGGACGACGAAATTGATACCTGTAACACTTTTTCTTCCTTATTTTGTTCTTTTTCTTTCTCGAGTTTTTTTTTTCATTTTTCGTTATTATTTGTTTTACTATTACCAGCGCTATTTGCCAATTTTCTTATGATTTTGGCGTGGATGTTGCCGACTCACTTGTGTGATGCTCTGGTTTTGCAGTTCATAAGCAGAGGGACATTGTCCCCCTAGACATAAATGATGATGCTGAAGAATCGGAAGATGAGGAGCTCCCTATTTTTGATGTTCAGGTTTTGGTTGCTATAACTTATAAGCTCTTTAATTACTTAATTTTTTAAGATTTACGAAACCTCTTTTCTTTCACTCAATGGAACTTAAAATATCAAACTCTTTGTGTTACTTTTGCTTTGCGTAACAATTAGAATGGGACTGTTAACGACAATTTGTATTTCATTTGTATGCTTTGTCTCATTTTTTTCTTCAAATATCGCTTGAAGAATGTTGATGAAGATGATGATGATGATGATGAGGATGATGACGACGACGATGATGATGACGACGACGACGGGGATGACAATGTGGCAAAGAGTAAGTATGATATTTTATATTTGATATAGATATACATATAAATAAATATACATATATATTTCAATCTTCAAAGTACTCAATTAAATTTGATAGAGCTAGATGATGAGGTTTTATAGTAAAGGCAAAAATGCATATATAATTTTTTATAAAAATGTGTTCCCATGTTGTTGCCCAATTTTAGTTAATTCATATTGGACATTCTATATACCTCCTGTGTCTGTTGAAATTCTCAGTTATTAAGCATGTATTTATAGTTTTGGCTTATGAAAAAATATTCTTGCTAAACATTCCCTTTGTTACTTGTGCAAGGTTTTAAAGTGTAATTTATTCAAGAGTTGTAATTTCACTAAATCTATGTGTATGCCGTGCTTAGTGATTAGGCAAAGGAAATATTTACGGGCAAAGTTTGGTGGAGGCGATGATGAAATGCATGATGCCGATGATGATGATGATGAAGATGAGGAAGATTATAAACTTACATTGGGTGGGAAAAAATTCTCACACGGTGCTGAGAATCGAAATTTTGAGGTAAGTATTTGAGCAATGCATGTAAAAACAAAAAAAAAATTGTTTTCGTAGGTTAGGTAACATTTAAACCATTGATATGTAGATGTTCTCCTGGTGGATCCATGTCTGCATGACCTAAATTTAAAACTATTTGTTTTCTGGTGCATTTTATTGTTTCTGTTAAGTAATTGTTAAATTTTGGTTTAAGCTACAATCAAGTGATGATGAGGCCCCAAAAGAAGAGGAAGAATTGGCATTACAAATACAAAGGGAGAAGGCAAAATCCTTAACAATGGAAGACTATGACCTTGTGGATATAAGTGAAGACAATGATAACGATAAATTAACTTTGAAGGTTAGTGCTGTTGATGATCTCATTGGTTTGTTGCCTTATTGTGGTCAATTTCCATATTATTAGAGGAAAAAACACAATGGAGGAAGGAATATTAGGGAAATAAAACATATGGGCGAAGGCATATGATTATGAGGTATAGAGGTATGGTATCTGTCAACAAACTTTTAGTAAACTTCTATATTTTACAGGATGCGTCAGATAAAGGAAACGAAGCAATAAAGTCACTGGATAGAGATATAATTTTCAGTGTTGATGAACTGAATGCTTTGTCAAAGGAGGAGCAAATGAATGTTTTATATAGGTTAGGATGTTGTCTTCATCTTTCAGCAATTGATTATGATGTTACCTTTTAATGCATTGCTATAGCTTAATATCTGCCATATTCACTGGTGGATTAAATAAAACAGTATCAGATATTCATATATATAGTTCTAGTGATCAGGCAGAACTCTGGTGGCTTGTATCAAGCCATCTTAGTTCTGTTTTGTTTTTGCTAGTTTGTACTTACAGCAGTACTTCTTGTACTGTGCTTTTTCTTTTCATATATATATATATATATTATTTTTGCTGATAAAAAAAAAAGATATTCATATATATATATATATATATATATATATATATATTTGTATTAAAACATGTCTATGTCAATGTTGTTATGTTGTCATTGTCCTATGCTTCTTCTTGACTAGTGACTATCTTCTCCTTGCAGGTCTGCTCCAGAATTAGTTGATTGGTTGTCAGAACTAAATGAGGCACACAGACAACTCGAATGTGAAATTAACCCATTTTTAAGCAAGGTTTTTCCTCTTGTGGCTTTTCTTCCCCCCCCCCCCCAAATCCATGGCCATGCAAACCATGTAAAAGAGTTTGGCCTGTATAAATATAAAACAAAATGCTTAATTTCTATAGGAGTAGAGTTAGTCAATTTATAATCTATCAATAATATATCTAAAGAGTCTTTCCTTTGATTTTATAATTATTTTTATCTTTTGTGAAGGTTAAAAAGGGGGAAATAGTTATGAAAGGAGAAGTGCATTATTTTGAGTTGAAGCAGCTTATTTTGTTGTCCTATTGCCAAGCTATAACTTTCTACCTTCTCCTCAAGTCTGAAGGGCAGCCAGTTTATGATCATCCCATAATAGCTCGCCTTGAAGAGATCAAGAAATTATTGGATCAGGTCTTGTTATTTTCAAAATAGCTAAATATGTGTGACTTTAAGGATCTAGTTTCCAAAATCATTTGTCTTTTGAGTATGGTTAGCATAGTGACATAAAGAGCTTTCACCGGATGGAGAGCCAAAATATTACTTATTCATGCCTTGGCTTTCTTGTATACAGGATTGTCCATTAATGCTGTAACCTGGAAGTAGATGTAAGGGTATAGATATATGGCAGCGACATTGCTTCATTAGTCCTGTTTTGCTAGATAATCAATGTTTCAACTAAATTTATTGGAAATATGTATGCTTATATTGGATGATTTATTGTATTGCATACACCTATATTGGCAGCCTTGCTTACACAATGCACAAACTGGTATAATTCATGCTAGATTAATGCATGAACTCTCTAATATGATGTCATCGAATGTGCATAGGTATCTGCTGACATTTACACCATTCATGTGCAATTGCACAAACCACAAATATTGGATTTGAGATGAAGTTTGTTTTCCTTGTTTTTTTTGCAATTTTTTAATGTGTGGCTCTCTCAACAGATAAAACAACTTGACACAAAACTTCCATTTGAACTTGAGGACATTCTTAAAGGAAATACTGGGTTAGAAACAGTCTTAAATTCAGATAATGAGAACGCTCCAACAACAGCTGATTCTATCATTAAAAACGAAGAGCAGCCTCATGTCTCTGCCAAATCAACAGAAGAAACAGTGGTATTTGTCACTTTTTAATCTTGGCTTTTATATTTATTTGTCATCCAAATGGTAACCTTAAAAAATGTCCTCAACGGTCAACATTTTTTTTTTTTTTTATGTATTGATGCAGCCTAACAAGCAAGTTGAGATGCAAAAATTGGAAACCTCAAAGAATAGTGTACAGAAAACAAGAAAAGTTAAACCTCAGGTGAATTATAGATCATGGCATATGATGTTTTGTACTTTTACTTTGTTTCTATTGAATCTCAGTATAGTATACCCAGAGTGTACCTTTTTATTTGATTTATTTTTCTTTGGTGTAAAAAGTTATTAATTTGACTGAAATAAACCTTAACATGGTAGAAGGATCACATTGGCGCACAGAGTTTGGAAATGCTAAAAGTTAGAGCTTCCCTCGAGGAAAAACTGAAAAACAAGGGTCTGTACAGCTCCATTGCTCCAAAGCCTAGTAATGCATTAAAACGTTCGAGACCAGTTAATGGGTATAAGCTTCACTCTTCTATCCTTTACATTACTTGTTTCAAGCATGTTGGAACTTATTAGCCACTTACAAATTTCACAGCCAGCTCGAAACATATGATGATTTTAATGATGATACCGTGGATGCCAACGGGGAAGCTAGATTGATTAATGGTTCTGGCTCCAAAATAGTTTCACAGTTCCTTAATGCAAATATGAAGAAGCCCAAGGTACTGAACTTCAAAGTTTTGCATGATGAATTCTGATGTCTAATTTCCTTTGCAATTCATAGTGGTGTGCACATTGTAAGCTACTTTAAAAGGTCATTTTAACCACTATATGTTGGTTAAGCCTACATTCGCTAAAATGAGTGGAAGGACTTGGGTCCCTTATGCCCTGTTTGGTAGAGAGGAGAGAAATAGGGTAGATGGAAATAAAAAGGGAGAGTGGAAATAGGTGAAGGGTAGAAAGTGGGCCTACTGCCAAATTTATTTTATTTTGTTTGTCTAAAAGGTTGTGCAGTACTGAAGTTCATGATGAAAAAAAAAAATATTTCCATTATTTTAGGCTACAAAAATATTCATTCTTTATATCACCTGCCTTTGAAGCATCTAATTGATCTTTTTTTTGAGTTAGGTGGTTTCTGGTGATGATGATTTACCAAAGAGAGATGATATTGGTGAAAGACGAAGGAAACATGAGCTTCGGGTGTTGGCTGGTGCTGGAATTAGGACTGAGGATGATGATGATGATCAAATGGCTGATCTTGGACCTAATGAGGTTACCGATGAGGAGGATGGTGGAAGTGGGGACTCAGAAAATGAATTTTACAAACAAGTGGAACAACTGCGAGCTGCAAAACTGGCAGCAAAAGCTGAGACTTACTCAAGGTGAAGTCTTTGTAGCCTTTTGGCTCTTTTGTAACTTGTTCGGGATATATTATGCTTCAATATGACTTGGCCATTTCAATTTTATTGTTGCCATCATCTTCAATTTGGTAATAAAGATTGATTGCTATTACAGGAACACTTCAGTCTCTTCATTGCCAGATACTGTAGAAGGAAAGCGCCATATCTCTTCTCAGGTTCTTGCTCAATCTACTATGGTTTTCAATTGAATTGTTCATCATTTCTTACAAAACTGCAAGTCTTTACCTTGTTGCCAATACGCTGCAGATCGAGAAGAATAGGGGACTTACCCGCAATCGCAACAAGGCAAAAAAGAATCCCAGAAAGAATTACAAGGTACTCACCCTATCTAGAAGCATTCATTCTTTTGGGCTAACAAAACTCCTCAAATTTTGTTTGTTTAAACGGTGTCTTTCTTGCTTGACATTTGTTTTTCTCTTGCTATCCCATTGTGCAGCTCAAGCATCAAAAAGCTGTTAAGAATCGCAAGGGGCAGGTTCAGAGTATCAAGAGGCCAACCGCTCCTTATGGTGGAGAATCCTCTGGAATTAATGCGGCTATCAGTAGAAGCATCAGATTCAAGAGCTGATATATTGTTATTAGCTTTACAATATATTTCCAAAATTATCCAATTTTGAATCATTTACGTAGATGGAAGTAGTAGCTTGTTTACTTATTACAACGGTGAAAGTATAGCCTGTAGGTTATTGGTTGGGATATAAGCATATTATATGGCATGTTAAGTGATTTGCAATTTTGCCAGTTTTGATCCTGTATTTTCAGAGTAATGTTATATTTTTACTTGTCAACTTTGTAAGTGACACTAAAAGAGCTCCAGATTGCTGGAATGAGCTTCCATGAATTCTAAGGGAAAAGTTATAAATTATTGTGTTTGATTTTTCGTTGACATGGATTCCTAAGCGTGTTAAAGAAAAAGTAATATTTTTTGACAGACATACGTTAAGTTCTCTCAAGGAGAAATCAAATACAAGGGTGAATATCATTTTAGTTACAATTGTGTCATTCAAGTACGTATGGATTGGGAACAAGGTGGATTAACAAAATGTTATTTTACCATTGTCTTTCCTTCTTAGCTTTGTAAGGTGCTTTCAGGCCAGTACTCCGGTGGTCGGAAAACAAGAGGGAAAAGTGGGAGGGAGAAGGAGGAAGAAAATATCCAGTGGGAATAGTCTATAGTAAGATCGTGGTCTTGAGAATTATGATCCATAATGGATCACTTAAGCGATGGTCCATCGTAGCCTTGGCTGATTTTTATATTAAAAGCTAAAACAATGTTTTTTTGTTGGATTTACTTTTACTTCAGCTTATGATTATTTTTAGGTCAAAACATAAGTGCAATTTTAAATGCTTTTTGTACTCTAAGCAAAGTTGAATTTTTTCCTTAATAATTCACGCCAAATTTTAATGTTGAACACTATATATAGAATATCTAAGAAAAATTCTAATCGATTGACGAATAACAACAGAAAAAAAAAAACTAAGCGAACCTACTAAATTTGTCATTATTATTATTATTCTTGTACTCGGGTGTCGAGGGGAGATAGGGTGCGTACCCTACTTAATTCCACTTCTCTTGCAATAAATACTTTGAAGTTTTAACTGGAAATTAAAACTTTTAAGGCTACTTAATTTGTCATTTTACACTTAAGTTTGTTCTTGTTTCTTTACTTTTGTACTTTTTCTGTATGTATTAGAAACTACACTTCTTGTCCATATACTCTTGTGCCCGTGTGTGCATGTGCGTACGTACACGCGTGTGAGCACCCTACTTATAATTCCATTTCTCTTGCAATAAATACATATTTTATCGGGACGAGAAAGGGTCATTTATCTTCTACTCTCACCCTTTATATCCCAACCAGAAACAACAATGTTTGTGACCAACGTATAACTTCACTTTTCTTACAATAAATACTTCTTTTATCATGAGGATAAAAAGAGATTTATCTTCTCCCACCTTTTATATCCCAGCTGAAAACTCAAGAAAGCACAAACCTACAACATGACTTCAATCACCTCAAAATCTGAGCAAACCAAAACTGCCCAAAGTTGGCTGCCAGGGACATGATACAATTAAATCTAGTAACCAAAATCTGAAAGCCTCAAATTTTCAGGTGCGCGAGTGCAGTAGTAGAAAAGCAATTTAGAACGAGTCAAGAAGAACATTGATTCCATCATGAAGAACTGGCATCAGAAGCAGTCTTTTTCTCCTTCTGTTTTTCCCTCTTTTTCTTGTTTCGTAATGCATTCTTGCTCAGTGGTCTAAATTAATTAACAAATAGCCATTAATAACAGCATATAAATCATAAGAACTTAAAGCATAAAAGAAAGGAAGAGGCGGTGGAGGAAAAGTACTTACTCTGCAGTAGTCTCTCCAAACAACTGCAAATACAGATCATTTAGGCATCATTAGAGACAAACAAAAAAATGAAACTCGGCTCCAAGAGTTCATGGAAAGATGCATAAACATGTACATAGCAAAACAATTTGGCTATTAAGTTATGCCATGCTCAAGTATTGCTGAAAATTTACATTGACAATTAAGAATAGAAAGAATGAAGGAGCATAGATTCTGTGCTTGGGTACCTCTGCCTGAATAGCAGATGCATTCTTAGCATGTGGTGGACGATATGCAGCAGGTTTTTGTGTTGTGGGGTTGGCAGAAGAGGCTTTTGAAGAAGTCTGGGTTGACTTTGGTGGTCCTTGACCTGCAATTAGTCCACGGTCTTAAAAGAACAAAAGATACAATTCAACTAAAAAAAATATTATAAGCATGGTCACTAACCTGATGGTTTTTTATCTTCAAGTTGTATCAAATTTAGAGACTTAATTAATTCGACAATATCACCAAACTTACTGGGTGACTCTGGTTTCCAATCAACCTAAAAATAGTTTGCATACAATTCAATAACATCTGTGAAAAGGTGGTAAAAAAAACAATTAATCAGCAAAAGTTCAAGACACTACTCACCTGGTACAATTTGTCAAACATCTTCTTGAAGTACAATGACCCATTGTAGTGAAAAATCTTGATCCTTCAATAAAAGAAAATAAAATATAACACGAAGGCCTCGCTTTGTGAATAAGACTATGATCACCAAAAAAGTGGAAACCAACATAATACAATTAGTAAAATATTCTCCTATAAATTATAAGTTATTGTCCAATAAGACCATTAGGTATTGGTTAAATTAATCATTGACTATTTATGATCAAATCATTGGGAACGGATAAAATGGCTGATCAGGATGACATTTTACACTAACAACAAAATAATGTGCCCACGGTTAGAAGATTGCATGTTTTTAGACATTTTACACTAATACATACCCATTGTCAACTTGAAGCCTTGGAGCTGTTGTAGCTGTCATGAAATAGCACCCATCCGGAGACCATTCACTAGTCACAGACCATTCAGCCTTGGTGGCTCCAAGTTGTTTCTTATCAATGTAATCCCAGAATACCTAGTACATAAGCATGAAAAACATATTAAATCTGTTATTGGTTCCAAGTTGTCACAAATGAAGTTCATATAAGAAGCATGTGTTTGCAATCTTGCATGCATTTGAGCATGAAACATATGGAAGTACATTAGATACTTGCAATTTCTTTTTTACTTCAATTTATTGTTTTAATAACTAAAACAGTGCTACGGGAATCTTTGGAAACCATTATTTTTTCGAAATAATCACTTTCTTTCTTTTGAGAAGCTAGCAAAATCAAGTGATTATTTCATCAAAATAAGTTGAACCAAAGATGCAATGAAAATAAGAAACCACACATCATTAATCATTAAAAAATAAATGAAAATGAAATAGAGAAAAGAAAGAGATTCACTCAGTACTAAGACCAAAGGCAGCAACAATATAACATTTTTAGAGATGTTTGGAAGAGCTCATTTGAGTTTATCAAAATAGCTTATAATTCCCATAAGTTCTTTTTAGCTTATCCCAATAAGTTTCTTGGTGTGACTTATTTTTTAGCTTATTCCAATAAGTTTCGTGGTCAAATATATGGTAATAAGTCCTCATGTAATAAGAGGTTATTGAATAAGCATTTAAGTTGTTTACCCAAACACACCCTTAAGCGATTCTTATACTCTAAAAGTGATTGTAAGTCATAATTTGTTTTTCGACAAGGTGAATCAGTAATCCTAGTCATCACACATCAGATCTTTTTCATAAGAAAGGAAAAATCAAAATAGAGCATAATGATTCAAATAGTCAGAACATACCATATCACCAGGCAAGTTACCAAAGCCAGCCAAACACAAAACTGGAAGCTAACAATCAAGGAACCCATATTTAGATGCTTATGTCGAAGAATATAGAATCACTTCAAATTTCCAACCCTGCCCAAAAACCCTCAGGGCCTTTAAAAATTTAAAAGAGAAAGAAAAGAAAGAAATCTTATGTTGGGTAAGTGTTTAAAATTTATTTGACTAAATACAAAGAATGCCAATTCATCACCAGAGGATACATTTCCCTTTTGGGTTCCAGCGAATAGTGTTGTAAGGACCAGTTCCAAGCTCTAGTAGAGGATTGCACTTCTTGTCGAACAGAGTTGCTTTAGCAGGCATAACTAAGACAAGTTAAGGAAAAGTGATACATTCAAGAGATCTATAAAAATGAATAAAAAAACATTAAAAAGTGATTAATATAATGAGGACACAAAACACCCATCATATTTCTTTTTTTTATCAGCAAAGTAATATATATATATATATATATATATATATATATATATATATAAAAGATAAAAAGACAGTACAAGAAGTACTGTATAGCATACACCCTAGAAAGAACAAAAGTAGAACCGAGGTGGCTTAAAACATGAAAAACATGGAGGAAGCCAACTGAGTTCTGAGTTAAGACTAGGGAAAACAAAATAAAAAATACATCTTAGGCCCTCCCTTGAAAACCAAAACAGTCCTTCATGTTACTGTAACAAAAATGAAAAGTAATATCAAATCCTAACTCCAAATTTTTGAGCCAGGACCACCAGAAAAAAATAGAATCCTCCAACAGCTTCTGGCCATTAAAAACTTCATTGTGGAAGACAATCCTATTCCTATGGTGCCAAATACACCAGGTCAGAGCAGTCCACCACATTTGCCATCTGTGTAATCTGATTCCTTTTAAATGACAGAAGGAATGTTGGTGAAAATGTTCTCTTGGGACATCCGAGTACACCCGTCTTCACCCATGACCTTGATTCCCACCACAGTGGCGAGATGCTATGACAGGCGAAAAATAAGTGAGCTGCATCCTCCTCATGGCTTCTACAAAAAGGACAAGAGGCATCAATGTTTTCCATGTTTCTTCTTCGTAAATTCAGCTTCGTAGGCAGTCTATCCTTCAAAAGTCTCCAAGCAAAACAAGCAACTTTAGAAGGGATTTTTAACTACCATAAATCCTTGAACACCTCATCTTGGTGCTGCCTTCTGACTTAGTTATTGAGTAATCTATAAGCGCTCTCTACTGAATATAACCCGCTTGGTACTCCCAGCCATAACCATGAATCTAATTGATGCGCATGTATCACCAATCCCTGAATTTCCTCCAAAAATTTGGCCACCATCTCGATTTCACCCTCCATAAATAGTCTCCTCCAACGAAGCTTCCATTCCCATTCACTCCGAACTAATGATCCCAATTCTTGGATGAATTTCTGTTGTTGTTGTGAGTTTTGGTATAGTCTAGGGTATTTCACTTTCAAAGGTACCCTATCCTCCAACCACTCATCTTCCCAAAATAGAACTTTAGATCCACATCCAACCTTCCACCAAAGCCCTCTATGAAACCATCCTTCCTCAGCAAATAGATTACATACAAGTCTTAGATCTTTCCACCAAGTAGATTCTCTAACCAAACTCCTTGACAGATCCAAATTCCTCCAACCACCATACTTTGACTCCACTAATCGTATATGACTTCTTAAAAATGTACAATTCAAAAGGCATCAATAAGACAACAACTATGCAGAAAATATCTAGTCCAGTTTGGTATATTATGGCATATCAAAAACCATATTTAAGAGGGATTCGGTTTTTCAAACAGAAGAGATAGAAAGAAGCAGCTCTAATGTATTTTTGAAAGCATTTCCTATCATGAATATAAAATCACCCCAAAATAAATGTGTTTCAGCCAAAATGAAGTTCATGACTTTACCATAAGTACCATTTCTGTATAACATATCAAAACTAGCCTAGTATGCCATGTTAGCGGATCTTCAGCAAATATCAAATAGTGGGAACTTTAGTACATTCTGTTTATCTACATATTGTATATATTATAGAGAAAAGGATACACCCATATACAACAGCAAATTCCAAGCCAGAATATGACCACTGAGCATCATGAATGGGCCCATCTTTCCCTGCCAATTTGTTCAAAAAAATTGAATGTTACCCCTCTGATAGACATTATATAACCAATTATCAGTTCTTTTACTAGCAGCAAGAACATACTAAGAGGCACAAGTCCTTCATGCATCCCATCCGTGGTCAGATAGCATAACTTTGATTCTCCATAGTAACTCTGATTAGTTTTGTCAACATCTGACTGCACCACCACTAGAAGCCCAGTTGAGCCATGATTCCATTTAAGTTGGGTGGTTGAACATCGGAAAAAACTACGTCGAGCAACAGGTTGACTTTGAGATGCATTTCCACAAGCAAATATCTGTACACTAGCAGGAACCCCCTACAAGGTAGAAAACTTAATAGTATTCGCATCAAAATAGAAAAGGTGTGATAAATAATCATTATTTCTAAATGCCAGCCACACAGGATATAAATCTGTAATCTAAACCTCTATTTAACATTTATCAATATTGACTATCAATGAGACATAATGAACAAAGAAGACTGCATATGCAAAGAATTTCACATTAGATTTCTTATTAAACGATCTGTGTTTAGGGCGACATATTTTTATAAGATAAAGTCATCAGTCATTCATTCATAGGCTACCAATGGCCAATCTGATCTAACAAACCCATAAAAATTTCAATAATCAATAATTCCATTGTTTGAATGTTCACCAATTATTGAAAATTATAAAGAGGAAGATGAGAGACATGTATTGGAATCCATGTCTTAACTACACATTTGAAAATATTATGCATAGTTTTACAAGTACCCTAGTTATTGTAATTACATAACAGTATACAACACATAAATACCCAATTTACATTTTTTCTATTAGCCAAGAATCTAGAAGTAAACGAAAGACGCTTTTTATGCATCGACAGTTCATAGAATTTCATGCATTAAAAACCTAACAAACAACATGCCAAATTACCATTCATTTAGTTGCAAAAAACCTAACTAAGCTTCCACGATAAGCATTAAGTTGAGGGACACAAACCTTGGATTCTGGAACAAATGCAGCTACATGAGATCCTGGTAAACTAGAAAGCTCAGCAGCAGCAACTCCGGGAACTCTTAACCGACAGACAACTCCTTTCGAAAGATCCCCAGTATCAAAAAATTGTACCTCATTAGTTGCCAACCGACATGCAGTAGCTTCATCAGAACTAAACTGAATCGCAGGCCTGAAAAACAGACAACAGACAGTAACAGTTATTAAAGCATAAACCATAGCAAGAATGTTAAGCATTCATCAATAAACCATTTAGATACCGACACACAACATCAAGAAAAAACCCCCAATAATACCTTCTATCCAAAGGAATAACAATAAGGGTCTATTTAAACAAACTTCTCTACAAACACTTAGAGAAAAAGAAAATAAGAAAGTGAAATGAAAATAAAATTAGCTTATGTATAAACTGACATATAGAATCTGTCATTTAACTTCTCCGTAAAC
This sequence comes from Glycine tomentella, assembly GCA_007407185.1. Classification (NCBI taxonomy): domain Eukaryota; kingdom Viridiplantae; phylum Streptophyta; class Magnoliopsida; order Fabales; family Fabaceae; genus Glycine; species Glycine tomentella. The sequence goes on along the minus strand of PYAF01004968.1, from coordinate 1,971,313 downwards.
TGACTTTTAACTAATGCAAAAAGCTAATTTTAGCTTATGAAAAAAGCTAATTTCATTTTATACTTCTTATTTCCTTCTCCTACACTAATCTATAGAAGCTCGGTCATTTAGCTTCTCTATAAACTGATTTTAACTTATGAAAATAGCTTATTTATTTTTCCTTCTTAATTCATCCTATAAGTAAGGTGAGCCTTGACACAACAGTAAAGTTGTGCCTTGGTGACTTGTTGGTCATGAGTTTGAATTCAGAAACAGTCTCTTTGCAAATGCAAGGATAAGGCTGCGTACAATATCCCTTCTCATTATCTTCGCATAGCAAGGAATCTCTAGGCAATAGGGTACATAGTTTTAATTCATCCTATAAGTGTTAGGGCCTGTTTGGGTAAGATTATGAAGAAAAAAAATGAGATGATCTTCTTTATAAGCTAAAATTAGCTTATTTCATTTTATCTTATTTTTTTCTCCTAGAAGTGCTTCTGGATAAGTTTACCCAAACAGACCCTTATGCATAAGCTAAGTTTAGCATGCAAATAGCTTATTTCATTTTTCCTTTCCTATTTCCTCCAATAAGTGTTTACGGAAAAGTTTACCTAAACAGAGCAAAGGTCATGTTAACTAGAATCATAAATTTGGTAAGAAACTAAGAACACTCTGTTTTTCACAATCAACGAATTGATCACACACCAATTGGCTTTGGTCATGTTCTTCTGCGACTGCTGGTGAACAGCAGCACCGGTCTCGATGCTCCACAGAGTGACGTTCTTCTCCTGCGGCGCCGAAGGCTTCTGGAAGGTCTGCAAGTAAGTTCCATTGGGCGACAAAGCCGCGGCGACGACATTGGGGACTTCAAAAGCCCTAATCTCTTTGGCGGTTCTGCAATCGTAGACGCTAATCAGCGAGTTCGATTTTGTCACCATGAGCTTGGATCCGTCGTCGCTGAACTTCGCGTTGATGCATTTCACTTTCTCGAGCTTGACGCTTGGTTGACCGTTCGCGAAGGGAGGTCCGGTCCAGAGCGAGAAATCTTCTGGTCCTCGAACTGAGAGAACGAAAACGAAAATCAAAAGTTAGAGACAAAGAAATTGAATCGAAGTGTGGTGTTATGATAGTGAATACCTAATATCTCGAGAGGTGGTGAGTTTTTATTTGATGCCATTGGAAGCGAAACGACGGAATTTGAAAAGCTTGTTGTTTGTGGATTCTTACTGTCTCACCGGAGCTGCAACTATCGGAAGGGAACTCAAACTTCACTCACCAATTTATTTTGGGCCTGAAAATGTGAAATGTTGACGGATGGGTGCCAAAAATATTTACATTTAGCTCGTGTATAAAAGTGCGAAGGATTGTTCCCGTGAATAATTTAATCATAAAGTAATCTTTAAATTTGAAACATAACATTAAATTGATTTTTGAAAAATATAATTTATTATTAAATTAGTTATTAAACATTATAACTTACTGAATGCTTAAAAGAATACTAAGTTAAAATAAAAAATAAAAAAAATTAAACCACATTCTCGAGGATTCCATAATAGGACCAATTTTTCAGAAAATAAATGTTTAATAATTTTTCATGTGAAACACCATACTGAGTCTACACATAATTGCATAAATTAAAGGGTGCATTATTAAGGTGAAACAATTTCGTTAGAAAGTTTATTTTAATACATTAAATTTTAAAAATTTATTTTAATTTGCATATTTTTGAAATTTTATTTTCATCATTTTTTATTTTTAAAAAATTGTTAGTACTTTATCAATATTTTAAATTTTAAAATAATTAATTATTCTAGTAATCATTATTTTAAATTAATTATTTTAATTATATTCAGGACACACAAAAAATTTCCTGCTGAATTGTTGTGCTGGAGGCTCATCACCAGTGCACTTCCCTTTGCTACCTTCCTACTTCCTAGCAATGTCAACATTGATCCAGAAGACACCTCCTCATCATGCTCCATACCTATGATGGACCCACTGAACCGAACAAATTCATAATGTTGGTTCCAACTAGTTCCTTTTTGTGCTATGAAGACCTTCCAATATCTACAGAACACTTTCCTCAAGAAAAGCTACGTTGTCAAAGGTTCACCAATTGTGTCCCTACATAACACTTTCCTTGATTAATATAATTATGTATTTTTAAGAATTAAAATTGAAAATTTATTTGTATATTGGGTATAAAATTGCTACGGTACATTTGCTTAAAATAAATCACACAAAAATTTCTATATTTAAATATAATAATATGTTTTTACGAATTATAAAAGCTAGAGGAAAAACTAATGAAATTAGGTGGGGAAAGAATAAATACAGTGATGTCGCATTACATTTTATTATGTGGCAAAATCTTCTTTTTTTATGATTCATATTTGATAATAATTTTTTAAAAAATATTTTTTTTATGTTTAATTATAAGATGCTTTTAATTTATTTATTTCTCTTAAAAATAATAATTAACATTCATAAAATAAGGATATTTTCCTTGCGTAGACAAGCAAGAGAAGCAGTTGTTTCATAAATTCCGTCAACGTACCATTGAGACTAGTAAGTGGTCTTACCTTTTAGGAACCCACGCCTCCACACTTTACTGCACCACCCTTTTCCTTCTCCTTCTTTCTCTCTCTCAAGTCTCAACACAACACACACTACAAAAAAAAAAAAAAAAAAACCTACAGTATCTGTCTCTCTCACTCTCACTCTCAAAAAAATGGTGGACGACTTCATTGTCTGCATTGACCGGATCATAGCCTCCACGCCCTGTTTTGGATCAGTGGATGGAAGACACTGTGATGATGTTGGTGTTGACCCATTAATTATCCCCGTTTCTGAAAATGGTGGAGAAGGGTGCTCCTCCTCCTCTTCTTCTTCATCTTCAAACAAGGATGATGATGATGATGATGATGATGTTGTTGTTGAGTGCAGAATATGCCAGGAAGAAGATCACGCACAAGCCATGGAGGCTCCTTGTTCCTGTAATGGCACTCTCAAGGTGGGGTTTTCATAAAGTTTCTTTCTTTTTCTTTTTCACTCTCAAACTCAGTACTCAAAATAACTAACTACCTCTACATGTTGGAAAAAATGTAACTTGATGAATAAGAACACCAAGTGGTAGTTGGGGTTGTCTTGTTTCTTAGATCATGTGAGTGAGTTTTAAATTTTAGTGAGCAACTTAGAGTCTGTTTGCATATAAGACTAAAAGTCTTTTTAAAGGCTTGAGAGTTTCTCTAGTGAAAAAACAAAAAAAACTATATATTGTTTGCCGTCTAAGCTTTTTTTTTTTTTCAAAAAAATATTTATTTTAGTAGAATAAGCAATTTTATGTTTTTCTAACGTGTTTGTCTAAATTGTTTTTTACTTTTAAGAAATTTTATCTGCATATTAAAAATGCATTTTTGGAAAAAAAAATACTTATTTTAAAGTTTTTTTTTTAAGTTTAAACAAACTCACATAGAGAAGCTATCAAAAGCATTTATACCTAGTATCCAAACAGGCTGTTATGGGCCATGTTAAAAGGGAGAAAGTTTTAATTTTAGTGAGCAACTTATAGGACTATGAGTTGATACCCTTCTCTGTATTGGTATTCTGTTTTTACTTGTCATGCCCCCTCCTTTTTAAGTAGCATGAATCTGCAGGCATGCAGTGTCTTTACTTGTCTCAGTGCAATGGCTTCTTGAATTAGTTCACTTATCGTTTTTTATAGCATTTCAATTATTCTCGATCATGGTATGTTGCTTCATCTCATGTTGGCTCAATGGCTCATGTTGCATCACTTGCAAGTTGCATCCAAGGTTTTAAATATCGGTTTTGTCGCATTGTGGTTTTGTGGCATTTGTTGAGATCGTGGCAAATCGCAGACAAATGCGGTCCCATTGCGGTTGTGTTGCAGTTGCAAACAATTAAAAAATCTTGATATTGTGGCCCAAATCACAGTTGCAGACTGTTCTTTAAAACCTTGGTTGCATCTGTACAAGAGGAAGAGGGTTGGGAGTTCAGTGAAGTTTTTGTGATTCGTTGTGAGTTTTGACTTCAAGTTGGTTTATGAACTTGTTTGCTCACTATATCTTGGCATGCAGTTTGCTCATAGGAAGTGCATCCAAAGATGGTGCAATAAGAAAGGAAATACAATATGTGAAATCTGTAATCAGGTTGGGGCTTTTTTCAATTCATTCATGATCTTTTTCTTTTGTTCACGAGCTGCCTAAATTTAAAATTTAAAATGATGAGTTATCCTTTCTCTCTTTTTAGGCATTTTCACCGAATTATTCTCTTCCACCAGTCAGAAGCAATGCAATTATGGCGATTGATATAAGGTATTGGACTAACTGATTTATATATGGCTTCTTCTTAATTTCCATCTTCTGAAAGGTTTTGCTTAATGCCTGTGAGTTGTGTGAGCTGAAATTTTCTTTCTAAGTCTTTGTGGATGCTTATTCTTCATTTTTGTGTCTCAGATATGCCTAGGAAAATGATCTTGTTAGTTCTACTACGTATAGAAAATTGTTTGAATATGGTAAAGGAATTTTATAGAACTAAGTTTATCCCAATTGTTTGAATATTGTAAAGGAATTTTACAGAAAATGATCTTGTAGCCTACTAGGTACAGAAAATTGCTGGCATTCACAGCAAATATTTATTCTCAATTGTTTACCCTCTAAGGCTCTAACCCTCTTCCCTTGTTTTAAAAAAATAGGAATTAACCGATGCAAGCTATTGCCACAATTCCAAATATAGGGTTTGACTCCCCCCCACCCCATTGCAATAGCTACTCCCAACTCAAGATGTGTAATGCTTTTGTTGATTTATTTATATCCCTCTAGCCCTCACCTTTTTAAAATGCTTCTTTTCATATCCATGATCAATTTCCCCTCAATTATGACTTATATCATTCCCATATACAGGCAAGACTGGGGGCATAATGCTGATCTCCATGTGGCTCTAGCTTCAGCAGAGCAGCAGTTGCTGCAAACTGAGTATGAAGATTATGCCATGTCACAAACCAGTAGCATTGCTTGCCTTCGCTCTGTCACTCTCATTGTAAGGAAACAGATTTAATGTTAAAGGATGTGTTGTTTCATCCTTTCTGATAGTTGATATGGCTAATGATAATAATATTATGCAGTTGTTGATGATTTTGCTTGTACGCCAAGCTTTAATTCTCACAAAGAACTCTGTAACTGGGCAAGATGCATCGATAATCTTTAATGTAAGTAGATGTTCTGACAACTTTCTCTCTTGGCACGTCCAGATTATCTCGTGTGTTTGATACCTCTGATTAGGAGGGTATATGTTAGGAAGAATAGGAATGAGAGATGAGGATTGAAACCTTATGGCTATTAACAGTCAGAGGAAGGTAAAACAGTTATAAGACAGTTAGGTGAAAAGTGTAGGCCACTTTTGGGATTTGAGAAAAGTGAGAGGAGGGAGAGCACCTAATATTGTCATTGACCAGCATGTTTTGTTGGGTCACATAGCAGATCAAAATTCTGATTTAGAAACCTAATGTGCTGACTCTGGACTTAAATGATATCAGTCTTTCTTTCATATCATCTGTTCTTTTCTAGATTTGTTGCATACTAAATGCTGACTTGGCATGGTTGATGTCAGTTTGAGATGTCAGTCCTTCAATTAGTTGGTATTCTTTTGCCATGCTTTGCAATGGCACGTTCCTGGTACGCCATACAGAACCAAAGGAGAAGACAGGTATGGCTTTACATTATGCTATTGGAACGTAGTGAATTATTCATATATAAAAAACTTTGGTGAAATATTATATATATATCTATATATATATATATATATTTCACCAAAGTTTTTTATATATGAATTCTCTAAATGGTTATTTCTACGCACTCCCTCCCCTCCCCGCATGTTGTAGGTAGAAGAAGAAAAAAAAAGAATTGAAGTTTAGGTTCATTGCTAAGATGTATCTTTTGCAGGGTTAAGTGATGCAGAACATAGATGATGTTTATCTTGGCCGGCTGTCACGAAAATCGAGCAGTTACAACATATAGATGCTGCATGCCTTTGTTTGTCAAACGTATTGAAGCTGTAGTATGCATAGGCCATGCCATGGTGAAACGTAGGATCTTTCTAAGCAATTTTCTGCTCCTATTTCTTCTTCCTGTGGAAAATAGGAAAGGAATAAAGTAGCAGCAGCATGTCTCAAGTGTAGTGCACTACACACAAAAAGCTGTCAAAAGTTCTATAGTAATGGTATCAAATCTCAGGCCTTTAAATTTGTGTACATCAAACACGATGCACCAATTTACTATTTCTCATCATCATTGGCAAAATCATGGATAAAATTTCTACACTAGCAAATATATCATCTGCGCTAAAGGATTTGTATTTTGTAGTAGTAGGAAAATTTATAGTTTTGCAGTGTATCTGTGTAAGAAGCTTTCTGTATATTGAAATTACTATTTTCTTTCCATGATAATTTGTAAGCATTATGTTACTGCTCTACTCTTTTGATGACGATAACCAATTGTATCATAGAAAGTAATACTCATCAAGAATTTTGACTATTTAATTATTACATAAAATGAAATATCACCCTGACTAAAATTTAGTGTAGTTATTTATTTATTTTTAAGCTAGGGGGGTGTTATGGTTTGTATAGGAATCAGATTAAACTGTTTTGCAGAGTGAGGTATAAGCTGTAGGACGAAATTTCTATATGAAAAATAAAGGTACTTTATGGCTGACCACTTTTTTATTAAGAATTTGAAGACATGTATTAAGAAATTTATAACAACTCGTGTATTATATTTATCAATTGAATTAAATCTTATAACAACTCATTTATTATATTTATCATTTGAATTAAATCTTATAATATCTCATGTATCATATTTAATCAATTGAAGTAAATCTTCTTTTTATGGCTGATTTTGTATATGAATGTTCGATTTTCATGAGTAAATTACATGCTTCATTGAACTCATAATTGAGTCTTGCCTAATGTGATGAAGTATACTTTACTTTTCAATTTTCATATTGGTGGCCATCTGCTGTCTAGTTCTTTTGCTTGGCAAAGAAACAGAAGACCAGCATAATGGAAGAGAATCTCTATTGATCTTTCTTATCAGTATCATTTGACTAAGATCAAGTAGTTATCTAGAGTAGGGATGTATTTAGTAGTGAGAGAGACTTTCTCACGTGAGAGTATTAAATATCAGTATTACAGATAGAAAAAAAAAAAATTATAACATGCAAGACTTTGAATTTTCTTTTATAGGAAAAAAAAATGTTAAATGTTAGCAAGTTATGTTAGGGGGGATTCCAACCCAAAATCTATTAATTTCTTATCACTCTAACCCTTAGACGCTCAACATGATGTAGTGTACGCTCAACATGATGTTGTGTGTTTAGCTTGGTTTATATATATGGGAGGGATCCATTTATTCTAAAAGGTAACTCTTTTAGAAATATTTTTTATATTTATCATTATTTTTTTAAGATTTAATGATTAAAATTAATTATTTATTAAAATCTTAAGAAAATGAATGATGAAGACGAAAATTAACTCAAATTCTTTGATTAAGTGAATCTCTTATCATATATATATATATATATATATATATTATATTTCTATAAAAAGAGAAATTTTATGTTTTTACTTCTTAATATTTTGGGTGAATCCGATTTTGGTACTCTAAATTTAAAAAGAGAAATTCATTTTAATGCTTGAAATCTGGAAAGAAAAAAAATACAGTTTTAGTTTCTCAAATTTATAATTTAGAGATAAAATGATTTTGAAAAACTCAAGTCCTTTAAATTTAGTGCTTAGGGATTAAAAACATAGTTTTTCTCTAATTTGACGAACATTTTTTTCTCTTTAATTTGGAGGCCAAAACCAAATTTATTCCAAATTTTAAGTTTTAAAAATTATTTTCAAGTTATAAATAAATTATTTTAAAGAATAAAATATTAAAATTAATTATTTTAAAAAGTTTATCCAGAGCTTAGCAAGAACTAGTTGTCGAATCTGTGCATACCCTTATATAATTTTTTAGCTTCTTATTCTTATACATTTATTTTTACACCTTCGAAAACTTTACATAAAATGTTCTTTTATCAATCTAACTATTAAATTATAATATTTTTAAATATGATTAATGTGAAATATTCTTTTAATTCAACAGCGAATTATAAGATAAAAGTATTTAATAAAAGTTATTGAATGGTTTAAGAGTACGTGTAACTTAAAATTGGTATAAGTTAATCTCTTTTCTTAAGTTTATTGTTATACAATTATCTATATAATATTATTTGATTATATGATTACATTAAAAAATTATGAAAACTTATTAAATGTTATTTTACTAAATTGGGTATTGGATTAATTCATCTTATATTCTTATTCTTATAAAATAATTTATACTTGTAAAAAAAATGTTGATATATCAAAACCAAATTCAAATAGTTATCAATATCATAGGAGGATAGGGAGCAAAAAGTGTGTGATTCTATTCAATTAATGTTATTGTTTGTGGGTAGGTAAACATCGTTCCTACTTCTAATCATATTCATAAACATACAGCTTAACGAGTAGAAAACGGAAGGTTCATACTTCATAGGATAGTTGAATTCTAGTGTCGAAGATTTCTTGTCGTTTTCTACTAATTTAACTAGTAATTGGATTCTGTTTTTATTTTTAAGATTCCTGGTTCGGTGCCATAATTCTCGTTGCCTTCTAATCCGTAGTGTGATGGATCAACCACCAACTACAGAATATTAAGCCCAAGCTTGGACTAATAATCAAATGAATATTATGAATCCCACCTTACCTTAAGCTTCTGTTTTTTTCTCTCTTGTTTATTATATTTTTCTTTTTCTTCTCTTCCGACATGAACTAGACAGCTGATGGATCATCGATTTGAGATATAGAAATAATTAAATATCTATAAATGATATCAACGGGTTAGACTTAGTAAAAAAAAATAAGATTACAAATTTGAGTGAGAGATATATTCATATTTAATATTCAATCTAACTTTAATAAAGTTGTCTAAAAAAATATATGTGGAAAACAAAAAAACAAAACTGAAATATCTACACATAATACAACTATGTGATAAAATTATAATAACTTCCCACCGAGTTTAATGGAATGGTAAATTTTTATATTTTATAACATTATAATTGTAATTATAAGAATTCAATTACAAGTATTCCCTTCTTAATTAACTTCAAAGTTTGTATGTTATTTTTCAACTTTTAGAAAATGATGAACCGTTAGTGTCCATTGACAAATAGTAATATTATCTTCACGCAAACTTTCTTTAAAAAAAAAAAAATCAAACACACACAAACTTATTATCCTTTCAAATCATTTAGTTTTGATTTGAGAGACCAATTGTTAGTTCTCAACAAAAAGGTGAAGAGTGTGTTTGGATTAGTGTTAGAGAGCTCCTAAGCTATCATTTGCACTTCCTGAGACACCAAAAGTAAAAATAACTCTTCTTTTGCTTTTGAAAAACAAGAAGTTCAATTACATTGAATGTAATTGGTTCCCAAACACGCACATATTAGTTGAAATTAATGCAAACTGCCCTTAACATTTAAACATCACAAAATCAAAATGAGTTTACAATACATTTAAGATGCTTAAAATATTGCAACTAGTGTGAAGTATTTCTCAAATTTCATTTACAATTTACAATATATCGTCAACTTAGTTCTTCTTAAGCTTATTTTGTATATAATTAATCATTCTATTTTAACCAATATTCATTTACTGTTAGTACTCTTTTTACCCAACTTTACTTTAGAATTTACTTTTCTTAACCAATGAACTATTCATGTTCACCTGGTGAAATAGAATTCATGATGAGGCCAACCCATTAATTTGATTCATATATAATTTACACAAGTTTCATTTAATCTGATTACGTATAAATGTAACAAATTCCAAAATCTAAATTGTTTAAAGTTATTGCTTAGGTATTAAAAAATAATTAATTTATTGAATTTCAATAAAAAAATATGAGTGATTTTTCTAATATACCATTTTATCTCATTAAATATTTCATCTGTTTCACAATATAAGTTGTTTTAGACAAAAAAATATTCTAAAATATAAATCATTTTACAAAACTAATATTACATTAATTTTTTTTTCAAAATTACCCTTAATCAATACTTGGATCATTAATATAACATTCTTTTTTAATTCTCGTGAACTTTTTTCCTAAGTCATCAGTATTTACTAGTACATTTATATTATTGATTAATTCAAAAAATCACTTACTTTTTCACAACCAATACCTGATACAATTAATTGGGTGAAGTGGAAAGGTCTTAGTCCATCAAGTTTATATAGAAACTTATTATTATTAATGAAAAAATTGTGTAATGGAAGTAAATGAGTAGGAGTATTACTCCCTTTGTTCTAAAATTTAAGTCATTTAAAGTTGTGACACAAGTATTGAGAAAAATAATTAATTTGTTAAGTTTCATAAAAAATACTAATGATTTTTCTAATAGATTTTTTTATCTCTAATTAAATAGTTCTCCTACTCATTTACTCCCATTATACAAAATTCTCATTAATAATAACAAATTCTTATATAAATTTGATGGCCTAAGACTTTTTCACTTCACCTAATTAATTAAAAATTATTCATTATATCCGATGTTATTTATTAAAAAACAAATGAATTTTAGAATTAATCAATAATATAAATGCATGAGTAAATACCAGTAACTTAGGAAAAATAATTCACGATAGTTTAAAG
>PYAF01004968.1:1934339-1952703 GCA_007407185.1 Glycine tomentella | reverse complement strand
ATTAATCAATTTTTTAAAGGGTATAAATTAGTTTAAAAAGTTTTATATATTTAGGGATGGAGAGAATAAAATTATTGTTATTGGAGGCTTTTTTTAGAGGATTGTTATTAGAGGTCTTTAATTTTTTTAGCGTGAATATTTTTTTAAAAAAATTGAATTAGTGTTTCTTTTAAAAAGAGAAGTGAAAGGTTCAATAATTAGTTCTGTGTGGAAAAATTAGTGGTTGGTACATTCTTAATATTTTTACCTAATTAAAAAAATTTAATAGACATACACCTATATTATAAATTATTCATTATATCTAATAATAATTTATCATTAATACGATTTTTTAAATAATTATCATAAAAATTAATAAATTTATTATACATGAAAATTATAATCGATATTTTACAAATGTAAATGTACCATTTTTCCCCTCTAATTTAAATACTTTAAATGTTACTACTATAAAACAATTATAACTTTCACAGATTGCTTAACTACAAAATAATACCGTTTTTTAAAGCAAAAAACTATTAGAAACTTGGCCCACCCTACAAGTTTTTTTTTCCTCTTTCTTTTTAAATGTTATTACTATAACAGTATTTTATAAATGAACACTCGTGGTTATGTCACAAAATTTTGTCTTCTCGGGAAAGATAGGGATTCCTGACGTAGACAAATTAAATTCAATTTCCAAAAAAACTGTTTTATTAATTAATAGAGACACCAATTTTCAGCACTAAGATTTAATAAAAACATGTTACTAGTTTGAAAATAATTAGTTTCGCTCATCGTCTGTTGTCTTATTAAAAGAACAGAAAAAAAATATTACAACTAATTATATTTAAAATTTTTATTATTAAACATTTTATATGTACAAATTCATAAACAATTCACCAATTTTTACATTTATCATTAATCACTAACCGTTTCTCGTTAGTACTAGTAGTATTAAGCACAGTTTATTATATTTATAATTTTATATACAAAATTTATACAAAAAATATTATAGTGGAAAAGAAAAGAAGAAGAAAAAAAACTGCAAAAACCAAAATGTTGTCTTGGTTGGATATTAGCTGTCAAGTATATTAATGACAATACACATTTAAAAAATCTTACGTAAGAAATTATTGTATTATATTCATTTTCTAGCTTTATAAAATCACAGTGACATTAACCTGCTCCTCCTTCCTCTTCTTCTTCCTTCTTTCTCCACAAGAAGCCTTTTCACACACCTCTGTTTCTTTCTCTGCTCCACACTTTCTCTTCCTCCATTATTGAGCTTCCACTAGTTTTTTTTTTTCCTTTCTTTCTTCCAAGGAATTAATTGTACGTCACTTCATTTATTGTCCCATATGTGCCTGTGGTGCTTGTTGTAACACTGCATGCTACTTTTTTTTTTGTATATAAAGTTTTTGAATTTTCTTACTCCAAAGTATTAAAATGAAATCTATTCACAGGCACTGCTTAAAGTCTCAAGCTTTACAACTTTTGGAAGATACCCACCAAGCCATTTTTTGCAGCCATCACTTACTTGCCCAAGGAGAGAGGGTTTTCTTTTGGTTTCAACCATTTTCTGCTTTTAGCTTCAAAAGGGACATCATAGATGATAGCCAGCTCCTTCTGCAATGCTGATTCTATGTTTTCAGTAAGTTTACCAAAGTTTAGTACCATTTGTCTATTTTGGTCTTTCAAGTGTTATCTTGTGTTCACACTTTTCATGGATGCTATTACTGAATGGACTTTCTCATTGTTGTTCTTATGCTTGGATGGTGTCATGGAAAATTTTGAGAATTTGTGTTCGAAATTATTGTTTAAACTTTCTGATCCTCACCTTGCACTCCAATTCCTAGAGAATTATGATCTGAATTGTTCTTAATCTAATTCTAAGTACATATGTAATAAATGAGTGGTTGGGCTTATTACTTTATTTATGATTTTGCAAAACCCAAGCCCAAAACCAAACCGTGTGATTCTTTCTCTGGATTAATCAATCATTGTCTTTTTGTGTAAATTAATTAATTACTCCTGTTTCCTTATGCATGTTGTCAATTAAGATATCCTTTAACATTAAACAAAGGTGGTTGGGGCGATTTTGTACGCAAGTTAGATTCGTTCATGCAAGGTCCTATGTGTGTGTATACATAGTAATATGTTTTTCTTTTGTCAAAAATCAAATGGTGGGCCCACCACACAATTGAGGTTCTTGACATTTGACAATATCACAAAGTTAGATATTAATTAATAGCTTAATGAAACTAAATTACCAAAAAACAAAAGAAATTAGTAATTAAACAATAATTTTGGTATGGTAACTAAAAAAATGACAATCTTTACTATTCTTAGATTAAGATATTTGGACTATTGGTAAAGTATGATTGGTTGTAAACCGTTAAATATGGCGATCAATGTTTGTGACAGTGATTAGTGATGACCCTTTGGCTTATTGGACGGAGCTTTTGTGCCTTATGCGGTTTGAATATGGTTATGCATGGATGGATGGTTCATTATTTCTTGGCAATTGTTTTCCATGGAGTGTAGTAGCATCATGTCTACGGGGCCACTATTTTATTTTTATTTTAAATTTTCGATTGTGGTGTAGTTGTTACCAGTTTGTATTTCTGAGATTATTTAATATTTTAATAAATGGTTCTTGTTTTTACGGGGGAGGATAACGATGATGACGACATCGTTTGTTTGGCTTTCATTTGATAAATTGTAAATTGTCAGCTTTATTATTATTCTGACTAAGCATCGCATGTTGTTATGTGTTTATGATATACTATTATTAATAATGTGAAAATAATCTTAAAACTAGTTCTAGTATTATTATTTTTTGCATGCCAAGTCCAATACATATGTATGGATTGAAATCATTTGTTCTAATTTCTTGTCTCTCTAATTAAAAAGTGACACGTAATTAAACAAATTTTTTCTTTCTTTTCAAAGGTCTCTCTCTCCTGCTTTTTAATTACTATTTTTTTTTTGTTCAGGTGTTACTGTGTTAGTGCTTTTTTGTGTTATATAAGTGTTTTTGTGTTTTAAATGCTGCACTCAAGGCAGGACCCTAGTGCAAAAGCAAACACTACCATATTTGGAGGAAAAAATTTTCCCTTCATTGGAGGTGTTTGTATTTTGATAAGCTTTGATCAAATTAAGGCATTGGTTTGACTTTTGTGTTTTGTCCTTTTTTTTTCTAGTGATAATATTATTTTCCATACTTTTCCAACTTTTTTTTATGGGGTAACAAGGTTTTAAATTGTGATCACGGTCTTGGACAAAATTTTGTCACAATTTTTGGCATTGTGAGCAAATGTAACTGATGTGGCCACAATTGTGGTCGCGATATGGTCATAGTGAACCTGAAATCCTTATGTTTTAGCTGAAATTGCAACCGTGGACCGTTTTTTAAAACCATGTGAGGGTGATGAACTGATGATGGAAGATGTATTCAAAGAATTGTATGTGCTCACTCATTAGATTTCCCCACCCGTTGATCCCCTCAGGAAGGATGACAATCATACTGAACTATAGGCCAAGAAAAAAATTTCAAAGCTGTAGACTGTAACTATGGAGCCAGCGGGGCCAACTCACATTGACTCCAATTTGCATTCAATATACTTCCTCAATTTGTGGATTTTGACTTCTCCAAAGTTCTATCGAACATATTTCAAATTTATAAGTAACTGAAAAATTATATCTAGCTGGTTCAGTTAAATCAGTGGATTGCCATCATGACTTTACTATGGGGGGTGAACCATTTGGTAACAAGTGCGTTTCTACTGTGTGTGTTGCATATGCACTATGATTGTGTGTTTAACAACTATGAACAAAATAAATTCTCACCTTTTTAACTGATTTAGATTATTTGGTACTTGCAACTCTAGTGAGAGTTTCTTTTATAACCTGTATTCCTTTTTCTCATCATTCTCATACAAGATTTTTTTTTTTTTTCTTTGTTGATGCCACCAGATAGAAGAGGGGATAGATGTTAGAAAGATGATGGAACATAAAAGGAGTCCCTGCTCTGTTGACCAAAGCAGTTATACTTCTATTGCATCTAAAAGGCAAAAGGCTGATTTATCGATCAGCACTAAGGTTTCTTTTTTCTTTTTCTTTCAGTGTTCACTCATATTTTATAGACATCCAAGCTTTACTATTTGAAATTTTTTCTTGAGAAACATGATATGGTGCCTATTCTTTGTTAAACTTCTCTGGTTCATAGTATATAAATCTATGAATTGACTCATTATATTGGTGGTTCATATCATGGATTGCATATGATTATTTTCAATTTGTTCTGTGAATTAATTATAAACTAAGTTCAGGTTGAGATCAATGTCTAATTTAATGCTAAACCTATTCAGGCTGAGATCAATGTCTACTCCCAATGTACTTTGATATTTCATTCTCTCTTAAAGGCAATACTTTCTTCAACAAAACCTGTTGTGTGGAACTCTCCGTGATGCTCAAAATTTTGATATCTGATTTTCTTCATTGTAGGCAAACTTTCTTTTTAGTATTATTTATTTTTATAACATTTCAATGTTTCTGTGAATAGGAGAGGAAGGAAAAGATTGGCGAACGAATTGTTGCTCTTCAGCAGCTTGTTTCACCATATGGAAAGGTATACAACAACTCGTTCCTTACACATTGTATTGTTTATCAACTTACAAATACTTGTTTCATATCCCATGGAGATTACTGCAACTTAAAGATAAATCAGATACTTGTCATGCTTATTTGACTTGAATAACAACAATTTAAGAAGTGCTTATTTCAGTTATATGATTGGTTACCTGTTATTGTTTTCAATCGAATAAATTGTTCTAAGTTTCTGTGAGTCTAAAGATTCTCTACTTCTCACTGCAGACAGATACATCTTCTGTTCTAAAGGAGGCAATGGAATACATAGGATTCCTTCATAAACAAGTTAAGGTTTGGCCGTTCTTGCTACATTATGCTGAAATTATCATCACAGTTCATTTTCTAGTAATTTGGTTTCATATACCTCGAGCATGTGTACTTGGACCTAAATTATGTTACGGTTTCTGGTCCTGATGTAAATTTTGTAATAACCAATAACATACTTGAATAAGATATTCCTATCAAGGCATGAAATAAGACATTTCATTTTCATTAAATTTGTTTCCATTTTCTGGTTTCTTTTATTCTCCTTGGTCATTCCTGCCCAACTGAAAAATTTAATGTGGTAATATACAATGGCAGTATAATAGGACTGGATGAAGTAAAAAGAAAATTGTCATGAAGTGGAAATGCACATTACATCATCGATGACTAGGTTTATCATATTACTTCATATGCTGAAAAATACATGCATATGCATGTAGAAAGACATTGCAGATTCCAAATTATGTTTAGTGAGACATTGATCTTATGCATATCTTTTTTTTTCCTGTTTTAACAGCTGCTTAGTGCTCCATACCTTGAAAGTTCACCAGCAGCCAAGATGCAGGTGAGCATAACATGAACACTACCACCCTTGACCTTAAACCATTCTTATTGTTGATTCATATGCTTTAAAGTGGTCACATCAAATTTGACAAATCAAATCCTCCTATCCTCCCTTAAGTTTCATATAATATTCCATCCATCCCATTATAATTGTTATCCTAGATTGTTTTACACAGACAATTTTTTTTTAATAAATGGATGAAAAAGAATAACTATTTTACAAAATTAACTTTATCATCAGTAATTCATTTTTCGTTTTTGTTGTCCATCATCAATATTACAAGAGATATGAGTGAAAAAAAGTAATTAATGATACATTAAAAAACTCAAATGACAATTTATTTTGGGACTTATTTTTTCTTTTTATATGACAACTATTATGGGACAAAGGGAGTGTGTTGCATGGCTTTTCTACAACACGAATTAGCTTGAGATAACCAATACAATTTAGTTGACTAATGCTATTTCTGGTGTTGAACTGTTGCTACTACAGGGTATGGAGCCATGCAGCCTGAGGAGTAGAGGCTTATGTCTTGTTCCTGTGTCAGTTACTATTGGAGTTGCTGAGAGCAATGGTGCAGATATCTGGGCCCCCATTAAGACTACTACTCCTAAATTTGAGAAGGATGTCTCCCAATTTCATTGACAAATTTTCTCATCTTTGCAGCCTAAAGGTTGCTAAAGTTGCTAAACTAGCATGATAATTATTATGATCATACATCTAGATGGAATCATAGTAGCTATATATATAATAGTTAAAGCATTAAAAAAAATTTAGTAAAAAAGCTGTCCCACACCTCTAAGATTTTAAACGGGTGATGGGGGTAAGCTTTTAATTAGCCATATGTGCCCTTAATTAATTCCATGTGCTGATTATTAAGTGTATATTTGAAAAGTTCTAGTTGTATAATGATTCCATGGACTGATTAGCTTAATCAAAGTTGTTTCAAGAATTTGATGAAAGTACAAATGTCAATATTTCACTGTGCTAATTTACACATCGGATTATATTTCATCAATGTGCCTTTGAACCGGCATTTATCAATGCTGCTTGGTGTCTCTATGATGTTGCCCAGATAATTAGCTCCATCGTTGCAGAATTTTCACTTGAATATAGTTTCTCTTTGAAGCGTGAAACTAGGGGGATAAAACATGATCAAATGATACTAAGTATTAAACCTACTAAAATGGCACTTTGATAAAAATTAAATTTATTTGTTTAACCATCGAATCATATTATATTTTCATAATTATTACATATACCATATCATATTTAAGAAGTTTTTAAATGTTAATTAATAGTGAAAAATTATATTTAAAATATGAAATTTTATAGAATTGATTTAACTTTCAACATAAACTTTTAAAAAAATTTAGTAAAGGTGGTAAAGGTAGCATTAGATTTAACTTTCAACATAAACTTTATAAGTGTTGATTGAACTCGGTAATTTTTTAGGAGTTAATAAAGGTATTAAATTTGATACTTCGTATCATCGATGTTAGTGCGATTTTGATTTGAGAGGTTAAACTAAGTTATATAATAAAAACTGTCGTGTACCAACATGCTATTAGTTTTTTTTTTTTTTCCCTCCGAATGAGGTATGACATTTCGATTATTTCTGCTTGATTGATGGCCATTTTTTAGTTATTTTTATGAGCACTTTTCGTCTAATACCGGTTGCTTCTCTAGTTTATTATTGATAAAATATACAAAACTAGTTAGGACAATGTCCTTTTTGAAAGTAAAATAAAAAAAGCTTGAGATTGAAAACTCACCTTCACTTTCAACCTACAATTTGTTCAAAAGTGGACCATATGGTTGGTCATAAGGAGTCCATCTCCAATTTATCAAAAAACACGAATTAGAGGACAATGGAAATGCCAAGGGACTTAGCTGATTTGACTGAATAGAGAGTGTGAGTTATTTGTAAATTTTATAATATGGTCTTTGATTCCCACAAATAAAAAAAGAGGACAACAAATATATTAACAGAGAAAGAATAAATTACACTAATATTCCCTAAAATTTAGTTAAACTTCTTCTGATATCCCTAGTTATTTGACCATACACTAACTTCCTTTAATTGTTTAAAAAACACTGACACTCCTTAATTGTTTGAAAGACACTACACCTTTAACTCCTATAATAGAGATTGTTGTAAACATTAAAAATGTAAGGAATTATGTGTAATCTCAAAAACTTCAAGAGATGTCAGTGTAATATCATCACAAAGAAAATCACATCACAGTTAAGTTTTTTTATTTTATTAAAATAGATGACCTATTCATGCATTATCACTTATGAGCTCTGAAACATGCTTGTCACCAATAAAACATTACAAGACTACAGTTAATACATCATTCTACAGCTACAATAAAATCTGGAAAAGGTAACCGTCGTATTGAAATCAATTGTCACAACTTAGAATTATATGAAACTGACTTATTATCATTTTATGTTATTCAGGTCACTCAACCAGGGAAAGTTTAATTCACTTGTCCAAATTTCAGAGCACGCCAGAGAAAGGGTTATTCTCAATCAGCTGCCAAAGGCTTCACCTTCTCTAGCAGGAACTGCAGTATATGCTCACTTTCCAATTAGCAGTCCTGAAGGCTGAAATAGACAAAAAGGGAAAAAAAAGAAGATAAAAAAAAAGGTAAATTCATTGTTTTTATAAAGAAAAAGACTATTTTAACTCCTAGAGTACACAAAAGGTATAATTTTCACAACGGCTTTTTGTAAAGAGAATGCAGCTACATAATAGCTTTTAAATAACATTCAAGAATGATTTGAAAGACATTGTGGCTATTCTTGTTTATGCTTAGTATCATTGGAAATTAGACACTATTACTAAGTTGTACTTTTTTTTTCTCTTTTTGATAAAAGAAGAATCTATAAAGGAAAAGGAGAGAAAGATCATATAAGGGTGAGAATGCATCAACTCTACTAAGATCTACAATCCATTTTCAAATGAATGATAGAGTAACCACTAGTATGAGAACTCACTCTTAGATGTGCTTAACAGGGACATGCAAAACATTATCCCTAAATGCATGCCTTTTGTGGATGATATATTTTAATGGAAGAATCAAGGGAAGAGGTTAAACATTGTAGCTAGCTTGCACAACAATTAATAGCAGTCTCGGGAGATTCAACAATAAGTAAGTTTTTTATTTTCACATTTGATTTCCATTATAAACCACTAGAGAAACTGACATCTTTAAGAAGAATCACAATAGTAATAGGAGAAAACTTACTAAAAGATTAGTGTCCTTCCATACTGAATGATATTTGCTAGTAAAATTTGAACCATCATTTTTTAATAATAAGTTAGAAATCTGCTTATCTATGGAGGGAAGAACTTCCTGACAGTTATATACAAATAATTAAGCTGATAGTTAAACAAACAAGATAAAAGAAGAAAAAGATGCATACATTGTTCATACCAACTAAAGCCTCTTCTTTGATAAAAGGTTGAAGTTTTCCAGTTTTCGGCATGCTATCTTCAAGAACCTTATCCAGTACAGAACTGCTATGTGCACACAGCTGTGGCTCTGCATTTTCCTGTATAATGATTAATGAAAACACTAAATTGCTTGAAATTGTTCTCTATTTATTGAAAAATGTCAGGGTAAAAATTTATAAAAAATTAAAAAGGCGGCCAGGATAGAAATAGAATCAGGTCCAAAAACAGTTAATCTTTCAGAAAACTTGCACGTAGTCCTACATTTGAATATCCTGTAGATTTTATGATAAGAAGCAACTTATTCAATATATAAATCTCTATAATTGATCTTGTAATATAGACAGCAAAAAAGCAAATTGATTAAGCAAGAGCCGTGACCTTCTCAGCTTCTAACATTTCATTGAAATTCTTTGACACACGCTGTAGATTCTCTAATGCTTTATTCCTGTCCAAAAATGATGCAAACATATATCCGACCCTACCTGAAATAAAGAACAAAATTACAGATCTAATCAAATCATCTGACAAAGGCCATCATCTGTGATAGCATGTAGTGCTCACTTTTATTCACTAAATAAAAACATTCACTATTGTTTTGTAAAAGAAATATTACCAACATTAAGACCAGTATTATTCTTATATATTTTGATAATAATGAGAACCAGCAATTAATACAATATGATGCCAGTATTTATGTAAGCATGAAATTCAGTCAACAATAAAAGAAGCAAGCTGATGCATATTATGCAATCCCTCAAGATTGAATAAAAATTTGGACAGGCATCGAATTGTATCATCAGAAAGTACAATTAAAAACTCCTCCAAGAAAATAAATAACTAAAGTGTTTCAAACAAATTACTAACCATCAGCACTTGCCGAAGGACTGAAAGGAGGGACACCATGTCCACCGGCACCCTTGCGAAGAATAATTGTTATAGCAGGATTAATCAATGCAAGTTCACTCCTTTGAATCTTAAGAAAAAGTAGAATGGTTACACTAAGTGTAAGTTTCATTTGACTGAAATATATAGTGCGGAGGGGAAGAGAAAAAGCAATAGAGATTGTACCTCATCTATATCTTCAAATGGAATAACCACCTGGCAAATGTCCCAAAAAATTATAGTATGACTAATGTAGAAATTGAAAAAACACAAACTAACAGATTGTCAGTGTTGACTGTTGATAAGTAAGGACGTTGTTTCCTCTAAAAAAAAAGTAAGAACGTTGTTTTTTTTCATCTTTCCAAAGTCATATATAATTATATATTAATAAGTATTAAGACTTAATTATATTTTTAGTCCTTTAATTAGTCTTTTTTTTTTTTGAAAGGAGGGTCTATTTTTTAGTCTCTCAAATTCACGAAATATTTTTGTAGTCATTCTAACTGATTTTTGGTAGTTTGAATGCACAATTTGTGATAGTTTTTTACTGCAAGAGAAACTAAAACTAAAAAGTAAAAAAAATAAAAATTTTAACCTGGGAACTAAAGCCACATACTCCAAAATTTGAGAGACTAAAAATATATTTAAACCTATTAATAATAAAGAGAATATTTATTTTTTCTGAAGTCATACAGTTTCATTAAATAAAGGTCCAGGCAAGACCCTATGACTAATAATACAACTGTTTCACTAAACTAGTAAGGCAGTAACTTTATATGAAATCTAAACCACTCCATCTCCAATTTTTAATCTCTCTGAAACAATAACAGAAAATACTAAAATTAAAACAGTCAACAAGAGTGATGGATCAACAACCTCATACAAAAAACTATGTATGCTACAGTGTTCACTGTTCACTACTCAACCTTGATAAAACAGAAGTATAGTCTGACCTTCATTTGCTTTGAGAATATATTGGAATAGAAACAAATTTTCCTTGCTGAGACATACAAATGACCTTGGTACAAGAATGACATCTCAAGTGCACAAATATATGTATGATCAACAACCTGATAAATATGCTTCACTTGTTAGATCTGCAAACACAACAGTACAAAAGTATAGTTGCACACATTCATATCTTCTATTTCTGTGTATATATGACCTATGAAAAAACTTCACATTGGTAATCTTTAAGCAGAAACAAACAAGTTTAATTTCTGTCAGTTACATCGTCTGGATGAAGATCAAATATAGTTTGAAGAGGCCCTGGCTTTTGATGGACTACAGTGGCTCCTCCATAACAATGTATCCTATCAGTCCAGTCAATTAATGACTATAAGAAATAGTCTAATTTATGATGATGATAATAACAACACCCAAATATCTAGGACCAACATAATACACATTTCTGAAAAGCAAAGGCTCACCTAGAAGCATTTGCAGATAGTTTTTTTGTTCCAATTTGAAGAGAAACCTGACATTTAGTTACATATTAATAATGGTATTTTGTAGACATAAAAAGGTATTAGAACTACAAGACAAACAAAACTACGTAACAGAAGGGAGTGGAGAGTGGTCATGGGTTCGAATCCCCCACTAACATTTTTAACAAATTAACATTTGTCGATAAAAAAAATAAGACAAATAAAACTTTGAAACCATACAAAATTTCTTCTAACAGCAGGTATTACCTTCCCTGATGGGCTATCCAAATTATGCCACACCGGACCAGTTTGTCCTTCACTTTCAACTGGAACAGTCACTGAACCAAGAACAGCATTTTCCCAACATATATACCAATCATAAATTGTGACATTGATCTGCTAAGTCAGCAGGGAAAGAAGTTAGTTTCAGGAAAACCTAAATAACAGATTTAATCTGTCGGTTGAGAAATAGAAAAGTTGAGCACCATATAAGTAGGGAGTGGTGTCTAGTTCACTTATATGGTTACTCATGATCTATTGGTGTAAAATCTCTCCGATATTTACCCCTCTTGATTTTCCAACAAGTTAATTGTTGCATGTATGGATTTCATTTGATAATTGATGTTTGGAATCTCCCTCATTGGATTGGAGGGGGAGATTTGTTGGACTTGAATCCCAAGTCAAGTCCAGTCTAATAAGGAAAGATTAGGATTTCTTATTTTAATGGGTCAGCAATTACTTTTTTTAAAATGTTGACAGTTAATTTAAAAACACAAGAGAGAGAAAAAAAGGAGAGGAGAAAGAAACCATCAAAATTCGCATGTGAAGAAAGGTAGAAACTGTCATCCTTTGATTTTCTTGAACTCTTTATTTAACCGTTAGATCTTGGTGAAACATTTTCAGTAAGTTCGTGACTCACCAATATTAACATCTAACGGTTGGTTTCTTGAATAGAGGGTTGTTGTATCACCAGAACTTCCCAAACCGAACTGGTTCTAAAACAGTTTCTGAAGCATGTAGCGTTATTGCGAGGGACATTTCTCTCATACTAACCGTTGGATTGCATTCAAACTTTGAGAAACGGTTAATAAAATCTGTTTCTACATTTTGACCGTTCGGATCATTCATTGAACTATTTTCAAGAGGGATTGTTTCAACTGCAAATAGAGGTTATCAGAATTCCTGCTCTGTTCTGTCTTGTTTCGGGCAGTGATATTAAGAAAGAATTATTTCTTTGATCAACCGTTGGATTGTCCTCAAATTTGGTCAGTATGTTTCTCTCTTGCAATACGTCAATTTTACTGTTGGGATTTGTTAGTTGTTATTTCTAGTGGTAGAAATTAATTTCGTACAAAAGCCTATTTTGTATGTTTGCCTCTTGTGATGGTTTGGTACAACTTTTGTTGAAGTTGTTTGTTGATTGTAATGGTTGTTGGAACCATTTTGTAATCTTACTTTATTGATAGTGAAGAATTTGGGTGGACTCTGAGATCGGTCCTGTGATTTTTATTTCTCACATTGAGAAGGCTTTTCACGTTAAAAATTGTGTTATGTTGCTTGCATAATTATTATTTGTGCATAAACTATTTTACTTATACAAGACCATTCATAACATGTCCTAGAGAGAAAATTGATATCTTTTTCCCAACAACTTTTACTTACAAAAGGCATAAGGTAAGTTGAATGACTAAGGGAAAATGGAAGAAGGAAAATGTCACAGCCTGCGGGTTCAATCCTCTCTGCTAACAAAACTAACATTCTAACAAACTAACATTTGCCAATAAATAAAAAGGGATGAAAATATTCTGATACTGCTTTATAGATACCAATCCTAGTATATGCTCAAAATATTATGTTTGATCACAATAATTAGCTTCGATGGATTATTTTGATTATTCTTCTCGTCTGTTTTCTTTGTCTGAAAATTAGAAAAGAAAATGTATTGCTGCATTAAATTTATTATGAAAGCACAAAACTACAAATCCAGATGGTAGATTTGGTGCATTCACACAATCACGCAGCTGCAAATCAGAACCATTAAATCAAGATCAAACGGTACACCTCATGGTAGATTTTGTATAATTACCTGGACAGGAAGTTCATCAACAGAATAATTGAACACCTCACCCTCGCCCCCGCCCCACATTGGATTTCTTGAACCCGAGACCATGGAACTGCATCAGCACACCAGAATTTCAACTTATGAGGACGCAATGAACAATGTTGAGCAAAAATTGTGTCTAAGAAGAAAACATGCTGAGTCTCTGACAGTGCACATTCTTTATAGTCAATTATTTTTTATCAGCAAACGTTTAGTTTGTTAGTTTTATGTTAATTCTGATAGTACATGTCATTTAATGCACAAAATTTCATTGCAAATTACGTATACATATTTCTTCAAAATATAAGAATATATAAATTTTTTTCTAAAGCATCCCCCAAGACACCAACAAATTTTTTCCTCCGGCTCCACCATTTCTTGGAGAGATAAACTCAAATAAAGGAGGGGTTAAAAAACTAGATCAACAAACCTGAATTGCTTGTGCTTGCCACATGTAATGACAGCATAAGGATTCGGTTTGCCAATTAACTTTGCACTAACGAGATCCTTAGCAGTGAATAGTTCTACCTTGAAATAGAATTTAAAAAGATATCCAAATATCATCAATATCTTCCAGTATATTTATACATACGCAAACACAAAACCTTAGTGCAAGATAAGTTGCCTTCTCTAGGAGAAATTATTAGGTAGTCTTTGATCACCACCGCATGTCTACAGTCTCGAACAATCTTTACGTGACACGTATTCAAGTTTTTCAATTTAGCTGGAATCACGATGATCATGGATTACCTAATAATCTCTTCTTCGGTGAAGGAGCTCCAAGACTAAACATTGCTAGAAAAACAAAATACCTTAATCAGATACACCAAGCTGGTATCAGAATCCACTTTAGGCTGCCCCATCTACAAAAATAAGTGCATAACTGCATGTCAACAAGTTATATAAATTGCTCCATAAAGCAACTAGCATGAAAATTTTCAAGCAACTAAGTTATTGACAAGCAACAAACACAAACGAACTAGTGATCATTGTTCATTACAATCCACAATCCTAACGAACTGGAAGCAGAGACAAGGTAGAATCCAAAGTATAGAAAATGAGAAAATGAAAAACAAAAAGAAGAAGAGAAAGAGAGAGAATGAATATAGTGAATGGTGATTTTTGCTTTTGGAAAATGACAGAGTGATGAAGAAAGCATGAATGAAACTCACACTATATGCGTACGTGCAAAGGCAGAGAAATTGATTCACGGTCCTCAAGTTCTCCATGTTGAGTGTTATGTTGACTATTTGCACGGTCGGTGTAGTGACATGAACATTACCATAAACATAAAGTGGTATGATTATGAAAGAGACAGTGATGAGCACACAATTCTAAGGGACATTGAGTTGTTACAGTCGTTATCAACCAACAAACCTCAGTTTTGACGTAAAATAAAATTTGTCTTATTTTGATTAATAGTCACAATTAAGAATTCAATGTTTTTTTCAATTATGTTTTAAAAATTTATTATAAAAGAAATAATATATAAAAGAGTATATAACTAATATAAATAATAAGAGGTATATTAAAATATTACAAAATAATCTTTATAAATTTGAAATTTAATTATAGTATTTCTTAATTTTGTATTTCAAAACTTTAGACGTTAAATAAATGGGATGAATACGGAGGGAGTATTATTATAGTATGTTATATTATATACCCTTCCAGAGAGGAGAGAGATAGAGTGTGTTCAATTTGGAAGCAACATAACAGCTAAGACTTGGAGATTTGGTTTTCGAAATAGCAAAGATATGAAGTAAACCTGGTCAAGACATAGATAATTAGATGTGGGGGCAGGGAACCGAAATAAAAAGAAGGAATAGAGGAATTGTTTTGTGAATTTCTGACTCTAATCCATTTCTTCTTCAATTCTCCTTCTTTTCCTTTCCTCTTTTCTAATCAAAATGCTTTTTCACTTGAATATTGTTCCTTTTTGAAGCGTGAAAGGTTGTCTCTTCAGGTTTAATAATTAAATTTATTGACGAAACAAGGGGAATAAGACATGATCAAATGATACTAGGAATTAAACTTGGTCAAAACTCAAATGATACTTTGATAGAAATTAAATTTTATTAATTTACCATTGAATCATGTTCTATTATCATAATTATTACAATGTTATCATAATCCTACGTGTACCATATCTTATTTTAGTTACAACGAAAAAAGATAATAATTAAGTTAATAAAGCGAGATTTTATTAAATTTGATACGTCGTATCATTTGATCTTAACTTAATGTGTGATTTTGATTTGAGAGGTTAAATTACGTTACATAATAAAAGTGTCCAACTAAATGTCATGTGCATGCTTTTGATTAATGGGCATTTTATAGTTAAGGTTTTACGCGCACTTTTCATCCACACTAGTTATTTCTTTAGTTTATTAATTAATAAATATAAAAAATCTAGTGGCGACAAAGTCAACTATCAACTATCTCTATAATAAAAAAACATTCATTCCTAAATCAGCTAGATTCAATTGTATCTCACATTCATCCCCTTTGGACCAAACACCCCCTAAGTGAAGTGATTGTATCGTATTCGTTTGCTTGTCAACTACTAATTGAAAATGTTTAAAATCATTTAGAAAAGATTTTATGATCCTCTCAGCATCAACATTACAAGGATTCTGTTGCAAACTTCAACTAGCATTAAGGGTACACACTTGCACTATAATGACAATAGAAATTAAATCTAAACCTCTCCAAGGGAATCCTCCAATACCTAGGAATGAAACCCCCAGTTCGCTATTAAATTTGCTTCAACCTAGTTTAATATGTTATTCAGTTGCAGCATCTTTCATCAGGTAACAGCCATATGCTGCAAGTAACAGCTGAAGAATAATTCTTCATCTATGTTCTGATCTGTAAAATATTGATGTCCCAACATGAATTACATTCACTTCAGAAGGCTATTTCCCAATCCACATGCAAATGCTATAACTAGAAATCTACAATTTGTTCAAAAGTGGTCAATATGGTTGATCAGGTGTCCACCAATTTAACGAAATATGAATTTGACGCTCTCGGAAACATTAATTAATTGAGAAAAATAACATGGCAGTTAATTTTTTTTTTTTAAAAAAAAAACAAATTACATTATCTATTCCTGCATTATCACTGATAAACACTGAAACACATGCTTGTCTCCAACTACAAGATTGTAGTTTATAAATACATCATCTTACAGCTGCCAAAAAATCTGGAAAAAGGAAAACATTGTATTGAAATCAATTGCCAAGACCCAGAATTATCTAAACTGACCAAATTATGATGATTTCATGTTACTAAGGTCACTTGTAACCCAGGGCAAGTTTAATTCACTTGTCTAAGCCACACTTTATATATTCCCACTCTTTTCAGTTAAATGGGAACGACTCCAGAGCATGCCAGAGAATGGGTTAAAGATTCTCAATCAGACGCCAGAGGCTTGACTTTCTCTCTCAGGAACTGTAGTATATGCTCACGTTTCCAATTATCAATTCTGCAACAGAAAAAAACGGAAAAAGGCGAGATAAAAAACAAGTTAAAACTTTTTTTCATTCAAGAGAAGAAAAAATAAATATATTTTTTTTAACTCCTAGAGTATAATTTTCACAAGTGCTTTTATGTAAAGAGAATGCAGCTGCATTATAGCTTTTTAAATCACATTAAAAAATGGTTTTGAAGTCATTGTGGCTATTCTTGTTTATGCTTTAGTTTCATTGGAATCCACGTAGCCATAAACCAAAAGTTCAATGTTATCTTTCATTTCAATGGAGAGATAAATTCCCTTATATGCTACACACACATCCACAAGCATAGTGTTACTCATCAATTCCATAATGAGTATGTTTTACCCTATAGACCTAGAAAACCTTGTAAATAAATGTTGCAAATGCAATGACAACTTTCAGTCAACTTAAAACATTTGTAAGAATTCTACAAAGTTATGTTGTTTTGTGCTTCTAATAGAAATACTATCATTAGAGGTAATGGGGGGTCAAAGAAAAAGAGGTGAAAACATTAAGAATGATTTAGAGATCAATGGTTTTTTTATAGACAATATTCACAATAGAACATTATGACATTATTATGTAGCTGACTCCACCTAGTGAGAAAAAAACTTGGCTTCGTTGTATTATCTTTTTGATAACAACTACAACACATTTTTGAAAAATCAAGAATGAAATCAATGACTTAGTATCAATTAGAAAACAAAACCAATGATGAACTCCAATAACAAGATGCTGGCAAGGTACTCATTTGCCGATAATAGAATAAGTCTCACCTGATTGTTTCCTTTTGCTGACCCTCATCATCCAGCATAATTAGCTTTGGTGGAGAGTTAAAAACATATTGAACTTTTACTGATGGAAATTGATCTTTTTCATCTTCGATAAAGCCAACAACTTCAGGATAGAAAACAAGTTTCCTCATGCAGACTTCCAGCAAAGCTCCAGAGTATGTAATCTAAAAGTTAAAAAGAATTAATGACGTTGCCTTCCTTTCATCTTTTCTCTGTCTGTGTGTTGGTGAGAGGGGATATGTGATGGAATGTTGAAATGTCATAAGAAAAACAAATGCAGTTGCAGCAAAGGCACTCTCATGAAGCATCCTGGTTTTTTACAACTTAAGACTCCAATATCAGGCAACTTAGACAAATATTAAGATAACATTGCCTAGGTAGCAATGGTTTGTTTCATGTTTCTCAGACGTTATCAAGGAAATGATGAAACCAACATTTTGTTGTTTTCACAATTCCTTTGGAAAAGTCTTGAAAATAAGAAATCATGTGAAAACAATATAACAATCCTGTAATAATTTGTTAAAACATATCAACTGCAAATGAACACAAACACCAAACCAAATGCAAAAATATGTCTATTGTTTTCATTTCCCCCTAATTACTAATAATTACAACAACCAAAAAAGGTTACATTGTTATCACTTTGTTTCTTATTTTCAAACATTTGCACATGAAACAGTGGTTAACATATATATATATATATATATATATATATATATATATATATATATAT
>PYAF01004968.1:1918051-1933014 GCA_007407185.1 Glycine tomentella | reverse complement strand
AGTCTCATAAGTTTTATTTTTAGACTTTTTAAAAAACCGAAAACCGATCCAATCCAAACCGAAAAAAATTGGATTGGATTGGATTGGATTTGAAAAAAATTTCAAACCGAATGGATGATTAAATGACCAAACCGAAGGAATTGGATCGGATGATTTTTTCTTCAAAACCGATCCAATCCAGACCGCGAACACCCCTAAGGCACATGTACTACTTTTTTTTTTTTTTTACTCTGAAAACAATCCTCGTTTTTTTCTTCTTCTTCCTCTAACCATTATGCACATAGTTGAATTTAAATTATTTAATATTTCAAATTAAATTTTAAAGTACTTAAATATCTTTTTAGTTCTTGTAATTTTTTTTTATTAATTTTTGTCCTTGCAAAATTATTTTTTTATTTTTAGTCATTATAATTTTTGTTTATTTTATATTTCATTCTTATAATACATTAGATAATATTTTTTTTCACTTTTCAAAATTTTATCTAAAACACTTTAAAAAAGAAAAAAAAATACAAATTTATAATGTAAAATTTCTATACTTTTAATTTCTAGTAAGTATGTAAGTATATTCTGGAATCTGATTTCCTAAACATACTAGCTTTCAAAAATTAAATTCCAAAAGTATGAAAATCTTTTTTTTTTTTTTAAGAACTCTTCTATTTTATCTACTTACACCAATAATATTAATTATTCACATTTTTTTTACTTCAATTAAAATAACTATCATATACATTTAAATGCACTATTTTGAAAATCGGATCAGACCAACCAGTTCAATTAAAAACCGATCATGTGTTTAATATAACGCTTACTAAAAACGGGTGTTTCCTTAAACCGGTTCAAAATAGTTAAATTGGTCAAAAACTAATAAAATCCAATTGGTTACCCTGTTAAACGGATTTTGCTTAAAACTATTTTTTTTAATAAAAAAAATTTTCAAACTGACGTCATTTTTTTAAGAAATTATAATTTATGACACTTTTAAATAAAATCTACTTTTTATTATTATCAATTTATACACATTGTTAGTTTTATTCAATATCATTAAGATATTATATTAAAATATTAATTTTTTCTTTTATTTAAATTTATTTGACTTCAATTCAACAATTGATTCTTGAATCAATGTTTCTTCAATGACCAATCTAAGTTCTAAGAATATTATTTAAACGCAGATTCTCTCTCCCTAATTTTCCCAAATTTCAAAGTATAAAAGTGTTGATATATGAAACTCCTCTTATAAACTGCGATGTCTTTTAAGATAATTAAATATCAAAATACATGTAAACACACTTGTCTCAAATACGCTACAATTAATCCACTAAGAGTCCTTTTAAATACTAGGGGTGTCCTTTCATTGTAGCCATATTGAAAAGTTACATTTAGATATCCATTTCACACTTTTTACTATAGTTAAAAAACATAAAAATAGATATTTCAATGCTTTTTCTTTCACAAGTTAATTAAAGTATAAATTTTAATTACTTTAAAACCCTTACTTATAGAGAAGACACTTTGCAGATACTTCTTTTGGTCGAGAATGCAGATGATAACTTCTAAGTTTACTTAAAACTTCTGTCACATAACAATCGTTAACGTTGCGCCAGTAAATTTTATCAAGTAGAACTGGATCAGATCACACATCCCCAATATTCATCCTCACATACATGCATCTCTGGCCTTTGGGTGAAAAGGGCAGTGCTCACTCCATTATTTACGAATGTGACAGAAAGAAAAGTGGCAACCAATTTTGAGAAACTGATCTACAAGACAATTCTTTATCAACAGGAGTGCTATATCATATGACTTCTCTTAAAAGGCAAAACCTTATTATTAGTAATTGAAGGCAATATAAAGAGATTTTCATTTTCCACAGAAGCGTTTCCAGAAGAAGAAAAAAAGACACCAGAATCCCCCCAATGACAAAGCGGTGAAAGTTACCAACGGAGATACACAAGACAAAATCCTATTGCAATCAAAATATACATATATTTCCACTATGCGTGTTACATGAAAAGATAACAAAAAAGAAAAGTTACAATATAGCACAGATAAATAAAATCCTAATCCTGTTACCAAAAAAATATTAGTTTTCCACGGTCGCTGCAGGGGGTAGTGAAGAGGCCTTATCATCCTCGTCATTAGGAGTATTTGACTTTATATACGATCGAGCAATATCTAACATCACATCAACTTCTTTCTTGTACTACATTGTCAAACAACAATTTTTTTCTATTACTTAAGGAACTATTATTATACTTGCAATAACTCTATCAACAAAAGATCTACCAACCTCATTGACTGCCCCTGACTTTATTTTGGATTGCATTACACACCATTTCTTGAAATGTGCACCTGCAAAAGCAGTGAAGGAAGGGAATGAGCCCAGATTTGATTTTTTACTTTAATATTTCCCTAATGATTTTCAACTTGGCCATGTCCTGAGAGAATTTAAGTTTGTCCCTGATTCGAGCATGGTAATCATAGAATTTGTATCTAGTTATCAATGCAAGATAGTGGCAGAGCAGTCAATCCCAAAATTGCTTTAATCTGCTACAAAATACAAAGGTAGAACAGAACAGAAGATTGAACGGGTACAGCAGAATGAAGACTAAACCATAACCACCCCCAAAGAAGGGGGAAAAAAAAAAAACAAAGGGTGAGCAAAGGAACAGGAGTAGAGAAAGGCATGGGTGTGCCTGGAAATGCTGGTAAACAGCTGAGTGCTGTTTGAATAAAGCTTAGCTGTGAACATGATTTCAAATCATAAAGGCTGTTCTAATGAAAGTAAAAGGGGCAAAATCATGAAAATATCCCAAGAAACAAATAATATCATGGTTTTCATAGTTAACACTTTTTTCGTTGGCGATTAGTAGAGGACTGCATCATCAATGACAGACTTAAATGAGGAATAAGTAATATGGAACAATATTGAGGAGTTTCAACCACAACTTACCCACTTTTATGTCCAGAGTACATGAGGTTTCATTAATTGTCTCCAAGCTCCATTTACAGTGTACCTATTGGACCAAGAACAGAGCACCATCTTTTATCAGAAAATTATAATATATAATATTAGAATAAATATGCCGGTAGACAAACAAATCACAGAATAATGAAGGGACAATTATTGGTATGTTTTTTATTCTATTTCAATATTTCATACCTTAATGACTAACTTTAGTCCTTCCAATTATAAGAGGTGTAGCCATCTAGGATTTTTTTTTTAAAACAAGTATTTTAAAGTGTAGAACCAATTATTTCTCCCTTTTGATAGATAGTCAAAAATGAACATCTTAAAAGAAAGCTGATGATAGTAAGTTTTCAATTTAATACTTAAAATGCCAACTATCCTTCCCTTTCCAGTTGGCATTGCTTTGATAAGGCATTGTAAACCATAACAAAAGCTAGAACACAAGTGTTTGATAGTTGTTTGGTCGGCTGCAGCTTCACACTCATTCTAAACGTGCTAAGCAATTTTATTTTATGTGCAATACCAATGTGCCTTAAGAGGGTAAGATAATAGATTAATTCACTAAAACGGTTATTGAATAAATGATTAATGAAGAACTTGAAAAGTGGACGTGTTAGGCTATTTTTTGTGCCTTCCTCAGCCACACTTAAAGATTAAGGTCTAAATTTACAATAATAAGCAGTATATGCTTTACGAGCAATGGTCTTCAATGATAGTGAATGATACATACTCTTCCACTCATGGGCAATTGGGAGTTTTCTTGACTATACATATCATATGTGCCTCTATTAAACTGATGAACAATAAAAGTCATATAGAAATGGAATGATTCAAATCACATCACAGGACTGAGTATTCAGATATTTTAAGTATTCTCTAACCTCAAAGTAGGATCCAAATGGAACATCATGTGCCTGTTGCACAGTCTCAAACACCTAAGAGAAGTCATAAACAACATTTCATTAGTTATTTTGAACTCCACAGAGAAGTTGTTTTTTTTTGGGGGGAGGGGGGGGGGGGGGGTGTAAAAAAGGAAAGGATAAGAGTTGCAATTTGCAAAGGCGAAGGAAGTTAACCTGGTCACAATAGCTATTAAACTTGAAACATAATCAGTTATTATATTCTCATTGACTAATTTAATATTTCGTCATAAGCAAATACAAGCAACAGTCTAACCAGGTTTTTCTTGTCTGGTGATAGAACATGATGTTGCCACTCTGTCATGGCTGTGTCCGGAGGGCACATAGGGCTGTTACAAAGGGATCTGAAGGTTATCTCTCGGACTTGTCCATCGTATTCATCTGCTGTATGCCACTGACCCATCTGCAAACAAGATAACCATAGAGCAAATCAACACCTTAAGACCCAAAGCAAGGCTATCATAAGTTACATACATGCAGAACAAACCAATCATCTGAAACTACTCAATATTCTTCCATTCCAAGTTTAGAGTAAAACATCAAGACATAACCAAAATGTTGCGCTGAGAAAAGAAATCTAATTTTAAAAGTAACCACAAATAATCTTACTGACAAATTCTGATTACCACATTTCCATAATCAACTAAACAAAATTGTTAGAAAGCCAGTGTTTTCTCAATGACAATTACGGCGGTCAGAGAGAACTAAATAAAACGAGTATATGTCAGACTATACAACTTCCAAGATTAAAAAAAAAAAAGGAAAAAGAAACTACGTACTACTATTACTAATTCGTACTCTTCTTTATTTTTAATACAAGAAGAATCTACAATCCATTTGCAAATGAATGATAGAGTAACCACTAGTATGAGAACTCTTGTAGATGGGAACTAAGGACTATTCTGTAAGGATGCGTTTATGTCACAGCTCTTACCTTGAGTCCTTGCTTGTTTAAGCTAGTTTTAGATATGCTTACCAAGATCATACAAAACGTTAACCCAACATGCATGCCTTTTGTGGATGATATGTTTTGATTGAGGAATTTATGGAAGAGTTTAACTCTAAGCTTGAACTTAGGAGACAATCATTGACATCAAAGGGTTTTCATTTGAGTATGAATAAGACAATACACATTTCAATTTTAGCAAGAAACAAGAGGAAAATGACTTCTAGGTATAAATTAAAGATGCCATATGATAAAAACTTTGGGAGAACCACATAACAAAAGCTAGCTATTGTAGTTGGAGAGCCCATGACCAACTATACTATATGTTATCGTACTACCATCTGCCAGACTATCCATCATTCTGACAATGTTGTGTTAATATGGACTCAGTTTTGTTGTGAACCAAATGTAGGCAACATATCCATGGGCTGAATATTATCATGTAGTTATTCATAATTTTGAATTTCCTGTTGAATTTTCTATGCTGGAAGGTTCATTGTGAACCTGAATCTAGGAAACCACAACCACAAACTAGAAAACATCTAACACAAAATAAAGGTATCATTATGTGAATCACAAAGAATCAAAGACTGAACCATTTTAAATTATAAAATGAGGATAAACATCTTAATTTGAACAAACTTGTGTGGTGCATCTAGCTTTGCTTTCAAAATTGGCAGGCAAAACAGTTCCTCAATATCAGAAAAAAGCCAAGCTAGCTTGCACAATAATTAATAGCCATTTCTGAGATACAAGAATAAGCTTTTTATTATTTCACATTTGATTTCCATTATAACCCAGTTGACAAATTAACAATTTTAAAAATAATGACAATAGAAATTGAAGAAAACTTACCACAAGATTAGTGTCCTTTCGTACTGAACGATATTTGCTAGTAAAATTTGAACCATCATTCAATAACAAGTTAAAAAACTGCACAGCTGTGCAGGGAAAAACTTCCTGTAGAAGGATCACTAGTTATATATAAATAATTAAGCTGATAGTTAAACTCGTGAAGATAAAAGGAGAAAAAAAATGCATACATTGTATATGCCAACCAAAGCCTCTTCTTTGACAAAAGGTTGAAGTTTTCCAGTTTTTGGCATGCTTTCTTCAGGAGCCTTATCGAGTATCTTATTTCCTCTGACAGAACTACTATGTGCACGCTGCTCTGACTCTGCATTTTCCTGTATAATGATTAACAAACACACTGAATTGCTTGAAATTGTTCTCTATTTATACAAAAATGTCAGGGTAAAAGTTACTATGAAATTGAAAAGGAAAGAAAAAAATCAGGTCCAAACACATTTCATCATGGGAAAGATCTTGTTCAGAGACATCATTGGATTTATCAATTCAAATGATGAATTGACAGATTTCCTCACAAAGTCATTGGGAGCTCCTTGAGTTAGTTATATGCATATCAAGCATGCATACTTGATGGGAAGTGTTGGAGAATAAATGAAAACACATTTCATCATGGGAAAGATCTTATTCAGAGACATCATTGGATTTATCAATTCAAATGATGAATGTCGACAGATTTCCTCACAAAGTCATTGGGAGCTCCTTGAGTTAGTTATATGCATATCAAGCATGCATACTTGATGGGAAGTGTTGGAGAATAAATGAAATTTATAATTAGGTAGTTAAGAGATATTATGCACTGCATGTAATTATGTAAATCAGGATAACCTTTATTCATGTATTTATAACTCATTATAAATACTCTCTCCAGCTCAAAACTATTAATGTTTTAGCTTCATTTTTTCTAAAACTATCGATGTTTTACAAATTCCAAGTCTCATTAGTTATTTTCTTCCAAATATACTATTGATGATCTATTCCACAACCACTCCAATCATAGATATTAAATGAAGGCATTTTAGACTAAATTTGTAGTTTGTGAGTAGTATTAAATACTTCTTAAGCTATGTGCAACTATGCATTAACCTTAAACATCTATAGTTTTGGTCCAAAGGGAGTAAGAATCTTTGCTGTGTAGATGAGGAACACACAATTCATCTAATGTCCCTTGTTCTCCCTCTCTTGGCACACATCCGTTTCATAATGTGTTCCCAAATCACAACATGGCATAAGATTTTATTACTGGCAAGATTTGGCTCCCTTAATCTGATAGGACGCTTTAAAGGCTAAAGTACAAAATATAACGGTTGATGGAAAAAGTAACAGTATAGATTGTCATAAACTATATACAAACTCAGTACTTTAGAGGAGTCATATTCCTATGTTTGAATCTTTTTTAGATTTCATAATAAGATGCAACTTATTCAAAAAATAGATATAAACTTGTACAATTGAGCTTGTATTATAGACAATGAAAACCAAATTGATTAAGCAAGAGCTGTAACCTTCTTCTCAGCTTCCAACATTTCATGGAAATTCTTTGCTGCACGCTGTAGATTTCTGAATGCATGATTCCTGTTCCAAAATGATGCAAACATATATCTGACCCGTCCTGAAATAAAGAAGAAAAATACAGATCTGACCAAACAATCTGACAAAGGCCATCGTCTGTGTGATAATATATAGTGCTTACTTTTATTCACTAAATAAAAACATTGAGTGTTAGTTTGTAAAAGAAATATTCAGAATAACATTAATAGTAGTGTCCAGCAATACATTAAGATGTCAGTATTTAGACAAACATGAAAGTCAGTCAACAACAAAGGAAAACCCCCATGCACCAAATGCGATTGTTGTGATACAAATAGAAAACATGTAGAACCACAGTACCACACAAAATGAGGAAGCAAGCTGATTGAATGCCTTAAGTTTAATTTGATAGATTTTTTAATGAAAAAATCTGGACAAGTCAGAAGCATTGAATTGAATCATAAAATACAATAGAAAAGGTTACTCCAAAAATAAATAACTAAGTGTTTCAAACAAATTACTAACCATCAGGACTTCCCAAAGGAGGGACACCATGTCCACCAGCACCCATGCGAAGAATAATTGTTATAGCAGGATTAATAAATGCATGTTGACTCCTTCGTATCTTAAGAAAAAGTAGAATTATTACACCGAATGGAAGTTTTAATTTGACTGAAATATTTAGTGCAGATGGGAAGAGAAAAGCAATAGAGATAGTACCTCATCTATATCTTCAAATGGAATAACCACCTAGAAAATATCCAAAAAAATTGATAAGTATAATTAATTTAGAAAAAGAAAAGGACACTATAAATACAAAAAACCCAGGAATCACAACAAATAACAGATTGACAGTGTCAATCATAAAAGGTTTATTTTTTTGGCTTAGTTTTTCAGACGTATATATTACTATTTGTAATACAGTTTCAGGGGGCTTGGCCCCTCCTTTGAATAAAAGAAAAAAGTAATACAGTTTCAGTGAACGAAGGTCCAGGCAAAACTCTATGAGGCTGACTAATAATACAACTGTTTCCCTACATGAGAAACTTTACATGAAATCTGAAGAGTTATCTGTACAAAAATTCATACCACAGTTTGTACAGCAACATTTTTTTGTGTCTAAGTCTCTCCTACACATCATTTATTACATGTCATAATGATGGAGAAAGATAGACTCAAAAAATGATGTATAAATTGTTGTATGAATTGTTGTGTATCATACCTCAAATCTAAATAACTCCAAGTCCAATTTTTATCAATCACTCAAACATTATCAGAAAATCCTAAATTAAAACAGCCAGTGATGAATCAATGACCTCATAGTCTCTATTGGGCAAAATCCAAGTCCCCACATCGACTAGAGATAATGCCAAGATAGAATATATAAGTGGTGGGCAACCCTCACCCATGAGCTAGCCTTTGGGGTTGAATTAGGCTCAAACCCACATTTTAAGATGGTATTAGAGTCTATCCTAGATCCATCAAAAGGGTCATCCACCATATTATTCACGCATCAAG
Source organism: Glycine tomentella (assembly GCA_007407185.1). Classification (NCBI taxonomy): domain Eukaryota; kingdom Viridiplantae; phylum Streptophyta; class Magnoliopsida; order Fabales; family Fabaceae; genus Glycine; species Glycine tomentella. Next base: position 1,924,259 of record PYAF01004968.1, on the reverse strand, counting down.
CCCAAAAGTGCTGGACGAGAGGGGGTGTATTGGGAAAAACCCAAGTTCCACATCGACTAAAGATAGAATCAAGATAGAGTATATAAGTGGTGGACCACCCTCACCCATGAGCTAGCTGTTGGGTTGAGTTAGGCCCAAATCACATTCTAAGAGTCTCATACAAGAAACACTGTATGCTAGTGTTCACTACTCAACATAGATGAAACAGAAGTATAGTCTGACCTTCATTTGCTTTGAGAACACATTGGAATGGAAACAAATGTGCCATGCTGAGACATACATACGACCATGGTACAAGAATGACCTCTCAAGTGCACAAGAATAACTATGATCAACAACCTGAAAAATATGTTTCACTTGTCAGATTCGCAAACACAATCATACAAAAGGCCAGGTGCATCTTTTATTTCTGTGCATATTTGACCTTAAAAAAAACTACATATTGGTAATCGACTAATCGTTAACCAGAAACAAACAAGTTTAATTTCTGTCAGTAACCTCATCTGGATGAAGATCAAATATAGTTTGAAGAGGGCCTGGCTTTTGATGGACTACAGTGGGCCCCTGTCTTTCCAAGGGAGGCATCCTTCTTCGAGGGTTGGCTCCCCCATAACCATTTATCCTATCAGACCAGTCAATAAATGACTATAAGAAATACACCAACATATGATAATAATAACAGCACCCAAGTATCTAGGACCAACATAATACACATTTTTAATAACAAATATAAAACCAAAAGGCTTACCTGGAAGCATTTCCAGATAATTTTATTGTTTTTATAAGAAGACAAACCTGACATTCAATTACATATTCAAAATGATATTTTTGAGACATAAAAAAGTATTAGAACTAAAAAAGACAAACAAAAACTTTGAAACCAAACAAAATTTCTTCTGACACCAGGGATTACCTGCCCTGATGGGCTATCCAAAGTATGCCACACTGCACCAGTTTGACCTTCACTTTCAACTGGAACAGTCACAGAACCAAGAACAGCACTTTTCCAAATTATATCCCAATCATAAATTGTGACATTGATCTGCTACGTCAGCAGGGAAAGAAGTCAGTTTCATGAAAACCTACATAACACGTTTAATCTGTCAATTGAGAAGCTTCTACTGACATAAGGCACAAAATATATGCTGATACTTCTTTAAAGATATCAATCCAAGAATATGCTGAAAATATTATGTTTTGTTACCTATAATTAGCTTCAAAAAATTACATTAGCATAGATATATTTATTTTCATTATTCTTCTCCTCTGTTTTCTTTGTCTGAGAGTTTTAAAAGAAAATGTATTAATGCATTAAATTTTATCATTCAAATACAAAACTAGAATCAAGATGGTATTCAGTGGACACACTTAACATTCTGAATCCAATTTAATTATCAATTAATTACAAATAACAACAAAATCCTTGTCCCACTAGGTGACATGGGATACATAGATCAAACGACACCATTATATGCCATCATAAATCATGTGTAATAACAAACCATTTAAATCTATATACTTCTAATGGTTTGGCCTAAAGTTATCCTTGATCTGCCCAACTCTGAGTCTCAAACTATTGAACTATCCTCCTTCATGTAATCTACACTCTCCTTATTAATTAGGGATTCTACAGGTCTTCCCCACATAAGCCCAAACCACTAAAGATGAGACTGTCATCTTTTCCAGAAAAAGTGCTACCCCAACTTTCTCACTATTGCATCATTTGCTATCACGTCTTTTTCTATTAACTACAATGACAAATTGACAATGAAATAGTGTTATTTCATTCTAGTAAGTAAATAGCATTGTCAATGAAATAAAATCCATTCATACATGGAAAATTATTTACTGCCAAAAAAATATATTATTGTATGTAAAGCTAAGAGGTGGATAAACTATTTGTTTGCTGAAAGAACATAAATACAGGTAAAAAGCAAAACAAAATACATAGCATGTTCTTGGAAGATAAGTTTAAGGTTATTAAAAAAAAAATCCTTGGTGCTTAATGATAGGAATAGCTTAAACATAAACATCAGTCTGCCAAGAATAGTAAGAATTGAACCTCACAAACCACTGAAACCACTTTCAGCAGCTGCAAACACTTCGTATAATTACTCCAAATCAAAACATAGATGTTAGATAGATCATAATCTAGCTACCTGGACAGGAAGTTCATCAACAGAAAAATTGAACTCCTCGCCCCACATTGGATTTCTTGAACCAGGAACCATGGAACTGCATCAGCACACAAGAATATCAACTAATGAGGGCCCAATGAAAAATGTTGAGCAAAAACATTGATTTTAAGAAGAAGATAACCTGAGTATGGAAAACATATTTTCATATCAGTATGTCACACATCTAAGTGTCTAACAGACTTTGACAGTGCACATTCTTTATTTTCTTGTCACTCTATGGTCAATTCTGATAGTACATGTATTCCATTTAAAGTACAAAATCTTTCTGCAACATTACACACACACACACACATATTAAAAAAAATAAGGGTGCCGTGCACTTATTCCAAGGCATCAAAAAATATTATTCCTCCTATATATTAATCCTACACTTACAAATGCAAAGTACAAATAAGACTATCAACAAACTAAATTTCTTTACAAAAGAAAGTAAGAGAACTAAGGTTGATTACAGTAAAGAGCTCTAAACCGAAAAGGCAATGGCACAGGCAAGTAGGAAAAATAGTTAAAAGCAAAACTGGAAAGTATCTCTGCCTGTAGCAGTTTGCTAGATATAAGAAAAATCCTAATACAGTAAAATCTAGTAATGTGTCAAACAAAGATGGAAATATATGCAAAGCAAAAACGTTCCATCTGCAACCTGAATTGTAGAGTAATTCACAGTACAGAGGCCCACAACTGCACATAAATAGTTTTGTTCAAGGCCAAAATATTACTGGAAAGAATTCCTTGAGACAGGGGAGGCGCATAGTTGTGGAGAAGGGGGCTCTGGCTCCCGTTGGAAAGAATCCCCCCACCCTAGGGGTGTTCGTGGATTGGATTGGATCGGTTTTGAAGAGAAAAATCATCCGATCCAATTATTTTGGTTTTGTTAATTTATCATCCAATCGGTTTAGTTTAAACATTTAATCCAATCCAAGTTAAAGCGGTTTGGATTGGATTAGTTTGTTAATTTATCAAATATTTTATTTATATGTCATTATATAACTAATAATAGAAGAGTTGGGCATCTAAATCTCTTTAATTAAATATATTTTTCATGAATAGATAAAAGTTATATGATAATTTTATAAGAAATAAAAATGAGTGATATTATAAATTTATGAATAAAAATATATACATATGTATAAATTCTGTTTGGATCGATTTTTAAAATCAAATCTGAAATCCAATCTAATAAAAAAAATTGGTTTTTCAATTTTTTTTATCCATTTGGTTTTCGGTTTTTTGGATCAATTTTTCAGTCCACATTGGATTGGATCGGTTTATGAACACCACTACCCATCCCCAAGACACAAACAAAATTTTCCTCTGTCTCCACCATTTATTGGAGAGATAGATTCAAATAAAGGAGGGAAAAAAACTATATCAACAAACCTGAATCGCTTTTCATTGCCACAAGTGATAATAGCATAAGGATCCGATGTTCCATTTAAGTTTGCACCGACAAGATTCTTGGCAGCCAAAAGTTCTAACTTCAAAGAGAATTTTAAAACAAATCCAGATATCATCAATAACTTCCAGTATATATATATTCCACACGCGAACCTTAGTGCAAGACAAGTTGCCTGCTCTGGGGAAGGAAGTCCAGACTAAACATTGCTAGAAAACCTAAATACCTTGATCAGGTACGCCGAACTGGCTTGAGAATCCACTTTAGACTGCCCCATCTACAAAAATAAGTGCAGAACTGCATGTTAACAAGTTAAAAATTACTCCACGAAGCACCTAACATGAAAATTTAGAGCCACTAAGTTATGAACCCGAACAGTATTATTTTCGTTCTCGACAACCCACAAACGAACTAGTGATCACAATTTACAATCCTCACGAACTCGCAGCAGAGACAAAACTGAATGTCAACAAGTTAAAAACTACTCCATGAAGCAACTAACACGAGAATTTCGATCACTAAGTTATAAACCCGAACAGCATTTCCGTTCTTGACAAGCCAACAAACAAGCGATCAGTGATCACAATTCACAATCCTAACGAACTCGTAGCACAGTTAAAATTGAACGCCAACAAAGTTAAAAATTACTCCATGAAGCATCAAGGTCTAACACGAAAATTTCGAGCCACTAAGTTGTAAAACAAAACAATGTTTCTATTATCGACCAGCCACAAACGCAAACGAACTGGTGATCACAATTCACAATCCTAACGATCTCGACAAAATTGAATCCAAAATACTCCACTTACGGAGAATTAATCAATTCCTCTAAAACCAGAAAAAGAAAAAAGAAAAAAGAAAAAAGAAATCGAACATAAACTGCAAGATCATTCAATAGAATAAAACACAAGCAACCGTCGAAAAAAAAAAGAATCTCCGAAAATCTTCCCTGATTCAGAAACAACACGACAGAAACAGTAACGAAGACTGAAATGAAAGCGCGGTGGCAATCGAAGAGCATAGGAAATGACGAAAATAACCTTGTCCTTATTGTCGGGGACGTCGGCGGGGGAATTGTAGGCGAGTGACGGATCGGCGTATCCGGTCCGGGCGGCGAAGAAGCGGTAGGCGAGGATGACGAAGACGGAGGCGGCGACGGCGACTTTGATCTCCCACAGCGAGGGGAAGAGAAACGCGAAGAACGCGGAATCAACAACGGTCACGTTCATGGTGTGGCAGCGGAAACGGAGAGAGTAACTAACTAACTAACGAACGAATCAGAAATTGAGCGGTGAAGGAATTGCTCTAGGGTTTAGGGAATGCGGGGTTGAAGCCATGGGAGGAAGAAGAAGAAAGAGTCGAAGTTGGACCGTTGGAAACTTGTAATAGAAGTGTCAAACAAAACAACCGCACTGGTCTTCTCTACTTGCCTGAAACGGCCAAGATAACATAAATAAATCCGGGCTTAGACTTTATAGTTTTTTGTTTTTGTTTTTTTTTAATCCATGGCATTTGGTGCCAAAGGAATTTCTATTCTCAATTAAGTCTTTTCATCTACAACCCGATACTTAATGGTCCAAACCGATAATTTGTTGGTATACTTTAAAGTTTATACGCATAATCATCATCGTTATCATTATTATTATTATGTTAAATTCTAATTTTGGTTTTTTCTAAATCTATGATATGTTAGATTATTAAATAATTATTGTGAATAAATTAAAAGCAATTAATTATTAGGGACCAAACGATACGATTAAAAAACCAGAACACCAAAATTAGAGATTTGGAAAAGCAAAGTAGCCAAAATTACAATTTATTCTTATTCTTTCTACATATGGTAGTAGTAATTTTTGTTTGGTCATAAAAGCATAAGAATTAAGCAGAATGCATTATGAAATTCTTGGAGATGGTGTAGTATCTTTTATTAATTTAGATTAGCATGCTACTAATAAATAATAAATATTTCATTAATTGTACATTTTTAAAATTTAAATGCAATTAATTAAAAATAAAGGTTTAAAGTCAATATCAGTGTTTGCCACTAATAGCAGAGTATATTCATCCCTAATTAAAACTTGGTATGTATTTTTTGGCCACCCTTTTTTGCCTCATTCCTCCATCTAAAAACTTCAACCTGACATTTTTCAGTCACTCTTCTCTTTTTCACTCCTTCATTTTTTCCAAGAAGAACGTAGCTATTTTTTAGTGTTTTATTTTAAAATACACTTCTAATTTCAATATAAATAATCTATTTTTTCATTCAATTCTTCATTGTTCAAAATAAGAAATTTATAGGCTAGGAAATTTACTAATCTAACCCTTGCTAATTTTTGGACATATTTTATTTTTATTGTCTTTTTATCAAAATTTTCTTCTTTTGCAACTTTCTCTCTGTACTTTTTAACATTCTTTACATTTTTTTCATATTTTATTCTATTATCTATCTATTCTATTTAGAAAACAAAACCTTTATTATTTATCATACTCATTTTTCTTTTCTTTTTTAATTCTTTTTCATTTGTTTTATTTTAATTTAACGATTATTCCTTCTTTTTATTTTTGTTCTATTTTCATTCTTATGTTTTTCTTTCTTTATTTCTTTTTTCTTTTTGTT
>PYAF01004968.1:1882981-1917951 GCA_007407185.1 Glycine tomentella | reverse complement strand
AAAAATTAATTTAAAACTAATTATTTAATATATTTATTACAAAATAATATTTTGTCTCTATATTTAATAACTTTATATATCTTATAATTGTGTTGATATCAATATTTATATAATAAGGTTAAATATCATTTTTACATAATTGTATAATAATTGTGTTAAAAATAATTTATTAAATATATTATTATTACAAAATATTACATACACAATAATATGATAGTTTATATGATAGAAATCACAAATATTATTCCCGAGATAAGGATGAGAATCTAACTACCTATCATATGTCTATAGTAAAATATTTTATTTAAAAACATGTATTATTAGTTAATATATTTACTACAAAATAATATTTTTGACTATATTTTAATAATTTCATACAAAATAATTTTATCGGTCAATATTTATAGAACCATGTTGAAACTTCTTACATAAATATATAGCAATATTTTCTAAATCCTTTATTTATTGCATAAATAATATTCAATTTGGCATGATGAATAATTCCAAACTAGCCTTGTCTGTGACGAAAAATGTATACTTTGATTGGATATCGACATAGGTATTACGTGATTTTTTAAATTGAGACGAAAATAAATATCTAACTACTTATCTCATACCTATCATATAATTTTCTTTAAAATACATGTCTTAGCTAATATATTATTATAGATTAAGTTTCTGACTGTATCTTTAATAATTTAATAAAATAATTGAATTGGTCAATATTCATATAATAGTGCTGAATTTTTTTATTAGTAATATATTAAATTTATTGAAACTAATTTTATTAAATATATATTTATTGGAAAATAATTTAATTTATTTTTAATATATTGCAGGAAAAAATTAATTCTATATTTATTGCATACATATTATTTTTTATTTTTAGAGAATATAAATAACTAATTATGTTTGTCTTAATAAAAAAAATTAATTTTATAAGGATATGAATTTTAAATATGTTTGAAAAATAAGAATGACCCGATATTTAACATTACTTAAATTTTATTGAATAATAGTGTACATATATATTAAAACTCTATTTTTATTAGGGTTTTGCTAAAAGCATCAGTTAGAATTTTTTTAACTTTCTTAACTAATTCAAATCCATTTCATTGAATATGAAACTTGAAAAAATAACAATAAAAATCTAACATTAATGTAAAGCTAAATATAATCCGAAGAGAAAGATTTCTCAAATTAATTCGACAAGATTGATGGTTGATTTAATTTAAAATAAAAAGAAGTGAAATGGAACAAACAAGAATGAGAAGCGTGCAATGTTATGTCAGGGTAGTCTCCGACACGTGTCAATGTAAGGAACAGAAACTTGCAAGATATAAATAGCGGCAACCTGCGTACGTTTTAACTCTTCCTAGGTTTATTTATAACGTTAAACTGCTGCTACCCACTCAGTCACTCTCAACCTTGCTCCTCCACGCCGCAAACTTCGCCATTCTCTCTCGCTTCTCAACCCTTTATCACTCTCTCGGTACCCTCTCTGTTCCCTCTTTAACTCTTCAAACTCTTTGTTAACACATGCACGTGAAGTTGCGCCATTTCAACTTGCATTTCCCCAAGTTTTTTTTTTTCTTGTTTGTTTTTTCGGTTCATTTTGCAGTGACGCTTCTGTGCTTGAATGAACTTCTGCTTAACATGGTTGTGTGTTAGTGTTTGTGCTTTTGCGTGTCTTTTTGTGTTGGAATTGGCCAGGCGCTGCTGGGCTTCGTCTAATTCGGTGTGCATTGCGTTGAATTGTATGATTGTGTGTGATGAATGGTGTTTGAGTTTTTGGATTTTCAATTTTGGTATAGAATACTGAAATTTGTGATGAATTATTATTTGCGTCATTGGATTTTGGAGTATTTTGCATCCTTGATCATTTTTCACTGTATTTCTTCTTGCAGGTTCCTCTCCTTTTTCATGAATGATATTTGAGTTTTTAGATTTTGGTATAGAATACTGAATTTTTTTATGAATCATTATTTGTGTCATTGGAGTTTGGAGAATTTTGCATCCTTGGTCATTTTACACTTTTTGTTGTGAGTGATTTCTTCTTGCAGGTTTTTTCCCCTTCCTTTTATTCGTGATTTTGTTTTTTTAAGAAGAAGAAATGGTATTGAAACGATTGGTTTTATTTACAGATGTGTCAAAGTGAATTTAGATTTTCAAGGGGATTTTGAAAGTGACATAATTGTGTTCTTTTTTGTTGAAATAAAAGGTCTGTTGAAAGAGTTTATGATTTGAAAAGTCAGACTGATTAAGCTATGATTTTTCAAGATTATATAAGTTTTATCACTTCAACTGAATCTAGTCTTTTGAATAAAAAAACTATAAAAAAAAACTACATACCCCATTGTCCGGAGGCTCCACTCTATGCGCAGGTAACGGAGAGGAATATCGTATGCAGCCTTACCCTTACATATGCAAAGACGCTGTTTCCGGATTCGAACCCATGACTAACAAGTCACCAAGACACAACTAAAAAATTTATGATATTTAAATTCAATTTTGTTTTTTTTTTTTTTAATTGGAATTTCTAATAAATAAATGTTTGGCTCCACTGACTTTGTTTCTGACTTTTTGCAATATATGTTTGGATGCCACTATTTATCAAGTCAAATTTCCCCCCTTCATTGGTTACTTTGTTCTATGATTGGGTTTTATGTATACATGTCTGAACTTGAATTGATACTCTCTGTCATAAGTTATTATTATCAAATGGAATTCGTTTGATATACACTTTTTTACTAGAGCTAAATGCATAGGAGACTATGGAGTGACTAGAGCCCTGTAACTTCCTAATGAATGCAAAATCCTTTGAAATATTGCATTATGTACTCTTTTTTATGTAGAAGTTGCTAGTTTGCTTTTGAGCTATTTAGTATTGAATCAATATCAACAATATATTGGAATGAGTTGTTTTTGTATTTGTTGAATTTACTCATGAACTTGAACATTTTGAATTTGACCAGGAAAACTTTAAATGGAGCCATGTTTTTGAAATACAACCTTATGTCCCTACTGTAAAAGGGTTGCATCCAGGAAGGAGGAGGTGCTATAGAGCAGGGTTTGAGCAACATGGGTCACTTTGAGAAGCCCATCATCATTAAGGTGGAGCCTCTGGATGAACCAATTAACCCTACAAAAGTCGTTGAGGACACTGAAGTCGACATGAGTTTGACCAACAAGGGTGATTTTGCGTCTAACAAAGTTGAGGACCCTGACGCAACTGACTATTCTAGCTCATTTGCTGACACTACGTCTGATGCTGAAAATGGTTCTAGATTGAGTGATGCTGAAGTGGAGTCAGAATTCTTGGGTGATAATGGCTTGGCAGACACTTTTGATGGTTCTGCATTTCCAATGAGGTGATTTTTATTCCCAATCAGTAATCAATAAATTTTACATTCTTTTGCCTGGAAATAGATTAGCTATCAATATCTAAACAAAGAATCTAGGTCTTATGAAATTGTTGATGAGTCATTAAAGTTACAAATAAAGTCCATATATGCACTCAACAATTAAAAATCTTAGCATATCTGCATACTACTTTAGTAATAATAATTATTGAAAGAGGTTAAAAGGTATGGGATTTGAAAGTTATAATCTCCAGTTGTATATGGTGTGCTAGTGTCTTGCTTTGATGTTTCAGTAGGAGAGTAGGTTATTTTCCCACCCTGCCTCTATGCAACTCCTTAGATATTGCATGCACTTCAATTTATATTATTAAATCCTGACAATTGTCATCACCTATAGTTCTAGTAGTAACTCTTGATGGAAGAATTTTGGCTCTCCATCTAGTAAAGATTGGTATTGGAAAACCAATCAGCATTGTTTGTGTGGTCTGTCATTATCAATGTCTTCTTTAGAGACCATTAATGATCAATCTGTTCTTCCATAAACTAATCATTAATTGGCAGTGGTATACCACTATACCTGGTTAGTTGGTGTTTAATGGTGAAGCAATGTTCTTGAATATTTTTTCTTTTGTTACATTATACTGTTATTTATTCATATTAATGTCTTGTGTAACTGTAGGAAGAGGAAGTTGACTGATCATTGGAGGAACTTTATACGACCTCTAATGTGGCGTTGCAAATGGACAGAACTAAGAATTAGGGAAATTGACTCACAAGCATTAAAATATAGTAAAGAGCTTGCAGAATATGACAAGGGGAAACATACAGCACCTGATGAATTTACTTTAGAAGAGTTTGGTTCAAAGCCATTGCCATTTTTGGGTGAACAGCTCGGAAGTAAGACAAAAAAGAGAAGAAAAAGGAAGAAAGTTGAAGAGACAACTGATATTGGATCGTATACATCACATCATTATATTTTCTCCTATCTTGGTACCACTCATTTATTTTGATACCTGATTTGCTTATCTTTTCTCATTGTTTACCAACCACTTGTCCCTGCTTTAGAGAAGTGTGTGACCCTTTTATTTACTATATTGTAGAGAATAAGAAGTCTGATCCGGATGGCTATTTGGCTGATGATTTTGGTAATCCAGGTTAGAAAATTTGCTTTGTAATGATACCCAATGTCTTGCTGCTATAATGTTAAATCAATGGTTCAGTGGTTTGTGTGTGTTGACTCGTCTTTCAATTTCATTGTATTCACTGTTGGCAGTTCTAGTCTGCCAGTCATTTGCCTCCTAATCACATTTTGACTTGTATCTAATTCATGACTAATGTTTTTATACTCTCTCTTGGTATAGTGATCACAGAGCCGCATGTGGATTCAACAGACAGATTTGGCATTGGAGAAGATCGACCTTTGCTGGATTTCAATGAAACTGATGTTTCCTTCAAGCAGCTGCTTTGGACAATAGACAATACACATACTAGGATCCACAAGCTGAAGAGTAATGTTGATGGAATCGTGTCCAAAAAGGCTTCAAAGTTTTCTTCATCAGAAAATTGGAGCCGCCTTCTTCATCATGGTGATGTGCAGCAGACTAGCTCTGTCGAAAGTCCTATAATCTCTGCAGGGAATGGAGATACAGCGTCTATTGGGGTTATTTATAATTCAACTCAGCATGCATCCGACTTTGATATAGGAGATTTTGTTATGCATGATAGTGCTATTTCAAGTTATGGAGAAGTTCCAATGATTCCTGATATAATTGAGAGCACTGTTGGCTTATTGTCTGCTGCTGATGTCACCCTCCATTCAGCCTTCGTTGTTGACTCGTGTGAAGATGTAGTAAGTTTTCTCAAAAGAAGTATTACATAGTTTAAGTTCTACCTATAATTTCTGCCATTCCTTTTCAGATGATGGCTAGAAAGTGTTTTATGCAATGAAATATAACTTATTTTTAGATATTTATACTGTTGGATAAAATGTGAGAAAAAGTGTTTTATATAAAATTCAATAAAGACAAACTTCATTTTCATCTTTTTGTGTCCACAATTCTTTATTGTTCATTTGCTAAACAATATTCTGTGATTTCTTTCTCATGGTTTTGATATATATGGTATATGTCTTCCAACATACAACTGTGCACCAATGCTTTTTCGAAATTTCTTTTGAAATATTGTTATATTCTGATTTCTTTTGCCAATGAATCTGTATCAAACATCATATCCATTCAAGGTGTTGCTTGAGATAATGCTACTGCTAATTCACTAAACTTGGAAGTTTGTTATCAATGATGGTGCTTGTACATATCAGAAAAATATTCACATTTGACATTTATGGTTGCAGATGGTGGACAATGTCTTGATACATGAGGTAACTGAAACAGATGAGCACACCTTTGCAAGCCACTATCCCATGGAGAGGCTTCAGGACGTGGAGAAAGACGAAGAAGGGGAAGAAAGTCCGAATTCTGTTCCTATCCCCTTGTCAGATATTAATACAGCAACAACAAACCCCGCAGTGTCTCAAGGGCAATCAACTCTCAAGTCCTGCATGTATAGAGACGGGAACATTCCCAAGAACAAAAGAAAACGCGGGGAGCGCAAAGCGTGTTCAGGCGGTTGGAGCAAGAAATGCTCGGGGGATTCTGAGAACCTGTGAGCAAGTCTTCTCAATCAGAAGTGACTACATAAATTTGTAGCTTACTTTTTCTCCCTCAACTTGACAGATGTTGTTAATACTTTAAAGGTTATAGTGAATAACTATTATAGAGTCGTTTCTGATGAGGAACTAGTTTCATCATGATTTTCGGATTCTATACTTCACACCCATCAATTTGGGTTTGGATGTGAGAACAATCTTTTTCAATTTGATCAATATATGAAAAGAAAATTTAATTCAATTTTTACATGTGCATTTATTTTTAATTTGGACGAGATTTTGGAATCAGCTTCTTGCAAATGCAAGGTTTAAGGCTACCTGCAATAAAATCAGAATGGGTGAGATTGGCCTTTTTCTTTTGAGAAATTATTACATGATTTCATACCACCATCATCTTGGTCAATATTTATGTAACACATAATCGATTCTTATTACTTATTTATTGTAAATTGAAAAATTAGGTCAAATTTTAGCTGTGGAATCAGCATCTTAAGGCTACCTGCCAGAAGCTCATAATGAATGAGAATGACCCTCTTTTTTTAAGAAATTATTAAATAATCTTATACTTCCATGTTTTACGTAACACATAACCAAGTCTTATTGATTTTTTCTTGTAAACTGAAAATTTTAGTTATGTCATTTGGAAATTGATCAATCTTTACATGATACATAATCTGCTTTTATTAAAAAAAAAAAATCATAAACTGAAAATTTTAGCTATATATCACATGGAGATTAATTAGGATTATGATGACATAGTAGTCCAAGATCATGTAATAATTTATCATTCACTAGACTATCGTGAGGGAGCTTTATGGCACCAAGTTGTCCTTTTTTTTATTTTTTATAATTTGATTCTCACTATTTGCTGCTGTTATGATAATGCCAGTTAAGTTATAACACTGAAAAATGTAGGGAACAAATCGAAAAAGAATATCACATTTAATGACTTACGTGACAATGATTTCTTTATTTAATTCATATATTTCCAGAAACATCATATCAACCCTTACAAAAAAAAACTTCATAATAAACTGAAAATGAATGTCACGAACATAAAAACCACAAATATATTTTTAATGTTTTCCTAGTTTATTATTTCTTTTTTTTAAAAAAAATAAATAGTTTTAATTTTATCTAAAAATAAATAGAGTTGATTGATCTTATATGTCCTTGTCCTTCAGATACTTCTGAATTGAGCGTGAGGCTAACTATAGGTTTGATGAGGGATCAGAATGAATGAGAATAAGAGATAATGACTTCTAAAAAACAAAACCAGAGATTGCACGTGAATGTGCCATGCACGCATCATGATATATATTTTCACTGCTGGCCAAATAATCCATTTGATTTTAATTTTTGCATGATCAAGTTGTCGGATTCTATAATAATACTCTCCCATATGCCTGGCCTCCTTATATTTAGTTAAATTTTGATCCTTATGTTATTACACTACAATAATGAATGCTTTATTTTGGTTAGGCTCAATTTTTCCATGCCAATAGAAAACAGGATCTCAATGAAGCAATTTTCTTCACACACTTAAAAAAGAAAAGGAGTGAGAGAATAATTTACTAGTTCAGCCTCAGTTTATATCTTTCTCCAGATGTAATATCTTTTCACAGTCCCTGTTTTAAAGGAAAATTTTGATAACCACTTCGACAAAAGGACACAATTTTAGTCAATGGGATAAAATATATTAGAAAAATATACATCCCATTTTAGGTGGAGGAACAGAGGAATAGGAAGGAAAAAAAAGTAGAGAAAGAAATTGATAGATGTAATAAGAAATAAAGAAAATGAAATAAAATGTGATAAAAAGAGAAAATAAATTTATTTTCATAATTTCATTTCAATAGGTATGTACCTTCAACTGACATCCTCAGTCCGTATGATAATTATCTTATAATTAATTCATAATTAATTGTGTTTAATCTCAATAATAAAAGAACACACAAAAAAAATATGTGTTCTGAGTGTAAATTTTTTTACACTATCAACTAATTAGAAATGGTGTTTAATATAATGTCTAAGATAGTTATTATTAATGTCAAAAAATTATCATGCATGATAATTTATAAATGGATAATATTGCAAAAACATTTTACATACATATTTTATTTTTTCTTATAATAATTCAAATATATTTTTTATCATTAATTTAAGAAGAGAATTTCTTCCTCAAAAGATTCTTTAATTAGTATGTTGATTTGTGATAGTTCCTAAAAGCGTTAATCTTCACCAGAACTAATCAAAAGTTCAAAGACTTGTAAAGTAGTGTAAATGATAAGACCGTAAAGAAAAGTAAAGATCAATAAGAGAATTATGTAAATGCAAACCAGAAAGACAATAAAAAAGAAGAATAAAGAATTTTGTTATACCCCAGCACTCTAACACACACACAAGCTGGGGAAATTTTCTCATGTTTATTTTTTTCATTCTCTTTTGTTTATTTTTTAATTAATTGAAAGTAGTTTGATTATTTGATATAGTCACTAGACCTTAAATTCCGTAAAGTTAGCAAAGGACCCAAAGGTGGTGTAGACACCATACCGCAGTAGTAGCAGCATTAGCAGCTCTTTGTGCTTTTGATTGGAAGGTCTTCGTTCCAATCCAAAGTGAACAAAATGATTTCCATGGTCTACATTGTACAAAAAAGCAAAAGAAGACTGAAAGTCTGAAAACCTCTACTTCTTTTTGACCCCCTCCTAGTCACTCAATAAATAATAATAATAATAATAATTATTATTATTATTATTATCATTATTATTATTATAAGTTTAGGTTATAGCCAGGATAATTAAATAGTTTGATTATGGTGGTATAGTACGCTTTGGGTAATCTCTTGTTGTTATTAACTTAGTATGGAATTCTTAATGAAGGATAGAAAAATTGAGACCAGCCTTGATGGATTTAATATCTCAGCATATATATGCACTTAAGATGCAAAATATGATCAGTTTCATAAGAAATTGCATGTTTATAATTTACCTTATGACTTAATCTTTATTGAATGACAATTGCCAAGATGCCAACCAACATCTCCAATCATAATGTCCTTTTTCTCTTTGTTGCAGCCTTTTGGAGTTTGGGGGATAGAGAAATACGTAGCACCACAACATCTTTAACAAAATTTAATATTTTAATAAACCAAGTGGCAAAATAATTGCAACCATTTGGGTTTTAGAATTTTTAAACTTGACATGCATAACTCTCCATTATGTACTTATTGAATATGGCTTCACTATGAGTATTACTCTTATATTCAAGAAACCATTTGCAGTTCTTCTTTGTTTGGTTTTCTTAAAAAAACGGAGGCAACTAGATGGTTTAAACCTAATATTAATTCTCTCCAATAAGTATCATAATTGGGAGAGAAAAAAAATCTCAAAATAAGTGCTATATTTAATCTTTTAATATAATATCAATTATTTTTTCTTACTAATATTCCTAATAAATATATTACTTTAGTTTTTTAATATAATCTTAATACTAAGATTAATTTTATACAATTATCATTTTCTTTCATTTATTTATGATTTTTTTTGTCTGTCTAAATACCTTAGAACGATACTTATTTTAAAATAGAGAAAAAAAAAATACTTAAACATATTTTTTTTCTTCAGATTCCTCATAGAGGTTAAGGTAGATTCTGCCATTAAAAAACATTATCTATGGAATATCTCAAATGACTTGCATGAGTGTTTGTGAGTTTGGTTGTGCAAGTATCATTTCTATCTTCAAATCATGTGGGAAAGGGTATTAATTGTATAGCATGAGCCAAGAATTAATTACACCAATTTTTTGGCCAAACATAGAAAATAATTCCTTTCTTCGAACGTCCCTATTATCATCATAAACAGAAAAGGTACAGGAGCTTGTGTAATAATTGCACAACACAAGTTCACAGTCATTAGAAATTAATCGGTCCTTATGTGTGTGCATGACACGGAGCGTTTTCAAATGGTGATGTCCACATGAAAGGAAATTATAGCTCCTTTTTGTAGATATACTTTGAATTTGAAGAAATGTGATAGAGATAGGAGTAGGATATATAAAATTGTTGAGGCAAGGAATTAATTGCAAATACGTGTAGCTCCAAAATTCCGTGTAATTTGATGGAACTTCTGTTGACCCTTGACGAAAGGAGTTAAGAGATTCATGGGGGAAATATGATTTTAATTTTTGGGATCACAACTTTGAATTAGGGACCAAATGATACAATCCTCCTATAGGTTACTCAAATATCACATAAAACATCTCAAATTGATGGAATTTGATAACACGAGATTTAGGTTTGTAAGGTACTTGGTATGGATAAGAAGTTTTTTAGTATTATTGCAAAAATTCGCAACCTTCTTATCTGTGAAATATCTTTTATAATTTTTCAATAAACTTAACTAATTTGTGTCATTTTTAAAACTTGTTTTATAAGCAAACATCTAATCTATGTATCCATTTTAAACTACTAACTAGTATATATGTATCCCATGTACTGCGACTATTTTAAATTTAAGTAAATTTTAAAAAATATAAACCAGAATAAAAATATTTAAATTATAAGAGAATGCGAAATTGAGCTCAATAAAAAGTATAAAATGTAAGTAGCTTAAATTTAAAGGAAAAT
Source organism: Glycine tomentella (assembly GCA_007407185.1). Classification (NCBI taxonomy): domain Eukaryota; kingdom Viridiplantae; phylum Streptophyta; class Magnoliopsida; order Fabales; family Fabaceae; genus Glycine; species Glycine tomentella. The sequence continues at coordinate 1,907,297 of PYAF01004968.1, read as the reverse complement.
AGATTTTTTATTTTAAAAAAAGTAAAATATAATTTAAGAGTTTAAATAGTTTAAATTCTTTGTGTATATCAGTAGTTGAAATTTGTGATGAAAATAATTAATATAAAAATTCAAATGTAATTTAAGTTGAGATTTGAAGGATAACAAAAAATTCTTGACATGAAAGGAAAAATAAAAAAGTATTAGTTTATTTGGAAAAATATAAAACAAGTCTTAATTAATGGTGAAACAATTGTTTTAAACAAAAAAGAAATTATTATAAAAAAATAGTACTTTTATGCAGAAAATGAAAATTTAAATTTATAATAATAGTATATAAAAATGTGATGTTTTTTTACAACAATGATAATTTTCTTGAATTTCTTTTTTTTTAATCTATGCCATTGCCCAAAATATTAAAATGTGTCAGACAGAACAATCCCGAAACGATTAGAGGTTGACTAAATTTATCAACCCATTTGTAAAAAGATATCATTTTATAATTCCTGGCACTGAATCTCAACATGTTAGAATAATGAGTGATGCCAGGGAGGGAGATATAATACGTGAAAGCCATATAACACATTCTGTTCAATTAAATTGTCTCTCAAGCGTGTGCAAGATCCCATAACATTTACAAATTAATATGAGAATTTAATTTCAATACACTAGATTACCCTGCGAAGATTTTTATACTATCAAAATTTTAGAAAACATTCTAAATATGATATAGATATTATCAAACTCAATCATTTTTAACAACACCACAATTCACTACAGTATAAAACATTAAACACGGAAATCAACATTAGTAGTATATGGTTATTTCAACTTAATCACAAGTTTTGAGTTTAAGTCCATAATTGTATTAAAAAAAATTATTATCTATAGTAATCCTATCTGATTTGAACATGATTCTCTTATATAGAAGATAAAAAGTTTATAATCTATAATAATTCTATCTGATTCGAACATGATTTTCTTTTATATAGAATACTTGTATTTTACACAATTTTTTTTACGCAATTAATATACTTCCATTAAATTCTTAAAATGGAATCAAAAAACTACCTAATTACTTTTGTTAATAAATCTTGGTCCACTTATCATTACCTTGAGAGTTTGTTATTCTAGGCAAGTGAACAGAGTTGAGGTTTAGCAGCCCATAATTTTTCTGTCATAAAGGCAGGCCAAGCATGTCTTACACCAATTAATTGCCTCTATGATCTCCTCTTCCAAGCAATCATATAAGATTAGGGGGCAAAACATGATTAAGGCTCCAGAAAGTAATGAATTTAATAAGGGTCATTCTTCTTTCCTTTTTGAATAGCTAAGGGGCCACACCTTGGTAATTACATTAAAAGTAGTAACATTTTTACTTTGCTTTGAAATTTCAAAATCTCTTTCTCTCACTCAAAATCAGAAGGCATCATGGCAGCCAAAGCAAAAGGAAGGGGTTGGCTTACAATAAAGAATGGGAGAAAAGGAAAGAAGCACGCTGCCAACCCCATCTTAGTAGATTCACACATTTCAGCAGCAGCAAAAGCCTCTTCTTCTTCTTCACTCTCTTCACAAATGAAAATACTTTGCTCTCTTCCTCCAACTCTCTCATACTTTCACTTTTCTTTGTTCATGCAAGATCCAAAGAACGATTCAAACACAAGGTATGTTGTATTGTTATGTATCCTCTACCTTTTCATCTTCTTCACACTTGAACACGCACCCTACACCCATGTTGAGAGAAAGCTAAGTATATAAGATAATTAAATTCTCAACACATCTATAAATATGTGTTATATGTGACCATCTATAAGCTCATGTTGAGGCTATATTGTTTTTTGGTATTTTTTGTTAGTTAGTTATGGGGGAAAATGAAAATGCTCATCACATTATTCCTCTAAGGCCTAAAACTAAAATTAACTCTTGTCCCAGATTAGTCAAAAAATGGGGTGCACTTTGTCATCATTTTAGTAATTTTTGATTGGTTCAACCTTGTGAAGACCAAGTTTAACCTCTGCAGATTATAGTCTTTCAATGATGTTATGAATTTGACCAACCCAAAAAAAAAAAAACATCATTCATGCCAAGGTAGGAAAGTCAAATTCTCTGGCTGATCTGCTTTTTAGCTTCTTTTTTCAATAGTGAGCCTAAATTTGGAAAATTACCAGTTAGTTAGTTGGCATAGGCAAAGTTTAGATTAACTTTGTTAAAAGGCTTCTAAACTTGACCCTCTCCCCAAATTTTCTTAAGGTTGAGAAAGAGCAAATAAATTCAATTTTAAGTTCCACTTACATAATTGCTTCTTCTGCATGCCATTTTATAAAAACAATAAAAAAAATGAATGTAGTGAAGGCAATCAAGCAGCTGCAGCTGCATCATCTAAAGAATTAATGCATGACATCCATTTCATTTCAAGTTGCAGGAAGCCATGGTACCAAAGAGCAATTGAGGTGACTAGCCTATGGAAAAATGTATCAAAATCCACAGAAATTCCAACACCTAATTCTTCAACTTTATGGAAGAGATCATCATCAATGCCAAAATCCCCTCAAGTCCCTACTACAACAAGTCCTAACAACAAGAACAAGCTAAGAAAATGTGCCTCTCTAAAGGTTGCATCATCCTTCACAAGGGTTTGTCTTTGTGCACCAATCTATTCCTACAATGAGATTTTAAGAGCTGAGGTGCCACCTAGAAGAAGCAATAGTTATCCAAGATCAAAGCCATTGCATACTTCACATGAGAGAACTCCTAGTGCTAGACTTAGCACTGAGGGAAGGAGGGTATTTAGGGGCAAATCATTGACTGATGATGTTCTAATGAGGAGGTTTGTGATTGAGGAAGAGGCAACGATGCAAATTAGAAGAAGAAATCAAATGGAAGTTATTAGGAAGAGGAGTATGACGAGGAGAAAAATGCTTGGGCCTAGTCCTCTTAGTAGAATGGTTATGGCAAATGATATTGGACAATTTTAATTTGATTGGTCCAATAAGGTTAGTGTCCAGTCCAATTGGTGAATTTTGATTCTCCATATCAATGCCTCACCTTTCCCTTTTTTTTTTTATTTGGCCTTAATTTCATTCACTGAACTTTTTCACCTTGTGTGACAAGTTTCTACTACTGGGGTTATCTTATAATTGCAACATATATTTAGTTTTATAAGACCCAATTTTAAGTGGGTTTGATTTAATGATATTGCTATGTATAGCTCAGATCAGAATCACAACTTTTAATTTCATTTCTATATTCATTCCCATGGATTTAGTTAGGAAAAATTCTTTTCTTAATCAAAGTGGTGCGTGTTTGGAGATATAAGATCAGTACAATAGTTGGGGAAAGGTGAAAAGAGAAGGGAGGGAGAGAAATCACGGATATGAATCTCTCAAATTGATATTTCTAATAAAACTAATTAAAAAGAAGACTACTTTCAAAAAATAAATCAAACATATACCGATTCTTAACTTCTCAAATCAACAAACTCAGCCAACTAACTGCTATGTGTAGAGTCCTTAATTTGCTTATAAGACACTCTAAAAACGTAATTCATGAATGACTTATAAAACTTGTAGAGCAAGGATAGTGGTTATCTAATTTGTATCTGAAAGCCCAAGTTAGGTTGTTTTGTGACTACTAATGTGACTCTGATACCCACGCATGCTTCATATTTAACTTATCAACCACCCCCCTTTTTCCTTTTTTGTTAATTTCTGTTTGATGATAAAAATACACACACAAACATTAAGCTTCTTAACGTAATTTACAATTTTCAAATTCCAGAGTAGAGAATAATAAAGGAAACGTTAATATAGAACTGTTAAAAACTAGAGCAAATTTGTTTCTGCTTTCCTCCTCAGAATGGATTGAGTTAATTCATGTGAAAAGTTCTAAGTAGGTTAAATTAGTATCACTATCTTCTATGAAACTAACCTTGTGTTAATTCAAAACTTAATTAAGTAAGAGGCTGTAATGAATTCAAAATTATTGTTTAACATTTTTAACTAGGATTTTAATGGCAAATGTAGACTTTCTTTCTTCTTTTTTTGACAGAAACAAAATGTGGACTTTCTAAAGAATGTAGATGTTGAATTTTCAAGAATCTTATAAAACTTTTATTCTTTGGGTTTTACACTTGTTACAACCGTTATTTTGCTAGATTGAGAAGGTAAAGAGTGTTGGGAGTTGGTAGCTTACACCGGAATATTTATATAATAAGATAGTATCAACCCATTACTAACCGAATTTTAATTAGCTTATTAATATTCGTAAGTGAAAATAAGTCAACCTAATACTTATGAACACCGGATTTGGGTTGGTATTAATGGAAAATATTATAAATGCAAACTAGCTATAATGGAGCTACCACTTCCAAAAGATCATTTTGTCCGTAGCAATCTTTTAAATTAATGGGTATAATAAAAGACATGCACTTGAAAGAACAGTAGGATATGGGACATTGGAACATAATTTTCAAAAAAAAAAATTATAATATCATATTGGTGCACACTATTCACCAATTTTATTTATAATTAATTTTTATCAAAAAATTTAACTGATTATTTTTAATGAGATCTCTTTTAAATCACATTTTTTTTTCATTCATAAATTTAAAATTTACTTATAAAAATTGAATTAAAAATCACTTGAATCAACAACTCATTAATCTTTAATTTTTATGAATAAACAAGTTGAAGAGTAGTTTTATTTATTTTTCTCCTAAATATATAATTTCTACTAGTTTAGCAAATAACATGAGCCTAGAACAATTTGCAAAGGAGAACATGGTACACGGAACAGAAGGTCGAAAGCACCTTGTGAATTGACATTTGTGCTTCAACTCAACATTAATTACAGATACCATAGCATCACGATGTGATAGAAGAAAAATATTGGTTACCTACCAAGATATGCTTTATAAATATTTATTACAAGATAAATACTGCTTTGTTCTCTGTCCGAGGAAATAATAAAGACAACCCTATCTGGATATTAAACGATCTATAATTAATAGCCCTCCAAGGTTTCACTAGATTAAATTCTATCAATTTTATTTGTAACATTAGAAAATGGTAACTTCATCACTTGAAAAGTTCTATCTTTTTTTTTTAATAGAGAGAAAATTTCTATCTTTATATCATTAAAAATTTATGTTTTTAAGAAAGAAAAAAAAGAGAGAATTTAAATCTTCATTAAAGATTTACTTCTTCACAAAACTATGATAATTAATTATTTCAAAAGTCAAATACCTTCTATGTTTAAACTCAAATGTTGATGCAATGATGTAATTTTTTTTACATTTATATAGGTAAAAATGATTTAATTATTATTAGTCTTGGTATAATCGAGTGAGTTAGGAACATCATGATCTCTAATTCAAGGGAAAAATTAGTTTCTATGTTTTATCTAACCTATACCCACGAGATGGCCTTGTGCTCTTTGATTTTTATGAAAAAGTGCTTAGTTGAAGGAATCTTTCAATTTCCTCACATTAACAAACAACCCAAATAGTTGGGTTTCATGTGGTATATTTAGGAATCTCTCATCGACAACTCTGAACCTGATGGAGATTCCAAAATGTCAGCCATGAGATGAATGTTCAAACATTTTTTTATTTAATCCGTTGCCAAGTCAAGTCATGTTCATATTTTTTTTTTAATTTCAGTTATTATAGATTGTATCCTACGGATGACCCTGAAAACAACGAAATTCTAATTTCGTATTTTCATTCCCATGAACAAGAACCAAAACTCTAATCCCCCCTAGTGGTGACCACTGTTTCTGGTTCATACCGTACTTCTTGTTTTATTTTTTGGAGTATTAGAAGAACAATATTAATATATACAAGAACTCATGTTACACATGTTTTTGTGCTTTTAAAGTATATATATGAGAAAAATATATTTTTAGTATATACTTTTGGTTGATTAAGACTATGTTTAACAAAATTAGTTGAAAATTAAAAAAATTAATTGAAAGATGAAAAGTTAACTAATAGTTGAAAGTTAAAAAATTAACTCATTAAATTAAAAGTGTTCAGTAAACTTAATTGTTGAAGTAGCTAAAAGATGTAAAATGATAAAAAAAAATATAAAATCATGATTTATATAAAAAAGATAATAAGAAAAATGAATTGATATATCAAGGATAAAAATAAAAGAAAATATAAAAAATTAGAAACTAACTTTTTAAATATGTTATTTCAAGTAATATTTCAGAAAAATATTAGAAATTATTAAAAAGTTTATTTTTCTAACAATCAAATGAATTTTTCAACTAATAAAAAATCCTACAAAATGATTGAAATGTCTTACCCAATATAGTTGTACTTGAGGTCTTGTATTATCATTAATGAATTTAATTTTCAAACTTTAAAATATGTATGGATTTAGTCTCTATTTTTTTAACTTTAAAAAACCATGATGAATTCTTAGAAAGAAAAGAAAAGACTATATTTACATAATTTATAAAGTATAAAAGTTTAGAGATCAAATTTATAATATAAAAATATATAATCTTTAATCATATTTGACAGAAAGTATAACGACTATACAAACATATATTTTTCTCAAGTTTATTGAGCGATATTGCCTAGACATGTTAAACGACCAATAAACAAAAGGTCCATTAAATAAGGATTGAATTTAAATTTTATGGATGAAAAAATTTGATTGAATAAACTGTATTTTACATGAAGATTAGTTATCACAGATTAACAATTTGCAGCATGGTTTAAAAAACTGTTGGCCAAAAAGGGTCCTTGGCAATTATTGAACCGCACCTTTTGGAGGTCAATTCTCTGAGTTGAGCAAATTACCGTTATTAGAATTTCCAAATTTCAAAATTTGAGCAATTCAATCAACATTTTTTGTCGGTCTATTGTCCATACATTTCTTTTTTTATATGATTAATTAGTTTCATAAAAAAAAATCTGGTACTAAACAGTTTTGATTAAATGAAACGTACTCAGCTAGCTAGTAATGAGTTTTTAATTTGGTTGAATGATGGGTCACGTGCGAAGACAGGGAGGAAAAGTGAGGAATAATAATAGATGAATGTGTTAGCGGTAGTGCAATGCAATGAAGGACACTACACTCTTGTGTTTGTGTTTCCAACCAAATGGTTTTCTATATTACTTGGGTTTCACGAATGGGTGGTGGCTTGTGACTTGTCATGTGTTGGCCTTTTCAATTTGTTTTAGGTCACATATATGTTAAAAACAATTTTATTCAATCAAATAAGATTCTCGTGAGTAATAGTTTTTCTATAAATATTTAACATAACTATATATTTAGAATTTCAATTCAAAAATTTTGATTAAATTAAAATAATCATATACCAGTTGATTCACACACTAATTATGTCAGTCCGATCTATTTTTGATTTACAAATTGATATTATCATTTCAACCGACATTTTTTTACGGATTAAACGGACCGGTCCGATGGGTCAAGTCCGTTTTGTCATCCCCAGTATTTGGTTTGGCTTTGGCCCATTCAACACATATTCATGGCCCTTCCTTTGTTTCCCATGTTGCACTTCTCTGTGGTTTCCAAGCCACCCCAACATTATCTCTACGCAGGTTGTAACTGTGCATGTGGGGTACGTTACTGCTACCACCCACTGCACTTTCCATCCAGTGAAAACCACGCACTAGTACTATGCTTGGGTCTTGTACAATGTATATACTTTAAGGGAAAAAAAATACTTTATATTCAATCAAAATGGATTAACTTGTGTAGCAAAAAAAGAATGGAATAACTTGTTGCTTTTTTTAAAAAGAATATTTTTTGAGGTTTAAATAGATACAAAATAAAGAATAGATACTTTATGGTATATTGTATTAAATAAAATATCAATTATCTGATATTCAAATAACAAAATACAGTATATAGGTACTTTTTTATTTATTAAAACAGATACTTAAATGAAGTTCAGTATATCTAGTAATTAATTTTCTGGTACAACGCTACAGTACTGCATCTCACTGGTATGATCATTAATGTTACATACACTAGTTGAGTACAAGTTCCTGTTCCAATTTAATTGGTGAAGCCAACTTGGTGTTTTATTGATAACGTTTTTGTATATGGTCTATTACATTTGTTAGCTATGTGATCTTATTGTGGTACAGGGTGGGGATTGGGGCTGAAACTTGCTACTGCATGCCATCGTTTTTGTATCTCTAGTTAGAGCCTTATAGGGTAGGGTATATCTTGTAAGTACTCTTTTGTTAATAATATTTTGCCTTAAAAAATAATTTATTAAATCACGTAAATATATGTGTGTGTATATATATATATATATATAAAAATGAACATTTATTAAAAAAACTATAAATACTAAATAAAATACTATATACTAAATTTAAAACACAAGTAATTTTATACAAATAAAAATATTCACGATGGCGCGCTATACTTTATACTATAAAAGCTTTTTTTATGAGCTTATATTATGAAAGTTATAAAAGTAATAATTCAATGAGAAGTGATACAAAAGGAGAGTTCATGTTCAGTTTTTGTCATTGTAAAATTATTTTAAATTATGTCATAATTATTATTTCTTGTAAAATTAGTCTTTAGTCCAACGAATTAAAAATATTATAATTTTTAACTCAAAATAAAAAAATACATAATAATTAATTTAACAATTTATACGACAACATCATTTCTTATATTTATCTCTCTTTATCCATCATTTATTACATTTCAATTTATTTATTCTCCTCTTTCTTTCCATTCCTTGTACATTATGTTATACTAATTAAATGCAGTGGAAAAGAATTGAGTCAACCTAATGAATAAGAGTTGAATAAACTGACTGAGTTGCATAAGAGTCAACTGGTTCAACGTACATAAACGGTTGATATTAATAACACAAATCAATTTAATGACCAACTCAAACAATCTAGGGGTAGGGCTAGTTCATAGGTATAACTGAATGGTCACTTCAAGTCCAGCTTTTAACGTTGCTTATAAGAAGACATGATTTTCCTCTCAATAATTTCAATGGTTGAGAAAAAGAAAGAAAGAAAAATATTTAGTGCTAATGTTTTTAATATCTTCATATTAGACAATAGTTTACTTCAATAAATAAAAACTGGTTCAGTAAAATTAATAATTTTTAAGACTGTTACAGCAATAAAAGACTTATATCAATATTAATTAAGACTAGTTAATTAGGTGACTTTTTTTCAACACCAATCCAATGTTTTTGACTTGTTATATATACTTTGCTTTTTAGCTCAAAAGCTTCACGTACGTTGTTCCAATGATCTATATGCATGGCAAGGTGGAACCACCTGAAAGAATTCCAACACTGAGTATCATTTCTCAATGCTTAGTAGTTAGTTAATTGAGTTGGTAACCAATGAAGCTCATGATGTGCTTAATTTGTAAATTTTGGGCCTCTAGAATGTAGCTCATAACATTTTCAATACGATATATGATGAAAATGAAATAAAATTTGATTATATTGACAGAATGAAACTTAAAATAAAAATAAAGAACACAAAATATATTTTTGCCATTAATTTGAGGTATCAATCAAACAACTAATACAACTACTTTTTATTTGTTATAAAAAGGAAGTACTATGCCGGCAGTATTTATTTTATTTTTCACGATAACATAAAAGTTATTTAATATAGATCACTTTCAAGTCACATCTCTTAATTTTAAGATGTACATCATACTCCTTAATATTTTGTCACATGCCATCCCTAAAATAATCAAAATAACTTCATTTTTTCATTAAAAAATCCCAACTTTATGTGGTATACTTTTCACCTTCAATATATCAGACGTGAAACTAGCTTGGTTTTATAACTTCATAATTGAAAATTTCAAATTAATTCTAGTATTGTTTAACTTAATTATATATAAATATTTTTTATTGAAAAGATTTTTCATCAGTGGTAATCCATAAATTGCAATCCCAATTAATTATGGATAATAATATTGACTTAACTATTATGTGTTGTTGTTTTTATTATATAATCATATATTATTTATTTTAAGTAGAATATTCCTAAGCTAAAAGTTAAAACACTAATCCCTCAAGATATTGAGATCTATTTAAGGGATTGACATCTCTAACAAATATTTTTTTATATGTACAAATCAAGAATTGAACCCATGATCACATATTTAAAGGATAAGGTTATCTACCAATTATGTCATATTTTATTGATCCACATGTTATTATTTAATATTGATAAAATTAGCATTCACATAATGATGATGATAACAAACCTTTTCGATCACCTTAATGACTTCCAAGTGAAGGTTAATTGATTTGGGTTCTGGAGCGATTCTTTGTCCAGCCCATTCGTTAAAAAATAAACCTTGATTCATTAGAAATAATCATATATATTTAAATTGGATAAAATTATTATAAATGATAAAATAAATTCTTTAAATATTTAAAATAATTATATATTTAAGACTCAAAAATTCAATATCTTTTAACTCTATGATAATTGATTCACGCACTCCATCCATCGATGTAACCTTAATCCTTCTTATACTATGTGATAAAGATGCACCATTCCATGGTGCCAAGTTGCCAACAACACAGTATAGTATCTGGTGGCCCCATGCCAACATTTTTCCACACGGTGCTTTTGGATTCTTATTAATAACTTTGCCTCAGCTCTAACGAACAGAAAAGATGACCCTGCCTTCTTCGTTGCGTATTTCATGGACCTATGTAAAAATGGTCCCAGATGACCCGTCAATAATGTTTACCGTTACATATAATTTGTTAATAAATTAAATCAAATAGTTAAGATAATTGAAGAGTTGTAATGTTTTTTCATGTTGCTAATTTAATTTGTCTCCATACATAAGCTGAATATTTTTTTTTTTTTGAGGGTGTAAGCTGAATATTGTTGGATTTTTGCAAAATAATCCCTAAGGAATTATTGCAAATGCAAAGCCTAACCTCTTCTATCATCATCTTGTCGGAAGACGAGTGTGATATATCAATGAAAAAGCAAATTCAGGGGTTACAAAACCCTTATCCACACAATTATAGGTGGGTATACAAATTTGTCCAATTCATTTAAGTTTGGCTCATAATCTTTAAAAAAATTAAATTTGATTCATATTGACTCACAAATTTAATGGACAATTGACTGGTACGGTCTGACTGACATTGAAAATTGATTATACTTTCTTAGTCTGTATTTATCCCATGTATTAAATGGGCCAATCCATAAATAAATAAAAAAATTAAAACTGAAGTTAATTAATAACAAAAAAATATTACAATTGTTTTTTTACAAAACAAAAAATTGACTAAAACTAAAAATATTATTTTCTCTTGTAGGTTATCATTTATTGATAAATGATTAAATTTCATAGTAAAATAGTTATACTAATAAAATATAAAACAAATAATTAACAAACAATATAGATCAAACTCGCTAAACCCACAAGTCAAGTTAAGTTAAGTATGTGTTTGAAAAACAGTTAAATCAAAAGTAAATTAATGTTCAGGCCAAAGCAACAATATAATTGTTTTATCATTTTTGCTTTGAAAAATGTATTATTTTTTTTTATAGTCTAATTGGATAGAAAAGCTCAGGTTAAACGGGTTACCCGTGTATTCAACAAATAATATTTTTACGTGGTCCATCCTGCATCACTGTATACCTTTCCCGTTTTAAAATCCACCTGCCTCTGGTTTTGACTCTTGCAAAAACCAAGACTTTTCGAAACATTAACGTGGCATTTAATTCTTAAGATAAGAGATTTTCAACAAAACAACGACTAGTTCAAGTTTGTCAATACCAACACGTAACAACACCTGTTTAGAATCACATCAGAGTTCAAATAATTATAATTAATCATTTATTTTAGTTAATTAAATTATATCATCGTAATATCTAACTCAATTAATTAAATAGAGTGTATGAGAGATATAAATCTTATGATATCATGTTTAATTCTTATAAATAAAAATAACTATACCATCATGAAAGTAACGAAAAATTATAAATTAAAATATTACATCGACACGCACTTACAGAATTTAATTCAAGTTTTTTTAAGATCTAAGTTTATTTCTAATCAATTCGATTCATTTTTGTTCGCCAAAACTACTATGCCATATTTTATGGAAAGTGTTACAAATCAACTACTCAAAATAATAATATCCGACAAGATAGAACCTTTCAGTGCTTGAAATGCAATGCAAAGCTCAAAAATTCCCTTTTTCCAATTTCTTCTATTTCTATCCTTCTATTGTGGACACACAAAAAGTAGTATTATGCATGTGTTTATAAAAATGCGCGCGTGTGTTTCAGTCTCTAGAGAAGCGTAGCATGGATGAGGGTATTCAGAGAAAGCTCCACCTACATGCCAGTGTCATAAATAAAAGTCCTATGCTTTTTTTAATTTGTAATGTGCAGTATTTCTGTCAGATCTAAAAATAACAGTGGAGGATCAAAATGTTGGTAAGGTTGCAATAATGAGAAAAGGTTAGTAATATAGAATTAATAAGGAAGAAGAAATTAAAGAGCAAGGGTACCAAACTCAACCGTTTTATAATAAGTGGCTATGTTAATTCTCTTTTGTAGGTGTCCACATTAGTCTTCCCATTGAAGTAAAGTTGGTTGAAGTTGTCCACATTGAGTGAGAAAGTGGCCAACCAAGAAAGCCTTACTCTCGTTCTCTTTCTCTCTCTCTCATCAGCATCATCATGGAACCAAAAGAAAGAAAGTAAAATAAGAATTAGTACTAATATAAATCCCACAAAACAAAGAAAATTATAAATCCTTCAAAAGGTGAAAGGTGGCTAGAGGAAAAGTAACTCCACACAACACATCACATCACAGCCTAAGAGAATTGGATTCTAAGCTCGAGAGAGAGAGAGAGAGAGAGAGAGAGAGAGAGAAGGAAGAGAGAATCATGTGGTGCTGGAAAGGAGAGGGAGGCTAGAAGAAGAAGAAGAAAAAAAAGGGCTAGAGAGATGGTACCCTCTTGTTAATTTGCACTGTTTTTGTATCTGTTGCAGCACTTTTAGGAGTTCTTCTATTCTATCAACCTCTGCCAACCAACAAAACAAGGTATCTTATCTATGATCCTTGTGTTTTTGTGTTTGTTTTTATTAATAAATTTTCAAGATTTAGCTTTTGGGTTGGTGCTAGATTTGTTAGTTATTATGGTTATGTTATCAATCTTATGAGCATGGGACATGTCTGAATTGTAATTCTTAATGAACATAACATTAACTGACATGACCTCGGGATCCTCTTAACATAGTCTCAAAACTCTAGAGCCTGTCAGAAGATTATGTCTTCTCGTCTTTTGTTGAAACTGAAGGATAAGAATTCACTCTCTCTCCCTCTCTCTTTCTCTCTCTTTCATGCTCATAACTTGGTCTTTCTTTCTTCTCCATTGGAATTGACTAGCTTTCATTTCATAGATCATGTAGGATTTTCTTTCTTCTCAGCTTTCCTTGGTTCCTAGAACAAAAATTTCTTCTTTTTTTTTTTCATTTTTGGTGTTTAATTTTGACAATTCTGGTTTCTTATACGTTTGTTTTCATTTTTCAATTGAAAATTTCGTGCTCACCTTAAATTATACTCCATACTCTTTCTGTGTAGCTTTAATTGGTCGTGTCATGTACCCTTAGGTTGGAGTCTTTGTTAATACAATTATCCAATTAAGAACTATAGGACTATTTTCTTCTTCTTGTGTGCTCTGCATAAAGAGGCCTATTCTCTTGGTTGAGTGAAGGGTTTTGCATTTAATTTCATTTGTTGTTTATTTATTCAATTATTTTTTGGCCATCAACAGCCTGAAAATAAAATAAAGATGCTGCCTCCTTGCTGGCGATCGTTCGGGTGAGCTTCACTCTCTTTATCAATCTGTTCCATTGGTAAAGAAGAAACATAATATGTACCAAAAACATAACAAAGCTAGAAATATAATATTATTGTTCCATATAGATTGTTATATATAGCCATAAATAATAGAATGAATTTTATTTTTTTTATCGGCAAAGCTTAGTTTGATAGAATGAACTGTATGTGTGTCTATATATAAGAACCTTTCTGTGATCTTGTATGCTAGTCCATATTTATCTCATATGTTTCTGCTGTCTTGTTATGGCAGAATTGTAAGCACCTGATGTATAAAACTTAATACATGAAAGATTGTGATCTTACAACTGCTGAATTCGTATTATATTTGGAGCTACCTGAAAAATTGTTAATCCTAAAATAGCACCAGCATGTACAAGCCATGATCTTTTGTTTCGTCATTTTCTCTTACAGGAAGAAACAGTAATGCTACTGACATGGGAAAGAAGGGGAGTTGGTTTTCTGCAATCAAGAGAGTTTTCACACACCACTCCAAGGGGAAGGTAAGTAATATAAGTTCTTTCAGAGAGAAATCTGATATTTTTAATAGATTTTTGTATGTTGTTCTTGTTGTTATATTTAGTTTTCTTTTGGCATCCCCATTACATGCCAAAAAAAAAAGTTAACCATTTAAGGCTGGAATTATGGTGAATAAGTTTGCAGTTAGTGACACTGAATTGTAAAGGACAGACCTATTTCCAAGTTTTTACAGTACCGAAATTCTGGTTTATTGGGCACTGTAATTGTATAATGATATAATACCACATTTTAGAAAATCTGTCAAACATCAATTAGGTTTCTCCATGATCACTAATAGATAATTCGAAATATTGCAAAGTAGGAGGTTGGCTGCCTTTCATTTAAACATTGTTACATCATATTGCTTTATGCATTAATTATTAAGTTGTTACTCCCTTTTGTCTGAATTTTGAAGTAGAAAGCAAAACCTACTTGATGATGATTACTTTATTTAGAAGTTAGTGTTTGCAGCAATTTTTGTTACCATCATGAAGTTTGTTGCAACTCTACGTACAGATTTTATATGTCTGACCATTTTTTGTATAATACAGCAGGATTCAGATAATAACAAAGGCACAAAAGAGAAGAAGAAAAGTCTAGGAAAACTAAAGCATGGAGAGACCAATTCATTCATCCCCCTCTTCAGAGAGCCAAGTAGCATTGAGAAAATCTTCGGGGACTTCGAAAGGGAGCAACAATTACTGGGGTTAAGGCCTGCCACTCCTCCGGAGAGGCCTAAAACACCACCTTATGTCCCTCCAAGAGCTCCTTCTCCTAGGCCTCCCTCTCCGAGGGCTGCTTCTCCAAGGGCTGCTTCTCCGAGGCCTCCGTCTCCGAGGGCTGCTTCTCCGAGGGCGGCTTCTCCACGAGTTACCTCTCCCAAAGCCGCATCTTCCCGGATTGCTCATCACCACAAGGAGGTTGGCTACAGGCCAGAACCAACTTTGAGGCAACAGCATGCCACAGCTACTAAGATCCAGTCTGTTTACAGAGGCTATATGGTAAGCTTTTTCATGTGTTCTGAATGCCATAAATAGAACTTAGGCTTTGTGAATGTGTGTCCTTAGGTCTATGTTTAGGAATTAAAGTAACAAGACAAATGTTAACAAATAAAAAAAATGAAGACATTTTATTAAAAATTGCTATTAATGCATCCATCCATGATTTTGAGTGCATCTCCAGAGCATTTAATACTTTATCCCTTAAGTAATTAGGATGATGCTAATAAAGGGTAAAGCATGCTTCTCATCTTTGCGAGAAGGGAACTAGTAAACAAAAGTCATAGAATTCAAGGTAATTGATAAAGCCAATGTCTACCTTTTGCTTAGGTTTATATCATAAAAATGAGAAATACTAATAGAAAACTCACTAGCACATTTTTTCAAACACACTCCTTATTATTATGAACTTTATCGTGACTCACTCTTCATAAAAGTAGCAGTTTTCTTAAAGTGTATAAGAATAATAGATAATACAAGCAATTATTCTTCACTTAAATGCTCAAATATACAGTTAAGTTTGTCCAGCAATCAGAAAATGAAACATAAAAGCACGTCATGTGTAATTATTTTCTGGCAAAAACAAAGTTAGTGATTTCTTTTTTGTCAAACTTGAAAATTATTTGCCTGAGTAGGGTGATATACTGTGCCAATTTACCCTGAGATGTTGAACAGGTTAAAATTGAGTCAGCGTTTGCATGCATCAAGCTCATTGATCCAATAATTTTAACTGCTTTTCGTTAATATGAAAGAAAGATCAACCTTGTCACATATAGTATTTGCAATGCAATGCAGGCCAGGAGGAGTTTTAGAGCTCTAAAGGGTCTGGTGAGGCTTCAAGGAGTGGTAAGAGGACAGAATGTGAAAAGGCAGACAGTAAATGCCATGAAACACATGCAGCTGTTAGTGCGAGTTCAATCTCAGATTCAGTCTCGAAGGATCCAGATGTTGGAAAACCAGGCACGATATCAAGCCGATTTCAAGAATGATAAGGATGCAGCCAGTATCTTGGGCAAACTCACTGTAAGCCTTCTAACTTGAACATGTAAAACTTGTTGAGAACATGGGAAAATGGATAAATGTAACATGTAACTTGTGTTGATAACAAAAAGTTCAACTGCTAGTGGCTAAGTAACAGGAACTAACTATTGCTTAGGTCTCAAGAACCTTGCTTGGCCAACTCACATTAAATCTTAACTACTTTTTGCCAATTTAGGCACTTCAATATTAAAAGACTAAGTGCTTGTTTGGTTACGATTATCCAATTCTTGTATACACTCTCTCTCCACGTTCTGCAGAATCAACAAATCCTAGCTTTCACGTAAATGAGCCAATTTATCGTGGTTTTAGGGGGAGACGTGCATAACAGACACACCCCCAATCACACATTAAATACCCTTCAATTTGTAGTGTTGCCTTAATGGCCAAGTTTGCTTTTTGTCTTTTACTGTGTTACTTTTTTTATTGTTAGTCTTTTACTGTGGGTTACACCATGGTAAGTAGCTCTCTCTCTTTTCCTTTATTCTTTCCCAAGTGAATGTGGGATTTGATCCTAAGTCCTTGCATTGGCTTCAATGTACTTTACCAGCTATTGTTAGGCCAGCTGACACCTTAAAATTTAATGACTAGTTGAACCTTTGGGTGGGTTACACTGGCCTAATTTCTTTTATAATCAGGTAAATAAATTTAATGAAAAATTCAAGTTATTGGTGGTATATTATTGTTATTGCATACTTCATAATCCAAGGACCATACAATCACAAATCACAACTGATCTTTTCAGCAATAGATGGTCATGCTCTACCTTGTGGCATCTATCTTGTTAGATGTGAAGTTAGTAACTTACTATGATTTTAGTCACTGTAACTTGAAAAGATGTGGTGGATCTTAATAAAGTCTACCTTCTATTCCGAAATGTGTGTGTGCTTGTATTTCCAACTGCCTTCATTTTACCTAAATCAAACCAAGTGATTTTCATAATTTGAAATTTGGGTGTAGTCTGAAGCAGGCAATGAAGAGTGGGATGATAGCTTACTGACCAAAGAGGAAGTAGAGGCAAGATTGCAGAGGAAGGTGGAAGCAATCATCAAAAGAGAAAGAGCAATGGCATTTGCATATTCACATCAGGTACTCACCAACACAACCCCGAACCCACACTTTCCACTTATGCTTTGCTTTTTACTTTTCTTTGAAAGTAAAAGGAGTAATAATTCTTCATGAAAAGGAAAAAGGCACTTTCTATCCATTCTATTATTTTCTTGTCCAATTTTAAATGTGATCACATGTTCTATTACTTGCTTAATCCTTCAAAACTGGCATTTTTAAAAGAAAATGTATGTGATTCTGCACATGTTTTTGAAAACTAGTAAGAAATCACGTTTGAGACGTGGAAACTATAACTGTTAAACTTCTTAAAATCACATCTGAGACATGGAACCAAACATTCTTATGACAGAATAGTTGAACTGACTTCATCTTTCCATTGGAATAACAAAATTCTCTGTATGTTATAACTTTGTTGAATATGCGAAACAGCTATGGAAAGCCACTCCGAAATCAACTCACACCCCGATGACAGATACACGATCCAGTGGATTCCCTTGGTGGTGGAACTGGTTGGAAAGACAAACACCTGCAGCAACTCCACAAGAAAGGCAAAGCTTGAAGAATTTTCAAATCACACCTCCAAGACCATACTCAGAGCAAAAGACTAGTCCAAGACCTGGCTCCAGCACTCAAAGGCAGCCGCCGCAGCAGCAGCAGCCTCATTTTGCCTTTGATAATATGGACACTCCCACACCAAAGTCCACAAAATCAACCATAGTGACATCTTCAAAACCGGCGCGAACACCTCCATGTAGAACTCCTCAGGCTAACAGCTCAGGCTCAGGCTCTAAATATCCCAGACCAAGGGGTGTGGGGTCCAATTCACCCTTTGATGTGCCATTGAAGGATGATGACAGCCTCACAAGCTGCCCACCATTTTCAGTGCCAAACTACATGGCTCCAACCCTTTCGGCCCGGGCCAAAGCACGTGCTAGTAGTAATCCTAGAGAAAGGCTTGGTGGAACTCCAACTAGTACTGATTCAAAGAGGAGGCTCTCATTCCCCTTGTCACAAGGAATTGGATCATTCAAGTGGTCTAAAGGGTTCTCAAGCAAGGATCAAAGGGTGCCAGATAAATTTCAGTCACTTGAATCTATGGGAAATGTGAGTGTGGATTCAACGGTGTCTTTGCCTGCAAGGGTGGTGGGAAGAAAGCCTTTTACAAGATTTGTGTGATTTATTCTGTTTTATTCTTTTCTTTTTTAAAACCATTTTATTTTGTCCATGTTGGTGGTGTTATCAGTTACATTATGATTATGATTTGAGTGTATTGGTGATAGTTTGATAACAGGTATACCCGTTGTAAACTAATAAAAACATAATAGGAAATGATGGTTTGGTAACTTTGATTGGATTTGGAGCTTTCCTTTTTTGGTTTTTGTTCCTTGTTACATTGTTTTAAGAGTATTGGTTAAGAAATCTTTACATAGAAAGTTATTTTTTAGAGGATTAAATTGAAATTCATGGGAAAGTATATATGATTATTCTTTTAATAAAAAAAACTTCTTACTTTTAATTCTTCAACCAGGACCCTAGGTATATTAGTTAGCATTTTCCTTGCTTTTTAGGGTACACCTGAAAGGAAAGAGCAAAGATAAGAATTAATTCCTGTTAACAAAAAAAAAAAAAAACAGGTTCAGAGCATCTGCCAGAGCAGAAGAGGCAGATGGTGGCAGATGAAGATCAAATGGAGGAGAATCCTATTTGAAACTCTCCTAGATAGCATTCAATTTCTTTGACCTAGAATGTCTCTACTTCAATTAATTTGTTATAAGTATTACTAATGAATGGTGAATTTGAATACGCTTTTGAAAAAAAAAATACATTTTTTGTTGCGAATTTTTAAACTTTTTTTATTCCGGAAGATATTTCTTCCATCTCTGGAAAAAAACACTAAAATGATCTTTCTGGAGTTCTATTTAAAAATGTATAATTATCATTAGGCTTTTTAAATATGTTTTTCAATTAAAGAAGAACTTAAACATACAAATAATTGGACTCCATGTAACTCTAGTTTTCGATTAGGGAAAATGATTTGTCAAAAGCTCATGAATTGACTTGGTCTAGCCTAATTAATATTTTACTAAACAAATTAAACTGCGTCTTTTCTTTCAAAAAATATATTTATCTCTTTAAATAATTTAAAATTATTTTATAAACTCTACGGGTCAGTAGTTATTATTATTATTATTATTATTATCTCACGAAATTATTTGGTTTTTATAGTATTAAAAGATTTATGTTCATTCAACTATTGGTCTAATTTTTGTTTTTAAAATGCATGTATTCTCTTTCTAGGCCATATTAGTGACAAACTCTCCTTTTCTAATACCTAATGTAGTTACATATTCAAGGTTATAACTCGAGATCACTCTTACAACAACCTATTGTTTTACGTGTTCAGTAATAAAACTCTAAACATATTAGTTTGTTTTTGTTTTTTGTTTATTGAAATGAGAGTAGTAATAATAATATTAATGGAAGATGTTAAGTTGGAACACCATTTGTAGAGGCCAAAACCAGTAAACCACCTATTGCGACAATACATCAAGCCGAATCTTATTAGGTAAGTAAACAGAGACAAAGATGCCACTTCTTATATTTTATTCAGAAAAACAAAAAACAGAGACAAAGATGCTAATACATGTGGAGGCATATTGACAGAATGACAGTGTTTTCACATGGGCTATTAACGAGGCACAAGGACTCCGATTTGATATCAACAAAGGCTATGTGGTGAATTGTGATGATTAATCATAAGGTTCCATAATAAGAAGAGGAAGGGGACAGCTGGCTCAAAGGTAAATTAAGGTAGTAATTGCTATTAGTTTTTTCTTTATAGAGTAATTAAAAGATTATATATGTTGATAAAAAGATTTAATATATAAATTTTTTATTTCAAGGTAAAAGAATCTTTCTAAAAAAAATTAGATCTCTCACTTAAATATACTAGTCGGTGATTTATTGATTTAAATAGGTTGAACTACTAATAGATAAATATATATTCTTATTTTTTATATTATAAACTAAAAAATTATTGTTGAAGTAATATATGTATTTATCTATAAAAAAAATGTAATACATATTTATGATGAAGTAATTTAATAGTAGTAATATATTTCAGTTCAAAACTTAACATAGTACTTATAACTTCGTAAATGTCCTTTATAGGTTTATTCAAGGAGCAAATGCAATTTGGTGATTAAAACTTTGAGTTTGATTTTAATGCATTGTAGTGTGTGTAGATTGCTATATTTTTAAATTAATTAGAAATCACTTTAAAGTATTTTGATAAATATCCCGATAAACCAACAATCATGCACAAACTCTGTGATCTCATAAAGTTATTCACACAACGAGCTGAAAAATCGGGGTATACTATGTATGTAAAAATGAGGGAGAATAAAAGATCACTTAGAGGTTTTATCTTGGGTCTCCCAAATAATTATGGAGATGCTTTTAGTCCCCATTAAATGGTGAGAGTTTTCTCATTGTCTCTTTGGGCTTACACTAGGATGATACACAAGGTAGGGCACTGCTAATACAAGGTAGGAATTAGTATTAGAATTAGAATATAACACAAGGTAGGGCTCAAAAAGATCTAGGTGTTATGAAAAACAATGGAAAATGATGACAATCTACATAGCTCAATGTAGGATTGATGTCTTCTGGTCTTATCTTCTTTCCCATTAGTTTGGTTGTAGATCCATAGTATTTGTAGAGACCATGTGCCATTTCGTTTTTCGAGGTTACGAACTAAACACAGGACCCATTTCCATCTCTTTTTACCATGCATGCTCAATTAATGTTTCCAAACCCATCTTTACTCCAATAAAACGATTTACTATTTTTTTTCACCGTTAAGAACAAGAAAAAACAATGTTCCATCACCACGTTAGTTCTCATTTTCACCTAATTTCCACCATACATGTGTCTAACAATTCCTCCTATCTTTCCTCCAATTAGTTAACTTACTATCTTCACGTAATAGGCATAGATAAATGCACAAGAGCAAGAAAGAAATGTTCAACTCATTTTTAACACGATCTTACTTTTAAAGATCTTTTCGAAAGAGTAAAAGGCAAAAATTTTCCCTAAATTTGTATGTTGTATTTTAGTTCTTGAAATTTTAAGAAAAAATTAAATAAGTTTCTGAAATTTTTTAAAGTTTTATTCAAGTTTCTTAAATTAGTCTCTTTTTTCTCATTATGGTCCTTAAATTTATGTTATTATTATTTCTCATGTCTTCGGATTAACAACCAAAATAAGAAAGAAAAAAAAAAGGTTAATTACTTTCAAGGATTTAAATGAAATTCTAAAAAATAAGAGTTTATTTGAATATTTCTTAATTTTATGGACTAAAATTATAACAAGATACAAAATTAGAGACAGAATTGACCATTTATTTATTGTCCAAAAGAAAAAATTAGTCATTCAGAGATGATGGGTGAAATAAGAGAGTCTTGCATTTTACATGTTTTCGTTTCAATTCATTCATGTTTTGGAATAAGATTAATTTAAGTATCTATTTATCTTCGTTCAAATAAAAAAAAAGTTGTTAATTAGTACTCTTAATATATTGGTGTGGTTAAATAAATAAGATAATAAATATTTTTATTGAGATACCAAAAAAAATATGTATCTTGTAATTTTAAAGTAAACTTTCACATAATTTTAAAGAAAATAGTTAGCAAGACCAAAAATAATAATTAGAAAGCTGACGAGTGTTGTTGACTTGTTTCAGACAAGTTACCACACTCGGCAAACCTTGTGCCGTTTCGCCGTTTGAAGTTTGCCTCAGCCAACGTAATTCGTTCTGTCGTTTTCTCTGGGAACTGAACTGCAAAAAGTATCCAAATTCAAAACGACATAACACATGTATAGATACAATCACACACAGGTGTGAAAGATACTAATAATACTATTAATCTTTTCTAAGAACAAACAAACTATGCACATTTTCGTTTGAAGAACAAACATCATAAAAGATGTTATCAAAGAAATAAATGACGTGAAATTCGAATCTCTGGCAAAATATGCTTCAAGCGGGAAAGCCAAAGCAGAATGATCATGGACCAGAAATCAAAACATACTAATAGTTTGCCTGTTTTGGTTGAATTCATTGCTCAAATTTTATATTCATGTGGATTTCTAGCAACTCGACACATGTTCACTTTCTAAACGAGAAAAATACTTAACAACAATTTATTTGCACATTTTCCCATAAATTTCAGTAACTTCTGTATCATATAGAAATGAGAAACTTCCTCCATCCCATTATACTGAGAAGGTTAAAATAAGTTTAATCTTTCATAAATTAACAATTTTTTTTTCAGTTTTTAATAATTTTTTTATTTTTTTCTTCATGAAATAATAATTTTATCTTTTTATCTTTAGTATTTTTTAGTGGATAATAAATTAATCAATTTTGTTTTGAATTCTTAATGAGTTTTGTCCATTTGTTATTAATCCCTTCTCAAACGGACTAATCCAAAATTAACAAAATTTATTAAAAACAAAAAATAAAATTTCTTAATTTATCATGAATTTAAACAAAATTATTATTTTATCAAATATTCAACATAAATAAAAAAAATTATTAGTGAACAAACATAAAATTTAAGTATTTGTTAGTAATAAAAAACCTATTTTAGCCTAATTGAAATATAGAATCTTTTTATCTCTATTTTTAAAAAAACTATTTATGTCCTGTTTATAATCCCTTCTATAAAGAAAAGGTGAAATTAATCAATTGCCCCTAGGTTAGAACGAAACGTTAATCTAAAATTTTGTAATTAAAATTAAAACTATCTTATACAAGCGTCTTCCAAAATCGTTTTTGACACGTAAAAACACGTTGGGAAAGGAAGAAGTAATTAAAACCCATAATTAAAATATTGAAATACACATTTTATTTTTATCCCAATCAAACTCTTATTCAAGTACATCACGTAAAACCAAACATAGACTTACCCATCATATTATTATTAATATTATTATGAATAAAATTCATTTAAAGTCTTAATCCACTTCTACTTCAACAAATCACTTTTGTGTTGAGTACTGCTTTCATTGCACGTTAGCCTGATTTTCTCCACTCCAAAGACCAGGTGCTTAATAAAAGTGAAATTCCACCAAGAAAAATGAAGCCTTCCACCCCTATGTCAATAGACTTTATTAATTAATAATAACTTAATATCTTGGTTATTTTTCTCTTAAGAACAACACACGTCATTCTTAATTTTTTTTTCAAATTTCAATTTTAAATTATTTTAAGTAATTATATACATGTTTATTATAATTTTAAATATTTTTATTTAATTTATTTTTATAAAATTACCTTTAGATTTTCTGTGAATACTTTTATTAAAACTTATGTTTATGTGCATTTATAAACAAAAAAAAATATTATGCCAATATAACTTAACAGAAAAGGATAAAAATAAAATAAAATAGAGTAGAAAAAAATGGATGAATAAAAATACAACAAAATAAGTAAAGAAAATTTCCTTTACTTATTTAAACCAGTGGAAATAAGTAATAAAAATACATTAATTAAAAATTAATTCAATACAAGTTTAAACTTTATTGTATTATTTTCTTATTATAACATTATTCATAACTTTTATGTTATAAAAAATTGTTTAATTATTTAAAAAATACAACAAAGATTTTCCCCGCTTTAAAGGAAAAAAATTAAATGCAAAATCTAACTAAAAAACTTTTCATTTTTTCTCTCAAATAAAAAATTAATAATTTCATTTTATTTTGTTTCTTTGCTTAATTCAGGTATTCTCTTCATCTTTTTTTCAATCCAAGATATCTCTTCTTTTCTGTTAAGTTATAT
>PYAF01004968.1:1858944-1882881 GCA_007407185.1 Glycine tomentella | reverse complement strand
AAGAATTTTGAAGATCCCATTAAGGAATAAAGAGATTTCGATTGAGCAAGAATCATAATATTATTATTTGTGTTCGTGATGGATAATCACAAAAATTCTACAATAATTATTAAAGAACACATAGATCGGAAATCAACTACATATCCAAAACATATTGTAAATTATAAGGTTTTTGAATTATTATTCTAGGATACAGACTTATAAATTTTAGTTTTCAAATAAAAATAAAATTAAAGAAATTCCAATAATAATTTCTTTAATCAAACTAACACTCCGCTTCATTTTAAACTTGAGAAATATTTGAACTTAGAATTTGATTTTAATAAACACTTTGGTATCAAATAGACCAGTTGACGATATTTTCCAATATTAAGTTCATATAAATAAAATTATTTAATTTCGATTAGCAAGTATCAATACTTGCATTTACATCATTTTTTTATGCGAATTAAAAAGTAACAAAAATAATTGTTTCGGAACATATATGTCGAAAAAAATTGTGGAATAAATTCAGTAACCGTCCAATAAATGCGTATACCTTTCATTTGATTTCCATACATTTTAGGCATTGCTGAAATCTATATGAATATATATTGCTAAATAGAGAGCTTGTACATTCAAAGGAGGAGTGATGATTTTGAACTTTGAAGAACCTTGAAATTAACGCAGTTAAATAATTAATGCATGGGTTCACTCTATGAAAGCCTTTTCTCCAATCCGATCCATGTACCGTACATTACAGATCAATTCATCAGTCCAACAACAATAAGTACTATATAATATTATATAAATATATATGTTATTTTAACTTTTTAATATAGTATTAATAATAAAATTAGTTTCGTAAAATTATTATTATTATTTATTTATTACTTTTTATTTGTATAAATTATACGTAATGTGAAGATATATAATTTCGATGTTCACTAACTCTGCTTTCTTGATGTTAGATAGTAGTATCTCCTAAAAAAATGTTAAATATTAGTACTGTGATGCTATTAATCCTTGCAATATTTTACAAGTAAATATTTTGATATTTATACAATTGGCACAACAAAAGAAACGGAAGAGAATGGTATATTTTGCTTTGTTACAACTTTTTAGTAAAATCAAAGTATAATTTCTTGAATTTATTTGTTATTTTTTTAGAATTATAAAATTAACTTTTGCAGAGAAAGACGGAGGGAAATAGAGGTTGTGGATTTAAATTTCCCATTAATATTTAACAAAACTATATTCATTTTTGTTTTTTTTCACAACTTGACTGGTAGAATTACCAAATCATTCATTCATATTAAACAACAAGCTATGAACTTTTTTTACACATGCATGGGTGAGCAAAGTTATGTACAATTTTGGATATTTTAAAAGGGAAAAAAATTCAAATGCAAAGATACAAATAATTTTTAACTTTTAAATATATTTTTTAGATGCCTACTTATAAAATAGTTAAAAATAAAAAAGATACAAATAATTGAATATAAAATAACATGCAGTATCGAAATGTTAATATTCCAATACTTAAATTGATTTAAATTTTGAGAAAAAGACTATGTAGTGATAATATCAAAATAATTTAACTATGTCACAGAAATTATCATTTATAATAAATTGATCTACTCTAATAAAATTATTTTAAACGTAATATCAATGATAATTTATGTTTAAATAACAACAACACCGTTAAACTCTTAAATTTTTTAATGAATCTAGTTGCAAACATTAATTTATATTACAAGACTTTTTCCAATTGAGGCCCAATCAACATTATATAATAAGACTTTTCGCAATTGAGGTAGAAGATTAAGTTATTTCAATCACTTAATACTAATTCATCGACCATTAATAGTTATAGCCTTTTAGTCATCATTGTCATAATCATAACAAAGGAGATTATTAATCTGAAAGTTCATTTTTACTTTTGGTTGATCTTCAAGTTTGATTTACATCAGTAGTTAACCTACCTATTACAATCAAAGTTTGAGTTAACGTGTTTAATTAAATAGCTATTAAATTAAAAATATAAATATATTTTTACCTATAATATTATAAAAAAAAAATCTTGTAGTTTTGAACTCCTAAAACTTTTCTTATAGTTTTGGTCCTATAAAAATTCATTTTACTGCTTTAGTTCTAAACACTATTCTTTCATAACCATATATCGAAGAACAAAATTAATTTCCATAAATAACAAAATTTATATTCTTAAACAATAAGAGGGACTGATATCAAAATTTTATAATTATTTTCATAACAAAACATCAAAGCATAATTGTTTTTGCTTTTCACTCAATTAAGTTCATAATTTATTTTTTTAATCTATAGGAATCAAATTTAAGTACCAAAATATATACAATAATTCATGTATATTGTCCAACTAATTTAGTTAAACCCTTTAATTATGAACAAAGTTTTAAGAGTTCTTATGATGTACTCACTCGATCTTCTTATAAGAAAAACTGAATATCAAGCTAATCAACTAGATTCTTTCATAATTTAGAAAGATTAGCAATCAATTACTTAACATGTTTTTTATTAATAATTAAAATTTATTTGAAAATATAAAATAAAAAAAATTAAATTTATTAAGTAAAAATAAAACTCATAAAAATTATAATCTTTAATTTAATATATTTTAATCAATAATAAAAAAATTCATAAAAAATCAATAATATTTTTAAAACATTATATTAAATCATTAGTATTAAATAAGGAACATTATAAAAAATCTTTACATTATCAATACATTTTAATTAAATTTAGATGTAAATCGTATATGATATTTGGCTCAATTGGCTGGATATGATAATTTTGGATAGCATAACTTTTATTTGAATTTTTTTGTTGTATACACAATTACATGAATTTTTCATGGAAGACAGTTTACTCAATTGTCGAATATGATCACTACAGACAATTGATTAAAGTAAAACAACTCTATGAGTCGACAATTAATCTACATGCTTTTTGATCTCTTTTAAATTATTTAATACAATTATATGTCTAATATTCCAACTCAAGAACACTTATAATATATGAAAGAAAATAAGAAGACTTAAAGATACTTTTATTTTTTATGTTTTTCAATTTTATTCAATTTAGCCCTTCATCTTTTAAAATGTTTATTTTGATTCTTTAAATTTTGAAAGTTAATCAAAATAATTCTTTCATTAGTTTAAAGTTTAAAATTAACATCATTAATAATTTTAACATAATGAATATAGTGACAATTTTGTCATTATTATTTTAAAATTATGATAATTAATTAAATGAAACTAAACACACATGCTCAACAAACCATAAAAGGAAAAAGAAAATCGAATTAAAAAATTGAGTTTAATTTACCAAGTTGTTGCATTTGATACATCTTTGGTTCGACGAAAGCTTCATGAGACCTCTGATAATTTTCTAGTTCCTCTCTTCTTTCTTTTTGTGTCCCATTTTCAAACCCCAAGTTAGAAACAAATAAACCCTATAAACTGCAATTGAAATCGGAGCAAGAAAAACCCCACACAAATATTCTAATAAATTTGAAAATAGACAACAAAATTTTTTCACCACTTTGAGAATCACCAATAAACAGTAGTGGTGGTACGTAACGTCCGATCGAGGGTTTTGGAGGTTCCTGATTTGGCAAAATGTAGAAGATGAACAACACAAAAACAGTTTGTGATCCATTGAAGGAGAGCTTGAACTGGTAAAGGAACTGAAAAAATGATCTTGTGTTGAATACGAAATTTTTCCTCAAGTCATATAGAATAATTATAGAGGTGGAGAAAAAGCAAAATCCCATTGTATGGTGTCTTTCAAATCCTAATGAGATTAAAGCCAATTTTGATGCCTCGATTATGGATGGTAAAGGAACTGGTTTCAGGGTTATTTACAAAGATGAAAAGGGGACAATATGTGGCTGCTACTACAAGTTTTCAACGTAATGTTATAATCCTCTTGTGGCAGAATCTCTTGCCTTTAAATGGAGTATTCAAGTATATGCAAATATGTGCTTCACCAATACTGTGTTTGAAACAAATGGGCCTGTGTCGTTTACGAAGAGAGCAGGAAATAGGGTGGCTGATCTTTTAGCTTCTTTCTTTCTTTCAATCAGTGTTACTGGGTTGGGGATTTTCCTCACCAAATATCTCTTTCTTTAAGTGATGATGTAATTGCCTTAAATGATACTTCTTATCTGCAATAAAGTGTTATTTTCATTAAAAAAAACCATCATTATGTAAATTTTATGTGCGAAAATAACTTAGGAAATAAAGTATTGTTTTGGGATAGTTTTTAAATGCGATTATCTTAAAACTTATTAATAGTGTTCATTTTAAATCAATCCAAAAGATCATTTTTATTCACTTTAATCTTAAAGGGCTAAAATACACATTTTAAAATATAGAGGATAAAACTAAATAAAATTAAAAATACAAGATACTCTTTCTTCTTATAGAATTATTTTTAAAAACTTGTTTGTCTATTTTCATAAGACATTTTTCTAATTTTTAGATGTATTAATTATTTTTCATATATACACTTATTTGATTATTCATTCTTCAAATATTAATGAAGAACAACTGAATGAATAAAGAGATAAAAAATGATAATTTTGAAATAATAATACAATTAATTGATAAATTTAATTTGATTAATTAAATTAACTGTTTTTTTATAAACTTAAATTAATTAAAAGAGTCTTTTAAATAAGAATGAAAATATATGTTAACAAAATCACAAATAAAGGTGTAATTACACTTTTAACTTATAGGCATTGATATTGTGCAGTTTTAGTTCTCATGTTTCAATTGCACCAATTGAGTCTCCCAAACATTGTAAATGTGCAATTTTAATTTCGTAAGTTTCAACTCATTTGTGATACTTATGGGACAAATTAAAACTTAGATGACTAAAATCCCCCAATTAAAACCCAAAAATTAAACAATGATCAAGAGTGCAATTAAGCTAGTGAGGGGTAATATGGTAAATTAAGAGAAAAGAGAGGAGGGTTTTTGCTAGGGAAAAGACAGATGTATCCCCAAATCCCGAATTGATGCGCATAAACCATTCATTAAGTGGCTGTCCCTTCTTCCTCTCTGTCACTTGCTCCTCACACTCTTGTTTTTCCCTTTCCTCTCCTCAAAATTTCTTCTGATTCATTTCATCTTTACTCATCAATGGCTCTGAGGCTGAACCCTATACCCACCCAAACCTTCTCCCTCCCCCAAATGGCCAGTCTCAGATCTCCCAGGTTCCGCATGGCCTCCACCCTCCGCTCCGGTTCCAAGTTAGTCCCACTCTCAGATCCCCCCCCCAATTAACACTTTTTCTTCTTTTCTTTAAACAAAAATCACGCATTTACCACTTTTCAATTCGATTTTCAACTCCACTTACCACTTTGATCTACCCTTTTGCGATTTTATTATTATTATTATTATAATTATTATTGCTATTTTTATTATTATCATTACTGTTTTCTTTTCTTTTTCTAGCTTTTTTCTCATAACAGTGACTTTCATGTGTGTGTCTGAGTGTGTAATGCCTGAAATGAAAGCTGGGAACAGTGAAAACGACGCGCTAGTTCTCGCGTTTATTTTGAAATTGACATTTTTCATTAAGATTCGGTATTTTTTGTCTGTTGAAAAATGCTAACCTCGGAAGATATATTCAATTATTGTTTGGACCATTTGGTAATCTGATGGTTGGGGTGGTTCGATTTCATTCGATACACACAACACCATTGGGTTTATCGCTTTTTTCTTTACTTTACTTTACTTTTTGGGTTTGCATGTATTTTTCTTCGGGTTGGTGAGAATTGAAAATGGATTGTTATTTGGTTGAGACTTGAGAAATCTGTTTCATCGTGTTTCAATACGGACAACTTTTTATTTCACTTGCTCTCAGTTTTTTTTTCTATGTTTGTTTGCACAGTGAAAGAAACGTGTGGTCAATTGAATTGGGTTTCATAATATCAATTCTGCTGTTCACTGTTTCAGATTTTTTGAATGAGAAAAAATATTGTATGTCTGTTTCATTCTTATAATGTTCAATGGTTTTACAATCCATGTCGAAATTCTTGCCAATGTTTTAAGGAACTTGTTATTTCTGGTTTATTGTTTGATGTTGGTACATATTCACTAAATTTTGGCTTTTTTTGTTGTTGTTGGGATTCTTCTTTCTTCTTTGGTTTTGAATTGAATTTATGTATAATCAACCGTGGAGATTGGAACTTGTTCTGTATTTATTACCTTGTGATTGATTTGATATGGAGTGTGGAGTCTCGTTTCTTAGCCTATGATTTATGCATATATTGGTTTGATGACTGTGCCAACTTTATACTAATTGTGATTCTCTTGTTGGAGGAGAATATAAAAAGTATTGGTAACTGCTCCAAAATGTTACTTGCTGTTGCATCAAAATTGTTTTGCTGGTTGGTTGAGTTTTTGGATGAAGATTTGAGCAACCTAGGCATGATGTAGGCACGTTCTGTGAAGCTGTCCATTTATGACTTTGGTGTTTGTGATGATCAATGATGCATGTGCACTCCATTTTGTGTGCAATGCACATGCTAGGTATGGGTACACATTGTGTATGGCTAGGTACATAATAGGTGTGTACAGTGATGTGATCATGTGACTGGGTATGGCTTGGGTATATCAACTGATTTTATTTACCAAAAATGGTATGATTTCCCTAATTGAAGATATTGTCCCCACCCTCTCAATTCATCCTTACCCTATACCTGATAGTTGTGAGCAGGGTGTCTCCAGTTTAATGCATAGACATGGGTTGTGTATCTTGCTGCAACAAAACTGATTTACTGTTTGATAGGATGCTGTGCAAACTGCATGTTCTCATTTTTATGGTTTTTGATATTTTTGTGTTCATGTAATGGTGTATAACTGTTCTACATGTGGGGGTTATATGATTATTGCTTCTACCAATAATACCTTTCACTCTATTGATCAAATTTACCAGCATATGATCATTTAAAAAGTCATTTTATTATTTCTCTAAATGTCGTTTGAATTTCTTTGTAGAGAGGTTGAAAATATTAAGAAGCCATTCACTCCTCCCAGAGAAGTGCATGTTCAAGTAACCCACTCTATGGCTCCCCAGAAGATTGAGATTTTCAAATCTTTGGAGGATTGGGCTGAGGAGAACATCTTGACTCATCTTAAACCTGTAGAAAAATGTTGGCAACCACAGGATTTTTTACCAGATCCTTCCTCTGATGGATTTGAAGAGCAAGTGAAGGAACTGAGAGAGAGGGCAAAGGAGCTTCCAGATGATTACTTTGTTGTTCTGGTCGGAGACATGATCACCGAGGAAGCCCTGCCTACTTACCAAACAATGTTAAATACTTTGGATGGAGTTCGTGATGAAACAGGTGCCAGCCTTACTTCCTGGGCAATTTGGACAAGGGCATGGACTGCTGAAGAAAACAGACATGGCGATCTTCTTAACAAATATCTTTACTTGAGTGGTCGAGTTGACATGAAACAAATTGAAAAGACAATTCAGTACCTTATTGGGTCTGGAATGGTAAGATCCTATACAACTGTAGTCTATTTTGGTCTTTTGCTATCGTAGTTTTATTAATGAATGATGAATCACACAATCATGCAATGTCAAAGAAACTCTTGCTACCCATTTATGGAAACTTTATTTGTTTGAGGGGGTGGGGGGATAACTGCCTGAAATATAAATTTTATTGATTAATTCCTCTGGATGCATTAATGTGTCACTATCAGCAACTTTCATATTCACATGAATGTATTTAAACTATTGAAGGATCTTCACAGAATGAAGGGCTAGATTTCAAAGAATACGATGACACTTTCCTGAAATTCATTAGTTAAAATAGATTATTATGTTGCTCTGAAGTCATTACACTAATTGATTCTTCATAGCTGCTGCATTAGTCACTTTTTGAGTATTGACCTTTCTTGTCTGATTGAAATTGATGGATAGGATCCTCGAACCGAGAACAGCCCCTACCTTGGTTTCATTTACACTTCATTCCAAGAGAGGGCAACCTTCATATCCCACGGAAACACAGCCAGGCTTGCTAAGGAGCACGGCGATATAAAGTTGGCCCAGATCTGTGGCATGATTGCCTCAGACGAGAAACGCCACGAGACTGCATATACGAAGATAGTGGAAAAGCTATTCGAGGTCGATCCTGACGGTACAGTTATGGCGTTTGCAGACATGATGAGGAAGAAGATTGCCATGCCAGCACACCTCATGTATGACGGCTGTGACGACAACCTGTTTGATAACTACTCTTCGGTCGCGCAGCGCATTGGGGTCTACACTGCCAAGGACTATGCTGACATACTTGAGTTTCTGGTGGGGAGGTGGAGGGTGGAGCAGCTAACCGGACTTTCAGGCGAGGGAAGAAAGGCTCAGGAATACGTTTGCGGGCTGCCGCCAAGAATCAGAAGGTTGGAGGAGAGAGCTCTAGCAAGAGTCAAGGAGTCGTCAACACTTAAATTCAGTTGGATTCATGACAGGGAAGTACTACTCTAAATGTACCAAGGGAGGAGCATGGTGAAATCTTCCAGCAATACCGTTCTGAGAAATGCTGAATAGTTGAAAATTCAGTTTGTCATTTTTATCTTTTTTTTTCCTCCTTTTTTTGGTCTTATGTTATATGTCACTGTAAGCTGAAACAGTTGTTCTTGCATGGTTCGCAAGTTAAGCAGTTAGGGGCAGCTGTAGTATTAGAAATGGTATTTTTTTGTTTCCCTTTTCTTTGTGGTAGTCATGTCTGTCGAAGTATAAGTAAACGTTTTTTTTCTCTGGCAGTTTTGATGATAAAGAAAATTTAGTTCTTCTGTGGTTGGTTCAATTTGCCATCGGGTAACTGAAATATATGCTTTACTAGGTAATTTTGTTGTGTATCATTCTGTCTAATGATTACATGTGATTGTGCTGGGATATGGTTTGTTAATATGTTCATATGTTTGTATACGCTACGTTAACATGTGAGAAGCCCGCAAATAAAAAGAACCTGTTGTTGTATTTCCCGTTTTTAACCTGTTTTACTTTAGTGTTTAGATTTGATTTTCACTTAATCTTAATCTTTCAATAAAAGAGTTAAAGAGATTTTCAACATGGAGCATAAGTTCTCATATGATTCAAAAAAGAATAATTTTTTCTTCTCTCTCTCCTTAATATCTCAAATTGATATTTACTATTAAAGAGAAAAATAAAAATAATCTTGAGAGATCTTCAATTTTACGTTACACTATGAGGTTCATCAAAAAAATATCTAAGATTCCAATTTAATATCTACTACTAAAAATACTCTTAGAACTTAACTATAAAAATGACCAAAATCTAATTCATAAGATAATTAATTATTAGAATGTATTTAAGTATTTTAAAAATACACCTCTTTAATTTTAAAAGTGTTTAAATACGATGAATCATGGATTTATCCAAGAATATATTTATGATGAATTAACAAGTGTAATATCATTGATGAAATAAATAAAAACTGTTGTAAAAAAAGACTAAATAATAATGTTTTTGTTAATTAGTGTTTTAAAGATCTTTTATTAATGAACTAAAAAGAAAAAAATATTTATTATAAAACTTATAAGATATCAAAAAAAGTTATAAATGTTTTTGCTAATTAGTGTTTTAAAGAATTTTTATTAATGAACTAAAAAGAAAAAATATTTATTATAAAACTTATAAGATATGGCAAAAAAATTATAAATAACATAATTTTGTGTATCTTAATAAAAAAAATTCTTTTAATTTCTTAACTAATATCCTAAGAATAATAGTTAATATTTGTCAAATAATAAATAAATATATTATTTAAAACTTAAATTAATAAAAATATCAAAGTAGAACCATAGATTTTTTTTATTTTTTATTTTTTATCTTTTTCACTCCCAAGCTTCTCTCTCTATCAATCAACCAATGCCTCCACTCGGATCCTGACAATTGACATGCTGCTCAAACTTTGCTGGCTGTGAGGGAACAACACTTTCACCACATTCAAACTCTTGGGTTGTTATGGACTTCTCATCCATGTGATCCTTGCCTACCCTCTTCAACTCCAATTTAGATCTCTTAATACCTCAACAACTGCTATGTTGTTTTACACATCATATCGTGTTCTATTTTTCTTTCCCCCTCTTTTGTTCATTATGTTTGTATATGCAAATGCTGTTTGGTCCCATGCAACAAAGTTTGTATTATTTGTTGCCATTGAGATCGACCTTGTACATAAGCATTATACCAATCAACATCAATAATTCATTATCGTGACGTATTTACTATATTTCTTCCTTAATTTGGTATGAAATATTGAAGATTCTTCGAGACTAATTATTGAACTTAGAATAACTCCACATCAGTTAATTCAAGAACTCAATAATACTATATTTCTTTATTTAAAAACAAAAGAAACACAATATATTGTTAAAAAAATTAATGTTATGTTTTAAATTTTTATTAATTAGATTTTTTTAAGTTAATGTTATGGATGAGACTTTCACTCTAGTAACCTCATCTAAATACAATCCTACCCTACATACTATTAAGATTACAATAAGTATACTAATCGTATAAGTAATAAAAATGAGACTAAAGTATTGTCTTTACATATATTATAATTTAATAAATATACAATTTGTCATTACACTTTTGATTTGAGAAAATGATTAAAAGTATTAGACAATTCAATTAATGGAAATAGTTTGATGTCAAAATCCTCCCCTAATATAATCTATTTTCCTTTTAATTTCTCCTTATTATAAGATAAACATCTCATTATCTAATTTAGTTTATCTTTTGGGCAATAAACCCTTTATTCCTAATTATGAAACCTAATTCATTAGCTGAGCAAATTTAGCAAAAAAGTATTAGGTTTAGGAAATTCACACAAAAGTGTACCATTTGTCCATATTCCTAGGCTCAAGAATCATATGATTAATTGGAATAGTTTAAACCCCAATTTCCTAATTGCAAAACTAAAATTTATATCACATCAATTTTCTAATGAAGGTCAATCACAAAAAAAAAAAAAACCCCACTTAAGCGTGACTTCAATAAACTAATTCACATAACAAGAAAAAAGGATTCTAAAGAGAATTTGATCAACAAAATTTCAAATGTAAAGTTTATCTAGAATTTAGAAACTCGGGCGTTAATAATAACAAAACAAAACGAAGAAATAGATAGAGTTTGAAGCTATGAATCTTCAAGAGTTGTGCTTCAGTTCTTCAAGATTCTATAGCCACAAATGAAAAACCCAAGTGATAGCAGTCTGTTGGAATTGTTGTATAAATCTTACTCATTCCATGTGGTTTTCTTTAATTTATTAATTGAAATCCACGTTTTGGTATCTTTTTAAGTCATTTTATGATGACTTTAACTTTACAAATATTGACATCATTGTCAATCACCCTAACATAGTTTGATCATGTTGTTTTCCATTTATTTTTAAAGTTAATCAAAAAATATTTTACAAAAATTATTGATCAGAAGTGATTCCACAATAAAGGTCCTTATAACCAAGATCTAAGATTCAAGTTTAAACTTTACCTCAAAATGGGCCTTCCAAAGCCGAAGGAATTAGTGAGATGACAAACAAAGCCAAAACCTAATATGTCCAGGTTAAATAAAATTAAATAAATATATTGTTTATCTTGAATTTTTTTTTTAAAACCTAAAAATATGAATGCAAGGAAATAATCTAAAATACATAACGTGTATCCCCCAATTTCACTGCATGAATAAAAGAGTTTCATGAGTTTTAACGGCATGGAGGACAGTAATTTAGTCATCTTCCGACACAATCTTGGTATAGAAGCACCAATCTGCTTTATAGATGACCATAAAGATGAATGGAATCATCATTGTTTTTTCCTGTTCTCAATGTTTATTTACTTTTCTTATGATTAGGATAATTTGTTCTCTAAATTGTAAACACAAAAGATATAACACAAATTTACAGAATCAGACAACTTATTTCAGAAACTGACAGCCAATTCCTACTAGTGACGCCCAATCGTTAATAAACGTAATCTTCGCAAAACCTAATCATTCACCATAACAATCGATCGATTGTTGATTTGATTTAATTGTCATCCCAAATTATCTATTTTAAAAATTTACAACCACGGTAAGAAAATTGTCAAAGCTCACTTCATGTTTCATTGGTTTTTTACACGAAAAAAGAAACAAATATACAATAGCGCATAAATCGAAAGAGCTTTGACATTGATCTATTCACAAAACATTTTAAGATTTTCTTTTATAAAAAAAAAAACTTTGAGACTTCAATAACAATAATCTATTAGGAGGAAGAAAAAAAAAAGAAAGCAATTTCTGGAAAAATGAAAGAATTAAAGATTAAGAAAACAGAAAAAGCTTTTAAATTTCTCAATAAAAAACATGTTGCGACTTGTTCGAGGCCATCATCAAAACAGAGTAAATTTGATAGGCACGGAGAATCGTCGTTGTTTTCGCCAACCTTCAAGGCAAGATGCGACATTCATTGTCGACGCCCTTGCTCTGCAAATTGGCTTTCATTTTCAACACACAATTATGAACAACTATAAAATTACAAACACACAAAAACAGAAGCATAATAGGAAATTGATTTGTAACAGAAAAACCCTAACCCTAATTTGAAGACGCCACAAAACGAAGATGCGTCTGACACTACCTGTGCCTTGCATTTTATAGATGGTCAAGTGGAACGGTAAACCCTAAATTCGTGCGGCGGCGGCGACAATTGTTTTATTGTTTGGGCTTTAAATTAGGGTCATATGGCCCTGTCGACTTTTATTACTGTATTTATGCTATTAGGCTTATTTGGGGATTCTATTTGCACTTGTATTAACACCCCCCTGTTCATTTTTCTTCGGAAACTAATCTTTAAAGTTTAAAAACATGTGTTTTGAAAATTTGTGATATATTCTTAATCTTTTTAATTTTTTTAATACATTACAAAAATAAATTCTTGTAATGTAAAATTTGACATTACTATAACTAGCTTCTATAATGTAGCTATTTTTTAGTAAGCTTAAATATCTTTTTAGTTTTTTTTTTCTTGTTTTAGTCCTTACAAAAATCTTTTTTGATTTTAGTCCTTACAAATTATAATTGTTTAATTTTTCATTCTTTTAAGTGTTATTTTTATATAACGCTTTAAACAGTAAAAAAATGTTATTTAAACAACTATAAGGACGAAAAATAACATAATTTGTAAGAACTAAAACAAAAAAAATACTAATTTACAAGGATAAAAAATTATGTAAAAATTTTTTAATATGAGAAATGTTAGAAACACACTCTTTCAAACACACCATTTTTCATTAGTTAAAATTTATTGAAAATGACAAAATATACATATACATATGTGTGTGTGTATATATATATATATAAATGAAAGAAAGGACGGAAACAATGGCTCACAAAAAGTGCTAGGAAGTGGGGTTCCAAGGGAGAACAAAATGGAAGAGATTAAAGATAAGAGAGTCGATAGCTTTTTGAAATAAAAAAATGGTGTAAAGTAGAATCGTCAAAATGGGCCTAAACTCACGGGCCAAACCAAACTCCATGGGATTGGGTCAGACCGGGTCCAAAAAAGGGGGAAAAACACAATTGGCTCAAAAACTTGACTTAGTCCATCAAGGCTCGTGGTGCGCTCGATTGATCTGCATAATCCACCTAAAACAATAATCTATTAGTATTTTGTAATTCTTTTTTAGATTTTAAAGTTTTTTTAACTAGAAATATAATAAAATTCACCAAAAGTACACTTTCAGTATTTTGAAATATTGTTTAACATTATTTTATTTAATGTTTTTGTTTAAGACTATTTTTTAAAACTTTATTATTATAGTTTTAGACTTCTAATTCTAACTTGTAATAATATGTCTTATTATGATATATGAATAACGAAATATTTAATTTAACTAATATTTTTTAATTTATTCAAACTTATTTTTTAAAATTTTAGGTGGATTAAAAGGTCAACACATTTAATCCACAATCCATGATAATTCGGTTCTGACCATTTTTTAAAATCAACTTTAAAACTTTAAATAAGTCAAGTTGAACTAACATGTTTTAGGAAGTATCCAGGTGAAGGCCAATCACAGCTCTAGTGTAAAGGGAGAAAAAAAAGTGAATTCTTTTATCCAACTACACATCGATATTCCTGTGGGCCTAGGGATCTATTTCGTTCAAACCCAAAACAGTAATTCGAAAACAAAAATATTGGGTTGCTAGGTTCATTTGCTTGTGTTTTCTAGTAAATTTATAATAATTGTCAAACATACTTAATGAATAATGTTGGGGGAGCAGAAGTAATTGAACAACACCCCCGTTGACATTTTGGACTATTTTTGGACCCAGAGTTGAAATTTTGAGCCTTTTTTTTGGTTTAACTAATTTTAATCGAGTGGGTGCTGCATATGCCATTATTCAATGTGACGTAGGTAAGGTAAAAGCATGTGAAAGTTCAGCAATCAATCAACGATCATATCATACCATTTGATCATAAACTCTTTACGAGACATAGGGTATCGACACTTTTTTGTTTTTTGTCAGCATAGGGTATCAACACTGACAACATACTTGATAATTATGCATGTTGAAACACATGCTGCACGTTTATCTGGTCATAGTCAATTATCAACATCAACATTCAACATAAGCTCATCAAGACATTCAACCAATTAGCTAATTAACTTTTTTCATATCACTGTTGCTTTGGAGAGAAAAGGATATTAGTTTCTGTTAGAAAAGCAGGTTGTCCTTTCTAACGGCTTAAAGCTTCAATAATTTCCTTGGAAAGGGAATAGTCTTCTAGATAGAGATACCTTAGCCGTACATACTGGGGAAAAAAACATCCATAAAAATAGAAGATAATATTAAGAAGTTCATAATATTCATGCATTCTACACAACCACTTTAGCAAGACTTCTTTCCTAAAAAATAAATAAAGAGATTGCTTTTTAAATGGAAGGATTAATTTTTTTGGTAACACAAGTGATGAGTATATATATCACATAATCAAATGGGTAGAATTAGGAGCATATATACTCAAAGGTCAAGATAGTGATTCTACAAGATATTCAATATCATCACAGAATCTTAATTATGATAAATAGGTTGAAATTCTAGAGTGGTAGCAGTACATTTTTCACTTCTCTTTATGGATGGAAGGATAATATTTTTGGTCACACGACTACCACAGATATATATGTCATAATCAAATGGTAGAATTAGGAGCACATATATTCAAAAGTCAAGTCTACCGTCTACCATCTACCATAGATATAAATTTATCAACATATGAAATCTTAATCATGATTAGCACGCATTAATTTGAGTCCTGTGATTAGCAGTTGTAACGAACCATATAAAATTCTCTAAAAAAAAAAAAAAAACGAACCGTATAAAATCATGCATGCATATTCCAACATCTCCGGTGGCCTACAGTGTCGTGCAATATCCTATATACTATAATCTACCGCACACACATATAACATATAGATAGATTAAAAGTTATTTAGATGTTACATGATTATTTAAAAAAGTCATGTATATTTCCTTTTAATCTTGATAACCATTCAAATAAAATCTTATAATTTTTAGCAGTAGATGGGAATGCTAGTTAAACTATTTGTATAGAAATGTTTCTGCGTGGGTAGTGGGAAACGGTTACGCTGCAGCAAAAAATTGAGTTCTGCTCAAATTTTTTAATATACATTGTAAATGTTCATGGTACACTTTGTACCTATCATAATATAGAACAATTTGCTGATAAAAAAAAAAAAACCCTCAATAGATGTTCCCAAAAAAAATTCTTTCCAAGCATTTTGAGAGTGAACATTTTTTAGCAACTCTCGCTAAAGTGAAAATATCAAAATATATTTTAACGCTTATTCAAAATAATATGTTAAAATGCTTAATCGAAATGCTCTACTTGAGAGGCTATTTTCGATACTTAGTTGAAAATGGTGGCGTCAAGAATTAAACAAAAGTTCTTCAATGGATTCACTGGATATATATAGAGAGGGAGACTTTTCACCAATTAGCTAGAGTCTTTGGTGCAACTCGAAGTACACACATTTTACATATTCCTTAATAATACTACCTACCTAGCTTATACGTTAAATAAATAAAATAATTAAACAAAAGTGTTTTTTATTTTATGGTTCACATGCATCTTTTGTTAAGGCAATTTTGTCGCCCGCTAGAACTCTTATGGCGGTAAAAAAAACATCTTTCGCAACGCAGTGAATATTCAAGACTTAAATTAATATCATTAGTTAAATTAAAATAATTTGAGCCAGTTAATCAATCTTGATGATAAGGAAGAATTACAAGGTTGATTGTGTGATAAAAAAAGAAGAAAAAAAAGATTATAAGTCAATTCTTCTCGCTAATAAAAAAATATATTAATAATTAACAAGTAATATTTGTTTTTTAAAAAAAACTTAATGATAAAGGAAATAAGGAGTGTGTTACAATGTAAACATTTCTCTTGATTGTAATTAATTAATTAGTGGGCACGTAGTAATTAACGTAGTACAGTTGAAACTACGTACGTAAACTACTATAGGTGGATGATTATAGTTTCGAAGTATCGTTGAGGAATGTTGCCTTCTTTCCAAGCGAGAAGAACTTTCCGGTGGGCAAGAGGTGCGGCGGAAGCAAGGCAAGGGTGGCTGCGAGTGCGGCGGCGTCATCGGCGGTGTGCGTGCCCTTGCCTTTGGTCATTGCGGTTTGAGTGAAACCAGGGCAAAAACAATTCACACTCAACCCACTTCCTTCGTATGAGTATCTCTTTGCCAACATTCTTGAGTAGGCATTCAACGCTAGCTTCGACACCGCGTATTCCGTCCAGTACGATGGCCAGCCATGGCTCTTCCACGTTCCGTTTCTCACGTCTCCGAGGAACGCTCCCACCACTCCGTTGATGTGTTCTTCCATCAAGTCCTCGCGCTCTAACACTGCTCTTATCTCGGCGTTTCTTACCTTCTGCATATACAAATATAATGTTAAGACATTATCTCTGACACTCTTTTATTAATATTTTTTTCTAAGACATTTTTTATATGTTTTGAACACTTATCATACATGAGAGACAAATAATAATGGTTATATTGGAAATTTTAATTTTTTTTACTAAAATCAATTACTCCTAGGTGAATAAGAAAAAAGTAGCAGTAGCTATAAGTAACACCAAATCACCCCAATGCTTCATTATTATTTATCATTTTTTTTTCGAAAAAATTATACCACACATATCAGAGTCGTCTAGACTCTAGAGTTTGAATGTTCACTCAACGTTTTTCCAAAAAGAAACTAAGATAGCGACTGTCTCACATTCCTTTCTACAGTGTGAAATATGAGTGTGAACATAAGGAAGCTTTATAAGAAAAGAATAAAACGAAAGAGAGAGAAAAGAGAAAGATTCCTTCAGTTTTATATTCTGTCTTTCAAGATAATATTAATATACATTTCTTAAAAAATATTTAATCAAAATACCAATAAATATTGTTCGAAAAATAATAAGTAATGCTTTCTTAATTTGTTAAGTGATAAATATTTGGAGATAAACTAAACAAATACCACGTAGAAAGAAAGTGAACGTATACAAAGGGAATTTAAAAGAAAGATTATAGAAAAACCAAGTTGTACTATTGTATATGAGAAATTATATTTAGACTTTGTTTAGATATCAGAATAAAAGTTCATTTGACAATTATTGGGTTAAAAAAACTCTATATTTATAATAAATAAACTCTCAAAAGTATTTATAGCCCCTCCTAACTAGTAAAATAAAGTAATGAATAAAAGAAATAGTTAGAATTACATTGAGAGAGCCAAGCCTTGAGCTAACGTTGAGAACACGAGTGATGGAAGAAGAGAATCGAAAGAGAGGGAGAAGAGCTTCAATCAGCGACTTGGGACCATAGAAGTTAGTCTTTATGACGCTTTCTGCGTGCTCCACTGAGTTCTCGTCCAACTCATTGTAGGACACTCCGGCATTGTTCACCTGAATTATCACAATGTATTCATATATAGTTAAATTCACAAGGATCAATCTAATAATGTGATTTAATTTTAACTTTCATTTCAATTAGGTATTATTGTAAAAAGTATATGAATCATTAATGTATTAGATTTTCTTATGATGTAGTTCAACCAATAGGGGTGTGTTTGGATCAGAAATGAAATCACATTGAACGGAGAAATTATGTGTTTTACTGCAAAAATTTGAAAGCAACTGTGTTATTGTAACTTTCATTAAAAGTCCGTTGGTATTGGATTCATTCGGTTTTCAAACACGTACACTAGATCGATCTCTTTAATTTGTTTTGACTTTGAGAAATACATATATAGC
This sequence comes from Glycine tomentella, assembly GCA_007407185.1. Classification (NCBI taxonomy): domain Eukaryota; kingdom Viridiplantae; phylum Streptophyta; class Magnoliopsida; order Fabales; family Fabaceae; genus Glycine; species Glycine tomentella. Next base: position 1,864,493 of record PYAF01004968.1, on the reverse strand, counting down.
ATGTGCACATGTGACATGATAGGGATTGAATTAATTTTAAATCAACACATAATTGATGTCAACTGTAAAATAATAATGAATACTCACAAGAATATCCAAGGTGGCTCCGAATTTGGCTCTGAAGGAGGATGCAAAAGTTGACACAGAAAGGGGATCAGAGACATCAAGAAGTAGAAGGTAAACATAATCACCAAGCCCTTGTTTTCGGAGATTCTCCACTGCAGCTTCCCCTCTTTGCTTATCTCTAGCAGTTAGCACCACACTCACTCCCAACTCCGCAAGACGCTTCACCAATGCAAACCCTATGCCCTTGTTCCCTCCGGTCACCACCGCCACCATCTCCCTCGACCACCACCTTCATTCATTCACCAATCACTTAATTAAAACAAATACAATGAACAGCACAACATGCAAACCTTAATTACACGTATTATATATCGAGTACAAACAAAACTTAATTAGATATAGTTTTATAAGAATTTTTTAGTACTGTTCTCCAATCAGAATTAGAATTTTATCTCGATATTTTTATTGATCGTTTATTAGGCATGATTATCGAGATGAATCCAATTTTGATTAGAAAACAGTATTAATTAAACACATACTACTTTATCTAGCTAATTAAGTTTTGTTCATACTCGGTTACACAAATTAACACATACATAGATAGATGGCCTACCTGGTTAAGCATAGTGAAGGAGAAGGAAAATAATGCTCCGGTTCCATATATGTGTGTGTGAGAAAAGAGAATATGCAGGAATGAAATATATGTATATGCTGAGTGGGTATATATATAGGACCACGCACACTTACATGCATTATTGGGATTAGGGAACAAGACCTGACTCAGCAACATAGTATATAATATAACCGAGTGATAAATTATTTTCAATCATTTTTATAAATAAAATGTTAGTAAGAGTCTCATTCAAAACAATTTATTAATATAGATTTGTATTGACTATTAACCGATTAAAATATGATATATTTTCATTGAACCTATGGGTTAAATAAGTAATTTTGATCAGTCAATAATAAAAAAAGAAATTTATGTTGATAAATTATTTTAAATAATATTTATATTGATATTTTGTTTATAAAAATATTAAAAATGATAAATCACTCGATAATGATATAACTATGAGTAGACTTGGCTCCAGAGTCGAGAAAGTGGGGGTGACCAGGTTATAAGTTATAACTAAAAAATAACAAAGAAACGAAAAGCAAGTGCCAACCAGATGCAGAAAGAAAAAATGGAACGTGTTATTTACTAATTTGCATTGCCAAGTCTTCCAGGGGCTGCGTTATAATTAAACTAACCGATAAATATGTATTCTAGATATATCTTCAGTTCATCATACTCTAATCACCATGTATGATTAGATCACGATGACAACTTTTTTTATTATTGAATTTAAATTAGAATATACTCGTCATAGACTGTCATTTAAAGTTTATTGATATCATCACCGATAAATTTCTTTTGAGTTTTCTTTTTATAGAACACACTATTTTTACTAGAGACAATTTTGTAATTTTACTTGAGATGATTTTGTTTAAGGTTATATTTGGAAAAAAAAAATAGCTGCAAGTTCAAAGTTTACAGTCAAAAGTTAAAAAATTTAAAATTAATAAGTATTCAATAAAATTAACTGTTAAATTAAAATAATTAAAAAATATAAAAGAACATATTTATATGATATATATCAATTTTATTTTATCAATAAAATTATATTTCAATTTTTTGTTTTAATAAATTTTAAAGTTTTGTAATTTTTGTTTACATAAAATTAATTCTTTAAAAATTAAAAATAGTATTACTTGAAGAACAAAAGGAGAGTGAGCACGTTGGAGAAAAAACGAGAGTGAGTACATTGGAGAGAAAAAGGAGAGTGATGAATGAGCATACTTGAAATATATGAAAGAGTGAAAAAGAATTCTAATTTATTTAAAAAAGTAAAAATCAGAAAAATGGATTAATATATTAAAAAAAGATAATATAAAAATTAGAAGTTAAAATTTAGTATTTTAAAAAATATTATTTCAATATTTAAAAAAATATTAAAAGTTATTAAAAAAGCTTATTAATCGAACAACTAAATAAACGTTGTAGTTAGTAAAAAAATAAAAAGTTGACTGAAATATTTGGCTGAATATAACTTAAATCAAATGTGACTAATGTGAACAACAGAATTTCTTTTCTAAGTGAGTGTTTAAGGCAATTGTGTATTCAAAATTTAAATTCAAAATTATTTGGTTAAACTGAAACACGCCTTATAATATATCCACGCGCTTGTTAATTTTTTGAGTATTTAACTTAAATTGTATGTCGAAAGCTTAAATTCTAGATTTAGTTTAATAAAATTTGTAATAAAATTATTTAAAAAAGTCAACTCTAATTGCTCTAGTTGAGAGAGAATATGAGAATCAAACTTTTTTTTTTATTTGAGTAGGAGAAATGTTTTATAGTATTAAAAAAATCAAAATTAGAGGATAATAATAATATAACCAACGTATCATTAAAAAATGATAACTAGCATCACTAAAATAATAAAATGAGAAAGATTTTCATACTAAAAAAAGACGTAAGATTCTTTCTGTTACAATAGAATTTTTTTTTATAATAAATATTTAGGCAGGATGTATATCATAAATAGACACGTTTTTCCAATTTAACAAAAATCTTACGTCAATACATAATTAACATATTTATTTATTAACACGACATGCAATGCAAGATCATCGCGATTATTATATACTATATGCCTAATTAAAATAGAAGATGATAATGATAATAATGGATCATAATTTAAATAAATAGTAATAATCTATGCATTGACTCATGATAAAGAGTTTTTATATTATTATATCACAAATTCACATGCATATATAATAAATTTACTTGATTTTTATAATAATAACAATACTTTTTAAAATTTACCGAAATAATTTTTTATATATATTAAGCTCATTAAAATTATATAGATTACATATGACAACATATTCTTACCCAGAAAACACCTAATATTCTTTTGGTACATTTTATCACAATGTATTGTTTGTCTAACACTCCAACGTCTCTTATTTCTCATTGTTTTTGCCTAGCTACAGCAATTGTAAATGAGTTTGATTTTGTTTCACCCTCATAACCGGTCTTATATTTTTCTTCTCAAAAGAAAGAATTGAACCAATTCCTCACCACTTCCGGAGTAAATTAATATTGGCAAATTTACGCTATTTTAATAACTTTTTATGGATATCAAATTTTTTTTTCTCTTTTTGAAAAAGCCAAACATAATTTCATTAATTAATCCAATCCTCAATTTCCAGGTGAAAGACTTGTGGTTTAAATTAAAAAAAAAAAAAAAAATCCTTCTCCACACCTTCACGCGAAGGTTAACAGTTTCTTTATTTTATTTTACTAAAAAAAACGATCATCAATTCCAGGTGACTGACTAATCGTGTTAGATTTTGACTTTCATTAATTTATCCCTTTGGATAGATGTTTAATTTTTAAAGTAAAATTTGGAGGGAATTCTTAATTAGTATTATACTAGCTATTATACTAGGTTTGAATTGAACATTGAACGGATCCAGATTTATTATTAATCATTTAATTACATTCGTAAACTGTTGTATTTAACAGAAGAAATATATTTCTAGACTTAAACTTCTAGATCCATTTTACGTCATTTAACGTATTGCTTATTTGCTGATTAAACAAAAAAGTCTTGCCTAGTTGGGCACTGGCGGTCCCTGTTTGAAGTTTCATTGGAATTCTTTTAATTTCCCACACATTTGATTTCATTTTTTAAACTACTGTTTTAAACATGATTTTTTTTTATTTTTTTACAGAACATGAAAAAAATTTTAAAAACAATTGTAGTAAAGGAAAATCTCATGTAACTGTTGAGTCGGGTAAAAATGACATTAATTTTTACTGTAAAATTTTGAAATAAATTAAAAAAAACACTTAAAATTTAATTTTAAACAAAATTAATTTCACAATATTAAGACAAACCGAAAATCAAATTTATAAATATTTCTCTAAACATACACCGACTAAATTTTACATTAACCGTGATTCCGTGAATATATATTTATTAGTTCAATTTTTTTCTAAAGAAATATATTGATTGGTTGATAAGATCGTGATAATCAAATATTATTAGACTATTAGAATATCTTTAGATCTTGAGTAAAGATTTTGTTGTCAAGATCTGATTTTTATTAGATCTTTAAATAAAAAAGGTGAAAAGATTTTTAATATAAAAAATTGATTCTTATAGAATATCGTTCAAGATTTACACATTGTTTGAAGAAATAAATTTTTCTTTTTTTTTTATTTAATATCTCAATATAAGATAAAAAAAATTAAAGAAATATTGAAAAATCTCCTATGTGATAATATAAGATCTACAAAAAAAAATAATTTAAAATCTCAATTTAAGATTTATCATTAAAAATTTTCTATTAAATAAAATTACACGTCATTAATTTAATATTTACACATACTTAGAAACGTCAAACAGATGCGAAAATTCATGAGTGCATATAATAATGTTGATAAAAAAAAATTGGGTATAACTGCATAAGAATCTTTAAGTGGAATGTAGTCACGCAGAATCGTTCATACAGGTACCAATTTGAAATTTTGAATGAAAGTGACACATAAGATATATAGAATGTGATATTTGTTCACAAGGACACCTCTAATGTATTTCATAATTGCTTATTTTATAAGGGTGTGATGTGAAAGGTGCTAAGGTTGAGGTTGAATTATTCTGACATGTAAAATTACAACCACAATATAGCCCTTTGAGTTTGACTAATCTAACATACCGCGTCACAGTGACCTCGCTACAACCATCGTCGAGAAAGAGAATTTGGGGAAATATATGAATATCATAAATAGAGAATTAGGATAAATGTATGAATGTCATAATCCAGTGTCCATTCCCGGAGGTGCCCGGCTACTTTTTTATTTTATAAATTAAAACATAAATAAATCTATATATATATATATATATATGACAATTTTTTATTCAAACTACATGATTACATATATTAAATTAAATATATTATATTTTATTAAATACTTCTTTATATATAATATTTTTGGTATTGGACAATCTTTGATTATCTTCATCACATACTAACATCCAAACATACTTTTCACTCTTGATATTGTAATATATTCTCTATTTAAAAAATATTGATCATCATAAGTACATATGTTTGGAGATATCACCATTGTCAATTACCTTGAAAAAGTCTATTATACATTAGTCTTTTTTTTTTTTAACATAATCCATTAAATTTTTTTAGTATGAACTTTTTTATTATGGATTGGATCTTGAATGCTATATGAAATCAAATTGATATTTTATAAAAATAGTTTAATAATCTATTAGTAAATTATTACTATATACATTATGATACGATCTTATTTTAAAATTATTTCAACAACAAAATAATTTCTTTATTTCTCTAATGGGATACAATTTTCAAACATTAATGACTTGAAATTTTATCCTTCAAACTTGTTT
>PYAF01004968.1:1839633-1854691 GCA_007407185.1 Glycine tomentella | reverse complement strand
AGTTTTGTATAACAATACAATTTTTTAAAAATTATTTTGAATAAAAACCGATATTTTGAATCAGTTTTAAATTGATTATAAGAAATAGATCAATTTTAAATAGATTTTTTTACTATTTTTTTATTTTCAAATATTTTTTATTTAGTTGAAAATTATTTCTATTAACTAAATTAATTTTGTAAACCAATATAATTTTTTTAAAAATCATTTTGAATAAAACTAGTATTTTGAATCAGTTTTAAATTGATTATAAAAATTAAATCAATTTTAAATAGATTTTTTAACTTTATTTTTATTTTCAAATATTTTTTTATTTAGTTGAAAATTAATTTTATTAACTAAATTAGTTTTATAAACAATACAATTTTTTTTAAAATTATTTTGAATAAAAATCTGTCCCTTACCATTTAGTTGAAAAAATTTGCAAAAATAAAGAGATAAGATAAGTTATGGGAAAGTGGAAGTAGTTATTTATTATATATTTATTATACGTAATTCGCTACTCCTTCTAGCGAATTATTCTTTCTCTCTCTGTCATGTCAGCATACCGTTACATAATTCACTACAGAGAATAGCGAATTATGTGCTGTTTAATTCGCTGGTAGGTATAACAAAATATGACGCGTGACAGTCTGATAATATGTTTTGATCGCGTGACATTCCAGTAAATTTCTTTTTCGACCGTGGCAGTACGGTCGTTGTCTCTTGTGCACAGTTTGATTACTATAAGTCCACTTTTTCATGAACATGCCCTTTACCTAACTAGTAGCTTCTAGCCATAATGTGATCCTCAGAACTCAGATTCCCTATACCACTGGCGATCATATTCTTCAGTTTATATTGTACAGCAAGAAAAAAGTGACCCTAGCTTTTGAGCTTTGGGCATGTGACATGTGGCTTATATTTTAGAAAAATGGAAGAGCACTTTTGTTTCTAAGTTCACATCCATTCAATTCTTATATAAGAATTATGATCTCAAGGAATAGTGGGGTGAAAAAAAAAGTGCAAATATCAATTAATCAATATTCGATGACCCATCTTTATGAAAAAGATACCAATGTCTTATAGTATTTTACTGCACTGTGAACGAACGAACATGAAGTCCACTGTGACTGCTGCACCACAAACGAGTTCTTGTGTTTTTTTTTTCTTTATGTATATGTCAGTGTCTGTGTGTGAATCAAACATATATGTATGTGTGTGTGAACCAAACACAAACGAGTTCTTGTGGTTTCTGTGCGTGTGGTGTGTGTGAACCAAACATATTGATTTGACTCATTTAAAGTTATCAACTTACTTTCAAAAGTAAAATAAATAATCTCAATATTGTTAATTATATATATACATGCATGATAAAATTACACACGTTCGACGTTTGAAACTTTGAATATTAGCTGATGATTTCATCAAGTGAAAATACTTTTTTTACCATTGTTCACTTTAGAGGAAATTAATACAACCAACTGGTTCAAGTACAAATTAAAATGAGTTCTTGTGTTGCTTCACGACATTTTAATGCTTTCATTTTTATTTTATTTTTTGTTGATGATGAAATTACTACAAAATAGTCTTTATTGAAAGCAGTGTTTAATTTTTGTCGGAATTATGAGTGCATATAAGATAAATGTGTATTTTTTTTAATATTGTGTTAACCATTGTTGGTTACTACTCTCACTTTAAGTTCAAAGAGATTAATGTTTGCACTTCCCTTACTTTGTTCTTTGATCTCTCTCAAACATTACCTGTAGTGAGGAGGGAAAAATACACGAGATTAACGTGAAACCTACCTGACAAATTCTACCTAAATCATGTATCTTTTTCTCTTCTCACTACCATGGTTCCACACTGTCTATATTTTGTTGGTTCCACACTGTCACAGTGCACTAACCTTGTTTTTTTTTTTCTGAATTGCTGCACTATAACCTATTTGGCACAACTAGAAAATAACAGGGCATTCTTCATTCTTCCTTGTTTTATTTTTCTTTAATTTGTTTGGACAAGTTGAATTTGTGTTACTAATAAAGATAGACAAGTAAAGTGTCTTTAAAATTTAAATAAGCATTTGAAAAAATTTGATTTTGTAAGATTGACTTTAAATTGATATGATTTATAATTTAACATTTTTATCATTAAAGGTAAACTAGTAGTAAACTCTAAAATTTATTTAAAGCAAAAGTTATATAAAATTACTTTAATTCATAATTAATTATGAATTCAAAATTAATTTTTCAATATAAAATCCACCATGTGAAAGTTTATCTAAATTATATTAACTGGTATTTGAACATGAGGCTTTTTGACCATTAAGATAAAAAAAAAACTAATTACAAAATTAAAATAAAAAAATTATTTACCCGAGGTGAGTGATTTTGAAGAAGGCAAAACAAAGTCATTATAGTTGGCACTTTAAGAAAAAGAAAAATTTGTTCCCTGACCATTTGACGTTTGTGTGTTTTTTTTTTTAAATAGTTATTGTATTGTGTTAACTGTATTGACTCCTTGCTTATATTTGTGCAGAGTCATCACTGTTAACGCTTTGTTCAAGCTACTCGTCTAGGCATGTGCCTAGACTGCACATCATTTTAAAAATTATGTATGCTATCACATGGATTTAAAGTTAAATTTATGTAATTTTTTTCAAAATAAATAAACAATTTATTATATATTTTTAATTTATGTATCATGAGGGAAAAAACAACTTTCAGCGTTTTAAAATTAATACGTCTGCTACCACAATGCTTTATATATTTTTTTCAACAAAAAAAAAAACACTTTAATATATATCACTTGTCTACTAAAACTACATATGCTATATTTATACTTTACTATCCAAACAAGAGAAAAAATATTAGGACATTTACACTAAAGTTGTGATTTATTATAACCAATAGCCTATAGGATTTATATATAAGAGAAAACAACAACATTATGTGATTTGCGTGAATTTTATTATGAAGATCAGTGTGAGAGATGTAGTTATCCATATTAATATTAATTTTTCAAATAGTTGTATAGTTTATGCATAAGGAGACATGCCTAGACATGTAGAAGGTGTCAACAATAATAACTCTACACAAATACAACACAAGAAGTCAACGACATCATACATTAACTATTTGCTTTTTTTTTTTTAAGGATCAATTGTATTGACTCTTTGCCGTGCCTTTGTGTCCAAAACCACCCACCCAAGGTAAATACTTATGTTTTTATTTTAGTTTGATATTTAGTTTTTTTTAATTACCATAATGGTCAAGCTTCAACATAATTATATAATTTCTAACATGAAAGCAAATGCACATTGATGATTGGTTTGGGAGAGTGGAAGAGAATGAAAAAAAAAAAAGAGAAAAAAAGAAAAATTAAAATTAAAATAGAGAAGAGAAGATATAAGATCCACATATATTTTTAAAAATTTCCTTTCATTTCCTCTTTTTCTTCTCTAACCAAACAAAGGGTGAGAGTCTAAAGAGAAGGCAGTGTACAAAAAGCAATAGAACTGTTTCATCAATTATTTTTTAATAGCGAACATAAGGCAGAAATTTGCTACGTTGTCATACATAAAGAAGCAATGCCAATAATTATTACATCTAAAATTTATTCAATCAAGGGTCATTAATCTGTGTTTTAAGTCAAATCAATGACCTGTACACAGTTATCTAATTTCTTGAGTGTCAAAAATGAGAAACACGGGCATAACATGGACATGTGACACTGTCATTCTATCCAGATAGTTGTGGAAAATGAGTATGAAACATTAACAAGCAAAGTCAATTCATGGCTCAGGTTGCATTTTCTCGCATTCTTCCCGTATTGACTGGAAAAGAATAGTAGACAAATATCTTTCACCAAAGCTAGGGAAGACAACCTGCAAGCAATATTGCGCATTAAAACGTGAGAGAATAATTTAATACTGAAATTTCACAATTATATGAAGCTTTAAGTACAAAAAGGTAAAATTGGCAGAAACAAAAAATGATAACGTTTATGCAAATAGAAAAAGAAAATTTGCAGGAACCCCTCCTTCCCCAAAAGGAGAATAAAAATTTACTTTAAATTATATAATTCAAGCTAGTTGTGCCAACCAGAAAAGAAAAGAAAGAGAGAAGAAACTTAGCCCATAATAATAGCAGGTCAAAAGCACATACAACACAATACAAAGCATTTCCAGCCTGAATACTAGGTGGATGCACACTAAACACTATAGACAAATCCAGCTAAGTTTTCATTCCCATCCTTCCAGGTCCTTAACACATAAACCCACCAATCAGAAAAGATGAGCAAATAGGACAAGATAACCATGAATAAACTAAGAGAGGTGCTATTTAGTACGAAATGTAGCGGTGCAAATTTTTACGAATTTAATATTAACAAATCAAAGTGATGGATAACAATTCAAGCAAGAGAGAGGGTATTAGCTGAATTCAATAAACTTACCTTATTTAAAATTCGTGTGAATTCGTACATACATCTTTCGTACTAATTATCATTTTCCATAAACTAAATGGATGAAAATTAACAGTGTGCTACAATGCAAGCAATTGGATACTTAAATAACATCATAAAACAGTGGATAAGACATAATCTGCACACTTTCCCTTAAGAACCAAAATCTAGACCTTGCTTTGAAGGTCGGGTTGCTAAGAAAAAAATTAAAATATGATCAGATTGGTAAAACGAGAACTCCATTTGTATGATGCTTTCATAAATTCAGCAAAGATCCATCTCATTCCAGAACCAGATGGATTAATTTTTTTTTTTTTTGTACAATTATTATGTATTGATTTTGATATTTTTCGTAGGAAATATGCATAGTTTGATCTTACCCCAATAAGCTTTCCTGCATTCTCAGGCCTCTTTCCAACCTTCAAAGCAGCTGCAGCGGCAGCTCCTGAAGAAATTCCCACCTGTTTTCCAATTGAAGTTAGCAGAGCAGGTAAGAGGCAGAGTATGAAGCCAGGCATATACGAACTCTTCATTGTTGTCAGAGTTGAGGTGTCACAAGATTTGAAGAAAATTAACTCCTAACATGCAATGTAAATAACACAAGTTCTTATGCCCTTCACAATAGGATGTGGGAAGGATCATTCATGAACATAACATTTTATTTAATATATGGTGAGGGTGCTAAACGCCATTATCTTGTACATGATTGTTTCAAGCAACTCCAACATCTGTGTATGTGCACAGGATATGGACACCAGAACACATTAAGAAACTCAAATCACACATACAGTTGAGAAGATGAACATAAAGGACTAACCAGCAAGCCTTCCTGGAGTGCTAATTGCTTTGCAGTTTCAACTGCTTCATCACTTGATATCTGCCAAATTCACAAAAGGGAAGATGAACTATAATACAGACAAAGAAAATGGTGACATTCACCATTTATCCAGGTCAGGTGGTCCCCATCATCACATGCATAAAAATAGTCCAATTGAACCCATTTTTAAATGTGCAAATACTGGTCCTAAATTAAGAGAATCAATCACAAGAATTTAGAAACAAGAAGCCAGTGTATCAAGAAATGTTCATTATTGGTCAGTACAGCAAGCAAATGCTTAAAGAGGTAAAGCAAATATAGAAAGCAAAATTTCAACATCAATTTTGCATAATTCATTCCTGTCCATGAAAGATATTCTGTATTCTCTGAATCTCTGATATGTGCAACATATAGTAGTGCACCACATTCACATGTGTGTGTATAAGCCAAAGGTGAAGACCAACAAGGCTTGCCATGAAACAGTTGACAAATTAGATCATTAAAATTCAGGAACAGATGACAATTAATTCATGTGAAAAATTCAACTAACTAGTACATGTATGCAAGACAATCAGAAGGAAACATATAAGATACCAGCAATGTATAAAACATTATTTCCTATTTTAATAGTCAGACAAAATATACAGCAATAAAATTCGTTAGTCCTTTTTAACAGAGGGGCTTCAGATCTGTACAAAGGTAGTAGAATCTGAAACTTCAAGGAAATACACATGGCAAAATTGGAAAGTAAAAATGAACACTTCATTACATTTATTTGACAAGGAAAATACAAACATAGGAAATAAAACAACATTAAGGCACTGTTAGTAGCTACTTCAAGTAGATTGGGGGCATTGAGATATAGCAATGACATTTCATTCAAGACTAACATCAATATGCAAATGATAAGAGGTAAAATATCCCCTCTCACTCAATTTGTTTACAAATGGTCAGTAGACAAGGAGCATTTGTCGTGATAATAATACATGCATGTTGGCCAGAAGACATCCATACAACAGAATCAGGCAGAATGATTCAAATTTCAAAATCTGACAAGTTCAGCTAGTTGCTTTTGGAAATAATTAGTAACACATTTTTAAAACACTCAGTTTAGGAAACATTATTGAGAGCGAGCCCTAGCACGGCGGTAAAATTGTGTCTTGGTGACTTGTTAGTCATGGGTTCGAATTCGAAAACAGTCTCTTTGCATATGCAAGAGTAAGACTGCGTACAATATCCCTCCCTCTTACTTTCCCATAGCGAGGAGCTTCTGGGCAATGGGATACAATTTTTTTTTTTCAGTTTAGGAAACAACAGAGAACAGTGGATTATAACAAATAGAAGAAGACAACAAGAAAGCATAACAGACCGCTATAACTTCATCAAGCACATCTTGATCCAAATTCCTGGGCACAAAACCAGCCCCAATACCCTGAATTTTGTGAGGTCCTGTGGTTCCACAAGAAAAAAGATACAGCTTAAAAGAAATTAAAATTAACATATTGGATTTCAAATTTGTAGAAACTTGTTCCGTTTTTGTACCTGGCTTTCCACCTGTAAGTATGTTGCTTTCCAGAGGCTCTACGCCAATAACCTGATACATAATGAAAAAAATGCTTAAAGGAACCCAACAAAGTAGAAAGCTTTCTGAAACAAAATTATGCTTCAGATGATAAGACATGAGCAGTATACTGAGTACATAGATTAATTTACACTTATTTTATGGACCATTTCTTTACGTCATTATATTGATTGATAATAGATAAATTTAGGTTTGACTATGCCATTGAGAAAGATGTACCTGTATTTTCGGATTTTGTTGTTTTAGGAATTGGCCAGCTCCAGAAACAGTTCCACCAGTTCCAATTCCTGCAACTAAAATATCTATTTTTCCTCTTGTATCTTCCCATATCTCTGGGCCAGTTGTCTCATAATGAATCTGTATAGTTGAATCCAACTTCATATATCAGATCATATGGCAGCACACCATGCTATCCATGTAGGACATTTCAATCAATTTGAAATTAACTAAATGCAAAGGGGATATACAATATTGGCTCACAATTTGATCATTCACCCAACCCCTTTTCTTTTCTATAACAATCTTAGAAAATAATACCTAAGGAGACATAATTTCAAAAAAAGTTAAACTGCCTGGATGACTTTGTTACTTCTGAGTACCCTGTAACTGAAAGCTTAAAACAGAAGAATGCAATAAGGGAAAGAAGAGTACAGAAAAGGAAGATCAGGAATCATCTTAGAGCAATAGAGGACACAACGGGAAATCACAAAGAGAGAGAGAGAGAGAGAGAGAGAGAGAGGGCACATCAAATCAAAAGAATCAAGCAGTTCCTTTGCATATTAGATAAGAAACTCCTCTAAAAGACCACAGGCAGAAAAGACAGAGAGAAGCTAAGATTAAAAAAATCATCTCATTTTTTTATCACAACTAAATACCATCAAATCAATAGTAAAAATGATTGTTGACAGATGACTAGTTTGTAAAAGCAAGTGAATAAGTGTTTGAAATTATGCTTTTTCCAATGTTAAAGTGCACATGAAACAGTGAAAATAAGTTGAAATGGTTTATTGTGAGAAACATTACAAAGGTCATCATCCCCTGGGAGAAAGTAACCCAAGAATGGGTTTGATGAACTCTTCATTGCTGCCAGCTAGGGTTCTAAGGTTAGGTCATTCATTTTGAAAACAGTTCCTACTAGAATTAACACCAACAACATTGATGAAATCCTAGTTTCTGCCAGCTAGAGTTCTAAAGTTAGGTCATTCATTTGAGGAACAGTTCTTCCTAAAATCAACAATAATGAGATGTTGCAGCTGCACAAACCAAACAATATATTGTCTCTGAATAGGTGTATGTCTGTGTGATGGGATACTACACTTCATAAATGGCTATAGACTTCCTAATACATTGTGCGGCTGTTAGATACATAAGGGCTTTGGTGTTCGGAGTAGGCTTGTTGATATGTCTTGGGAAACTTGGTTATGCTCTCATAGTCACAGCTATGAGCTTTCTTCTAATTAAGTTTATGGGCTTGATAAGAAAATGGAGGACTGAGGACAAAGTGAGGTGGCAATGGGCTGTATATGTTGTTATTTGGTGCCTTTAGCTGGAGCAAATTACATTTATTTTTAAGCGAAAATTTGCTTTTGCATTTCAATTAACATGGACTTTGTGACTACAGTTTCAAGCAAGACTTCCAACTAAAGATAAGTAAAAGAAGTATCAACTACCACTCTGGAGTCGTATAACACACGAGCCTTAACCTAGAGGCTGGAGATAATGGTGCACCCTGCATGAGTTCCCGTAACATCCCTAATTTTCAACTTCTCGACAGCTCTCACATTTTGGCACTTCACGCGGTGACACTTTACTCAACATCTTTGTTGATCAGAACCCTCCACCGGTCAGAACCCTCCATAGATAGCCTTTTTCGAGATCTCGAAAATCAGCTATGTCTGTTTTCAGGATCAATGACTGACCCCACAAACCAACCCAAGAATTTTTAGCATGTTTTGTCCTCACTCACACGTTTTTTAGGAAACTTCCCATAACTATAAGCCAAACATGCTTAACTATGGAGTTCTTAAGTGATGAGTTACCAAAAGGTGAAACATCTTGTTGATACAAGTAGTATCAATTAATTCCTTTAAGTCATCATCACTTATACGATCCCATACCAGTACAATCTCTGGATCTCTCTCATTCTGGTGTGATTCAATCGGGGTGTTACATGTCCACCAGCTTCCACTTGGTTCGTCCTCGAAACACACCGTACTGGGAGAGAGGTCTGCTCTGATACCATTTGTAACATCCTTGATTTTTTACTTCTCGGTGGCTTTCACACGGTGGCACTTCGCTCAACTCCTCGTTGATCAAAACCCTCAATAAGTAGCCCATTCCGAGATCTTGAAAATCAGCTTTGCCTGCTTCCAAAATCAATGGCTGACCCCACAAACCAACATGAGACTTTTCAGTGTGTTTTGTCTCACGCTTTTTGGGAAACTTCCCAGAAGGTCACCCATCTTATAACTACTCAAAGTCAAACACGCATAACTATGAAATGGGCTACTGAAAAGTAGATACATCTTGTTGGTATAGGTAGTATCAATTAATATCTTTAAGTCATCTTCAGCTGCACAGTCTCTAGATCCCTCTCATTCTAGTGTGATTTGATTCGGGTGTTATAGTTCCCATTCCCAAGAACATAGGATTCATGCACTTAAACACAAAATAAGGTGTTATTGTTTACCTTAGGATTTGAAGGATTATCAAATTGTTGAAGCATGTATGAATTGGGGGTACTTTTTAAAATTTCTTCAGCTTTTTGAACTGCTCCATTCATGCCCTTTGCTGCATCAGTCAAAACAAGCTCGGCCCCAAATGCTTTCAAAAGAACCCGTCTTTCTAAACTCATTGAAGCAGGCATCGTCAAAATGAGCTTATATCCTCTTGAAGCTGCTATAAAGGCAAGGCCAATTCCTGTGTTCCCACTAGTAGGTTCCACCAATATACTCTGAAATGCACATGAGAAACAAGTTAAATCAGAATAACAAAAAATTATGAACCAGCATAACATGTATTTGGCCAAAGCTAATCTGAAATAAAGTAAATCACAACAAAATTCAACTAGCTCCTATTAAGATGACGGTGTGCTTTTCGAAAAGAACCACATAATGGTCCCAACATAGATGCAGCATCAAAGTAAAGGAACAATACTGCTTCATTGCACCCCAAAGCAAAGAGTTTGACTTGCCAAAATGTCCAGACTAAGTTATAGTTTCTAGAATTGTAAATATCCAAGCAAAGTTGTGTAACATGTCATATTGATCACAGGCAATAGTTTATAATAAACACATATAACCAATTTAAACGCAGATTAGGGCATATAAAGTTTCACAACATTTTAAAAAATTGCTCATATGCAGTCACATTATAAAGCACAACATGCTCCAAAGCATGCAAGCATAATTTCTTAACAAAAGGCATGTGTATTGATGATTTTATTTCTTTTTTGAGAGAATAATTCCTATAAACACACAATGATTGTAGAGTGATATGACTTTCTGGATTGAATATGCATAAGTGATTAACAAGGTGCATGATAAGTTTTATTTATAGTCAAGCAGGGAGCTGCAGTGCCAGGGTGTAGCCCAAGAGTATATAAATACGGACATAATACACCATATACATCAATTATGTACAGATACTATTTCTATAGTTTATATTTTCTAACAAAAAAATATTCTCCGCTAGAATTAATGCCTGATATGCATTACATGTGTGGCTCTAGAACAATATTGCTAAGAACATTTAAAAAATTTGGCGTGTCCATAATGATCAACCATAAAACCATTTGATACCTAAATAGCAAATGCCAACCATGGGAACAATAAATAGTTTAGGTGGTCTGCATTAGCCATGGTGGACACGCAGCAAGAATTATAGGGAAATCGCATATTACACATACTATGAAATCCGTATTTGCTTTCTATCATTTTTACCTTCCCAGGTGTTATAGCTCCTCTCTGCTCAGCATCATTTATCATACTAAAACCAATCCTGCAAGATGAAAAATTGAAAGCATTTAAAGAAAAAAAAATACTAGAGACAGAATAAACCTCCAATATGCAAATTTATGTGACCAAATAACATAAATGAATTTTTGAGTTTATACATAACAATAACTGAAATTATCACCTAATAGTAGATACATAATTAAGTGTTTTTACTTGTGCCATATAAAGAGTTATATGTACATCCATATTAATATCCAATACTTATTGTAAAGCTATCCTTGTCAAGTCAACCTAACAAATAACAACAGAAACAATAAAAACCAGCAAAGAAATCAATAACAAAATCAAACCAGCTGTCACATGAAACTTTTCAGGCTTGTTTGGTTGAAGGAAATATTTTCTGTTTTCATTTTCTATCTTCACTAACAATTACAAGAGAAATGTCAGCAGTACACTCTTTAGTATTGGTCCATCTTCCCAAAAGGAAAAATGTCAATTTAATTACCTCATATACAGGTCACATTTCAAAGAGCATTTTTAAAAAAGTATATGGTGAAGATTCCCTGGTCACAAAAATTGACACATTGTTTTCACTTCATTTCATGTTTTTAAAAGATGTGTTTAATTTATATACATTGTTGGTCTAACTTTTACACAGACATCCAATAGAAATTAATCTTATTACTACATCATATTAATGAATAAGATGACATAGTAAAATGGTCAATTCTTATTGGATGTCAGTGTAAGAATGTTTTCCACTATTAGTGTATTCTATTAAGTGTATGTTTAGATGTCACTTGAAAAAGTTCAAAAGTATTCCCTCTGGTCTGAAATATAAGAATTTTTTTTTTGTCTCACATATAAGAAATTTCAATTAATTTTACCTTATTTAATACTATTATCTCTAAAACACCCTTCATTTAATTGAGGTGTTAGTTTCGACAACTCTTTCTTATCCTTGATATCAAGTTCTGAAGGATAAGTTGAAAAAAGAAATACTTAATAATTAAAATTGATGCAATTAAATGTGGTTAACTAACTTTCTTAATTAGTGTTCCATGTTTTAATTTTTCTTATATTTGAGATCAGAAGGATTACTTTTACTTCTAAATTAACTTTCTTTCTTCGGCTATGTTTGGTTTAAAGTACAAAAAGTACTTTTGCAAATTCCAATGAACAAATGGAGAAGGGAAAAAAATGTTACTTCAGAAGTAAAAGTACTTTTAAGTTCTCTCAACTTCAATTCAAACATGCACTTCATTCGTACTTTGGAATTCATGGATGTACATTGGAATTCCCAAGAGCACGCTTCAAAATTTTATTCAAACATAGCTTAAACTGTTAAAAAGTTATGCACACAAACATTTTTCACTAGCACCACAACAACGACGACAAGGAAGCCTTATCCCACTAGGTGAGTTTGGCTACATGAATCACACGAATTCATTCAAAACGGTTAAAAACCACACACCAATTAAGAATTGAAGTTTCTCACCTGTCCTTGACACTACAACAGGGCTCCATAATCTCAAGCTTCGCAGCAATATTGGCCGCAGAACCCTTCACGATATTGTTGAGGTAAACCATCGGCGTTTTCCCTATGAGCTGCGCCACGTCAGCGGCAAAAAAAAAAAATAACGCTGAATTCTCACGCATAAGCGAAATCACACAAACAAACAAAAAAACCGAAGATTTTTTTTCCACTGACCTGTGTGACATCTTCAGCAATGTTGAGACCTTCGATTTCGTTTTGGGGCTTAACGGAGACAGCTTTGCAGACAACGGTTAAAGGCGACGAGGAGATCCTCGTCGCGAGTGGTGGCGGACGGTGACTGTTGAATTGTCTCAGTGCGGTAGTGCGGGTGAAGGTGAAACACTGCTGAGCGGGTGCACGCGAAGAGCAAGTCAACGAGTTGATTAAGGAAGCAGAAGAAGCCATTGGAGAACGATTGGAAATGGGAGAACGGCGACGTTTGTTGAGTTGAGACGAAACCCAACGCAAAGTCACTCACTACTACACAAACACAATGAATCGCACGCACTCACTCACTTCACTAATCACTAATCACTAATCACTAATAGTAGTAATATCTATCCCTTTAGTAGTTGCTCTCTCCTACGTTTGTGGATTGGAAAAAATGGGTCGCAAATAGAAACAAGTGTCTATTGGCAAGGCTAAGGGACAAGTTGGCTATAGTAAATGACAAAAATGACACAAACCAACTTACCAACATGCCTACACAACACGCAATTTTTTTCTACTGTCACCCTCTTTATTTGAATTTTATTATTTTATATAAAAGTATAATAATAAGAATTTATGTTAATTTAATAAGTGTGTGTTTAGTTTTATATTAGATTCTTTAGAATCACATTAAAATACTAGTTAACATGATTTTAAGAAAAAAATTATATATTTGGTTCTTGCTTAGGAATTGGTTTTTTTTTTAAAATAATTATGAATTAAACAAATCTTAAGCAGATTTTGAGTTGTATTCACACTTAAAAATATCATTGTCGACGGAGGAGACCTTACATTAGAGAATATCAAAATAAGAGTTGTCACTCTATTATGAACTTAAGGCATAGGTGAGACGTTTTCCTTTATCTATAGTGAACCTTCCTTGGCAGTTAAGGATGGTACTCCCCTCTCCTTATTGTTGTAGTACATGTTTTTGTATTTGTCAAGGTTGATTTGTCACTCTAACATGTTAGGGCAGTGTCCTCTTATATTGAGATCACATTCTCACTCTATAACGTTGTCTAATATCTGACATGTTAAAATGCAATGCTCTTTTTGTCACTATCCTTCAAACTCTTGTCCTCTAGGAGCTTGTACTATCCAGTTTTACCCAGTGTATGATCATATCATGGTTTCCCATCTTCTCGTAGCACTCTCGATCTTCCCTTTTAAGGAGGACGATCCAAGTTGAATCAGAAAAATTAATTGAATTTTACTATTAACTTGTATCAATAATAAAAACATATAAACATAAAATCATATAATTTCAAAATTAATTTCAACCAAAGTTAATTTTACAAAAGTAACTTCAATTAAGACACTGAATATGAACAGTAAATTCTTACGCCATTAACTAATGAGTAATTATTTTTAATATAACTTTTAAAGTATTTATTAATAAAAGTGAATAAACTTATTATATATTACAACTTGTATATTCCTTGTGGGCTTTTATATAAGAAATGAATTTCAAGACTAATAAAAATAAATAAACTAGTTAATTTAAATTAATAATATAATTTTTTTTTTTCAATAATATCCATGTTAAGTAGTGATGATATTTAATGGCACTACACATAATTTGAGAAATATTTTTTTTACATTAATATTGGCTTTTAAATTAGAAAAAAAATGCTACAACGCCACCTTAAAGAATTAAATTGAAGAGAAGAAAAGTATGAGGAAAAAATTAGGTAGTAGTGTGTTAGCACAGAAAACTTTAAAACATTTGGATGAAAGTGACATATAAATTAAGGTTTTTTATATCGTGGAATTTATTTAACTTTATAAAAAAGTGTTTTTAGTATTTTCTCATAAGGCGAAGTTAAAAAAATGCATAAATTGGAGAGTAAGTCTTATGAACTAAAAATACACTTTTTTTATAAAGTTCATAAACTAAATTGTAAAATGTAAAAGTTTAAAAATTAAAAATGAGATTCAAAGAAAATATAAAGAATACAAATATATTTTATAAAAAAAAAAGGACTCAACGAAAAATCTAGTGAGAAATTGAGTTGGGAAAATATAATAATTCCAGTTTAGAAATGTTATAAATAATATTAATTAGTTTTCCTAAATAACCAAGGGAGCAAAACATAAGTAAAGCCTCTGTGATTTGTATATAACGACATAAGCCTCCGTCATTTACTCTTATACTAGTTATAACCCTTGGTTCCTTCAAATAAATTTTAAGAATTAAATTTAGTATAATTTTATTAAAATAATCTTTATAAATTTATATTTTTGAAATGTTTTTAATGAGATAATTTAAAACTGTAATATTATAAATAAATATATTATTTTCAAATTTATGACTTTCAAAAATGTTATTTTAATTTTCAATAATGCTATTTTAAAGATGTTACTAATTTCTGTAATATATATATATGTATATATATATATATATATATATATATACACTAGAAGGTGTTACTGATAATTTTTATGGGTCAGTAATAATGTTATAATTTTAAAATTATTATTTCAATTTACAATTGGTATATTATGTAGCTATT
>PYAF01004968.1:1813640-1839533 GCA_007407185.1 Glycine tomentella | reverse complement strand
AAAAAATTTATAAATAAAAAATAAATATTTAATGTAAGAAAAGTCATATAACTTTTACTTAAAAAAAGAAGTCATGTGACTTAATAAATATCAGAATTATTTAAAAAAAAATCTTATATAAAAATAATGTATGGTTTATAATATAAGAATAAACTCTTACACAATTTTTATATACAATTTTATCCTTTTTAAAATTTCCCTATTCTTGTATTATTAGTTACTTTTTTTTTTCCGTCACTCTTATTTTTCTTTATTTTTTATTTTCTAAATCTTTTTCTTTTTCACCATATTTGTTTTTAAAGATGACACTCATCAACCCCAATGAAAGGTCTATATGTTTGCTTAAAAGACTTCTTACAACCATCAAAACAGATATAAAAAATGGTCAAAACATATAAGATATGTGATACGACAAAGGAGAAAAAATGGAAATATGTTTATATTGTTCTATTGCTATGGCAATGCAAAATCAACTCTCAACTAGATGAGAGGAATAATACAATTCCAATACAAAAACTAGAAGAAAGGATAAATAAGGATGAAACAAATGGAATATTCGGAGGAAGAGAGAAAATCACAATTCACATATATCCTACTCTCAGAGTGATTACCCTTTTCCCTTTTAGTAACCAATTTTTCACACAAAATCCTTTAGCCTGCTATTGGCCAGGCACATTCTGCTGCCCTTCCATGAGTATTTCTAGGTGGCAGATTCATTACATTGCCTACCCCTTTAAAAGGAACCTTGTCCTCAAGGTTGAATTGTGGATAACTTGTCTGAATTTCTGCAACATCCTCCTAAGTTTCCTCTGTGATGCTACAACCTTCCCATTAAATGAGTATTTGAGGAATTAAAGTGGATCCTTTGACAATTGTCTGATTTTGAGCATTGTTGCAAGACATAATAAGTGTCCCAATTCAGATGTGGTAAGCGACAATTGCACGTAAGGCTCTATGGCAGCTCCTTGGAATTGTTTGAGTTGAGAAACATGGAAAACAAGGTGAATCTTTTTTGCTTTAAGCTCTGCAATTTATAAGCCATTTCGCCAATTTTCTCAAGCATAGTGAATATGTCAAAATAACGCATGGACAATTTATGATTCTTCCTCAAGACTGCAGAATGTTGTCTATATGATTGGAGTTTTACTACACTTCATCTCCCACTTGCAACTTCGTATCTTGCCTCTTCTTATTTGCCTAGATTTTCATAACTGTTTGTGCCTTGATTAAATTTTGTCATTGTATCTAAGTAAAGCTAGAGGTTCCATTCCATATGAAGCCTGAAAAGGTGTCATTCCCAAATTAGTGTGAAAAGAAGTATTGAACGAGAATTCTGCCTATACCAACAACTTAGCACAAGCCTTTGGATTATCAAAAATAAAACACCGCAAATACATTTCCAAACACTTATTAAGAGTGTCCAATTGTCCATTCTTTTGAGGGTGATAAGCGAAACTCATAACCAAGATAGTCCCTTGTATTATTCATTATTTATTATTCTTTATATAAATTAGAACAATTATTTTAAATTAGAGTGTTTTTTTATCTTTTTTTTATGAAAGTGTTTTTAGAAACTTTGTTAACTTCTTATTTTTTAATTTTTTTAAAATCAAATAAATTATTAACAATTAAAAATAAAATTATTTTAATAATTTTAGCTCTAAGTTAAATTTCAATAATTTTTTAAAATAAAATTAGATTATAATATAAATTATTTATCATAAATCTAAAATGTAATTGTATATAAAATACATTTATTCTGTTTAATGCAAGTATTTAAGTACATAGTAGTTGTAAATTAAATTCTGAAAAAGAATGAAATCAGTGTGTTAAATGTATTAGAAGGAAGAACTTTCTTGCATATCCGATCGATTCATACTTGTCGTCCAAAATAAAATGAAATCAGCGTTCTAGTTCTACTCTTCTACTGCAATTATACACGAAAATAAAATAATTTATTTACATTTTAATCTATCTATAATATTTATCTATTTTTTTTTATCAAAATAAAATAGCTCGCCTGAAACGAGGGAATACTCATCAGCGTTGGTCACGACCTTGATTCAGTTGAATCAGCAGAAGACAAGGGTCGGAATTCGGAATCAAATCAATCATCGGAACAGATTCAGTTCATGAGCGGCGGCGTGCCGTCGATTCAACCACCGCAAACCGATGGAATCACCGGGTAAGCCAAGCAATGCTGGATCCATCCCTTATTCCGTTTCATCACTTTCACTTCCCAATTTTCAACCTAACTCGTGTTCGTTCCTTGTTCGTTCAATTTTTCAGGTGCTTTGAGGGACACGTCAGTGCTCGTGGTGACGCTGGACTCCGACGAGGTCTTCATCATCGCGAGCCTCTGCACCAGAACCGACACTCAGGTAATCTACGTCGATCCGACCACCGGGGCGCTCCGCCACTTGGCCAAGCTAGGGTTCGATCTCTTCAAGTCGCAGGGCGAGGCCTTGGATTTCATCACCAATGGATCGCGCTTCGCGTGCAAGAGCAGGACGCTCGCGAGGGCCATTCTAGGCTACGCCGCGCTGGGGAACGTGGCGCTGCTCCTCGTCGCGACGAGGCTCATCGCCAGTGTTCCGAATCTTCCCGGCGGCGGGTGCGTGTACACTGTGGCGGAGAGCCAGTGGATCAGGATTCCGCTGCAGAATGCGGTGGCGCAGGGGAAGGGAGAGCTGAAGAACGTGCAGGAGTTGACGGAGCTTGATATCGACGGGAAGCATTATTTCTGCGAGACGAGGGACGTTACGCGGCCTTTTCCGAGCAGGATGCCGGTGAATGAACCGGATCAGGAGTTTGTTTGGAACGCGTGGTTTTCTACTCCGTTTGTTGGTATTGGCTTGCCGCGGCATTGTGTCACGTTACTGCAGGTTCTGTGATCTCTTCTGTTTTCAATTTGAGTGAATGTAGTATAATTTTATTGGAAAATATTACTTGCAAGATTTTAAATTGCAGTTGTTTTGTCTCAATCATAGATAATGTAGGAAACCGGTTAGAGTGAATGTAGTAGAACTTGATCCTGAAATATCAATTGTTTGTTGAACATGTGAATTGAACCCTGTGAAAGTAGGATACTCCCAATTCGGGAGTCCAATGCAATTTATGATTTATGTTACTTGCAAGGTTTTAAGTTGCAGTTACGGTCACTTTTTTGTCGCGCTCCTTGATATTGAAGAAAACTGCTGACAATTGCGATTGCTTTGTGGTCATAGACACTTAAAAAAACCTTGATAATGTGACTGAAATTGCAGTTGCAGACTGTCTTTTAAAAAACCTTGGTTACATGTGTTACCTTGCTATCTGAGAGTTTTTGTTTATGAAAATTGGTTCCCAAGAGAGGTTAATTTGTTAGGAAGATGATGAGTGATGAGCCAATGACTTATTGTGTCATAATGACAAAGGATGTAAATGAATGGGTTTTACAGTTTGCTTCCTGAAAGTTGGCGTTTGTTGCAGTGTTGCGTTGGACAATTTGTATAGACAAGAGCTCTTAATGAACCAATGATGCCTTTTTGGAAGCAAAATTTTTGTTTATATTTGTTTACATTTTAGAATTCAAATCCTCATACAATGGTATAATCATGAAGGTGGACATACATTTGATATACCATCTTGATGGCTTAGTGTGTCTTGTCTTGGCAGTTAGTTTCTTTATGTTAGCTATTAGTTTTCTTTCTTCCTCCAAGCTTGCGCAGGCTCTGGCTCAATTATTTTTTTATATCAGTGCTGTACCAAAGATAGTACATTTATAGAGAAATTAAGATGTAAAATCACATGTGTATTCTGTTGTCTCACTTGGTCTTGATGTGTAGGGGTTTGCAGAATATCGAAGTTTTGGAAGCTCAGGTCAACTAGAAGGTGTAGTTGCTCTCACAGCTCGTCGGAGCAGACTACACCCAGGTACTCGATATTTAGCAAGGGGGCTAAATTCATGTTTCAGTACAGGTGAAGATAACTATCATTGACTTTCCATCTTATAATGAATTGAGCGATTGACTTGTAAAATAGCTAGCATCATGTTCATTATGGTTTCAGTAGCTCTACTAATTTTTATTTATTCAGTAGAACCTTCTCTTGCTTCCTGTTGGCATGCATTTATCTTCTTTATTCAATTTCCCAATTTGGGAAAGGTTCCCAAATCACTTATTTCATCCTAATTCCTGTTTTAGTGTAACTTTTGCTTGCTGCTTCTTTCATTTATGTATTCTATATTCTGTTTTGACTTGATAACCATCATTTCATGTGCCTTAGTATTGCCACATGCCAAATGTTTATTAGGTTCCATTTTACAGGAAATGAAGTGGAGTGTGAGCAACTTGTATGGGTTCCCAAACGAGCTGGTCAAAGTGTACCTTTCAACAGATATGTGTGGCGAAGAGGTACTATTCCTATCTGGTGGGGTGCAGAACTGAAAATTACAGCTGCAGAAGCTGAAATTTATGTTTCAGATTGTGATCCTTATAAAGGAAGTGTACAGTATTATGAAAGACTGAGTAAGAGATATGATGCTCGTAATCTGGATATACGTGCTGGTGAGAATTCAAACCGAAAAGCTTTGGTTCCCATTGTATGCATTAACTTGCTTCGAAATGGAGAAGGAAAGTCGGAGTCCGTTTTGGTTCAACATTTCGAGGAGTCTATAAACTTTATTAGATCAATTGGAAAGCTTCCGAATACTCGGGTCCATTTGATAAACTATGACTGGCATGCCAGTGTAAAATTAAAAGGTGAACAGATGACAATTGAAGGGTTATGGAAACTTCTAAAAGCACCCACTGTATCCATAGGTATATCTGAAGGGGATTATTTGCCTTCACGACAACGAATAAATGATTGTAGAGGTGAAGTTATCTGCAATGATGGTTTTGAAGGTGCATTCTGCTTAAGAACAAATCAAAATGGGATTGTACGTTTTAACTGTGCTGATTCTCTGGATAGGACCAATGCTGCTAGTTTTTTTGGTTGTCTCCAAGTATTCATGGAGCAATGTAGACGGCTGGGGATATCACTTGATAGCGATCTGGCATTTGGTTATCAATCAATGAATAATAATTATGGTGGATATATTGCTCCACTGCCACCTGGGTGGGAGAAGCGTTCTGATGCAGTGACGGGAAAAACATATTATATTGATCATAATACCAGAACCACCACATGGATGCATCCATGTCCTGATAAACCATGGAAGAGATTTGATATGACATTTGAGGAGTTCAAGAGATCAACAATTTTGTCTCCTGTATCTCAACTAGCTGACCTTTTTCTACTTGCTGGGGATATTCATGCTACTCTTTACACTGGATCCAAAGCAATGCACAGCCAAATACTTAGCATATTCAATGAAGATACAGGAGGAAAGTTTAAGCAGTTTTCTGCTGCACAGAATGTGAAAATAACTTTGCAAAGAAGATATAAGAATGCAGTTGTGGATAGCTCTCGTCAAAAGCAATTAGAAATGTTTCTTGGAATGAGGCTTTTCAAGCATCTTCCATCAATTTCCCTTCAACCTCTACACGTATGTGACTTGCCAACTGTCAAAGTTAACTGAGTGATGGCTTTCTGTTTCTTTTTCATACATCAAGTGCCTAGCAATTGCAGTTTCATAATTTATTTCATGTTAGTTACTGAATCACATCTTTCTCTTTTAAGAGCAACTTAATTTATATGGCATCTCTCTATCTCTAATTTTTATTTGTCTTGGGAGGTTCCTTGTCCTCAAAATCAAGGGAATTATTTGTGTACATAACAATTACCTGTTTTTTTTTTATATTATACAACTGTGCCTAAACTAAAATTACTTGATAACATGATGCTAGAGCTTTTATAGCCCAATTCGTTACACCTGTAATGTCTGAAAACATGGAAGGTGCAAAGTCTATCATGGAGATGGTGAAAAGATAAATTGGAAGAAAAAATATTCGAATGTGAAAAAGATTGTGTACAGGAAAAATGGAAAAGACATAAGAGAAACTTTGTATATTTGGGACACAAGGCATTCCGATGAAATCTTTAAGCTGAGATTGAGACCAAAGTCGATGAAACAAAACAATGAAGACTATTACAACCTAACCAACTTTCTCCCAGAACTAAATGATTTATATTCATTTCTTGTTGTACAAAGTTGGTTAGGTCGTAATAGTCTTCATTATTTTGTTTTATCGACTTCGGTTTAAATCCTAGCTTAAAGATTTTATCGGGATGCCTCGTGTCCCAACTATACAAAGTTTCTCTTATGTCTTTTTCATTTTCCTGTATGCAATCTTTTTCACATTCGAATTTTTTTTTTCCAATTTTTTTTCACCATCTTCATGATAGACTTTGCACCTTGCATGTTTTCAGGCATTACAAGTGCATCGAATTGGACTATACAGGCTCTTGCATCAGTGTCATCAGGTAATTTGAGTTTAGGCACAACTGTATAATAAAAAATAACAGGTAATTGTTATGTACACAGATAATTCCCTTGATTTTGAGGATAAGGAACATTCCAAAACAAATAAAAATGGTTCTGAAATTCGTGTCTGCTAACTGTTTTGAGTTGTAATGCCAGTTAATACAGTAGAATTATTTTAATGTTGACACTTATAAACCTTGTGGTTTTCAATGGAAATAGACAAATGGTTATCAATAGCTAGGCTATCTGATCATTGTAGGTACCGTCTCGGCCGTCTGGTTTTGTTCTCAAACCAATTGCAAACTTATTTCCTATTTCTGGGGGTGAAGCTAGCCTTCTGAGTTTTAAAAGAAAAGGCCAAGTTTGGGTATGTGAAATATTTTTTACTGTTCTATCATATATGAATTTATCAATAATATTTACCTGAAATTTTTATGTATCTCTTCTTATGAAAGTATGTATACCTTTTCCTGTCACAGATTTGTCCACAACCTGCAGATGTAGTTGAAATCTTTATTTATCTTGGTGAACCTTGCCATGTTTGTCAGCTTCTTCTCACAATATCCCATGGTGCAGATGATTCAACTTATCCATCAACAGTTGATGTACGGACAGGACGCCATTTAGATGGGCTTAAGCTGGTCTTAGAGGTCTGTATTTGGCACTCATTATGTCTTGCAACTCATATTATTCATGTATGCATAATACTGCAGAAAGAGTTGGTCTTAATCAGGCTTATTAAATAGGAAAAAGCCTTGTTCTCATATATGTTGTGTGCAAAAACATAAGAGTTTCTAACAGTAACAGTTTGAAAGACATCTTCAATTTTTAATTATTATTTTGACTGTTTAAATTCTTTATGATTTACATAATGTGATATCTGCTTCAATATAAAATAATATATTTTTTAATTTTAAGAAGCAATGATTTGTAGCTGTACTGACAGGCAATTTATTATGAAGCTTATTTATATATGGTTCTTACATCTAAATCTGTCTGACATCTATTGGCAGGGTGCTTCTATACCACAGTGTGCGAGTGGGACCAACCTTTTAATACCCTTACCTGGGGCAATTAATGCCGAAGACATGGCTATAACTGGAGCAAATTCTCGTCTACATGCCCAAGATGCATCACCCTTATCATTACTGTATGATTTTGAGGAACTCGAGGGAGAGTGGGATTTCCTTACTCGAGTAGTTGCATTAACCTTTTATCCAACTGTTTCTGGAAGGAAACCATTAACACTTGGTGAGGTAGATATTTTGGACAATTTCATAACTTGATGATGAGTCGTGGCTTGACTAAGTATAATATTCTTTGGCATTTTTCTTTAATTTTCCATGTGGGTTGCATGAATATTCTATTTTCTCTTGCAACTTAAAAAAGCCAATACAGTGCAAAAATGTTGCATAATTTAACTGAATTGGTGAGTTGATAATCAATAAGTATAGGTTTAAATTCTTCATGTAACTTAACTATTTTTAGTTGCAAATATCCATCCTTCTCTTTGTATAGCATTAGTAAATATGACTTAGATCCATTTGGAGGCTTCTTGGTTATAATGTATTGGGTGAAAATTCATGACTGAAATTAAAATTTATTGGTTCTTTCTGCCCCTTTTGTTAACTACTGGCGGTAAAGTTTTTTAGCTAAGTGAATTGTTGTTTGTGGGTGTTAAACTTGGCTGTATGTCTATAATAATGAAAACTCGTTCCTTTCTAAAATGATATAATATCAACATATTTTCATTGTTTTCTTTTTTCTACTAATAAATTTTCAATTTGATGAGGCAGAAATATCTTCTGAAATGTCAAGATCTTGGAATTAAAATTTGAAAATGTTAATCTGTATGTGTGCTCCAAAAGAAATGCAACTTAATTTGTAGTCTCCCTCCACTTGTTACCAGAACAAACTAACTCCTGACTCCTGAGACTGCAGTTGAATAACTGCAGCTCTTTTAAAATACTCAAATACAGACCAATGGTTGAATGCTTTACTTGCATACATGCTTTCTTCATTCTTGTGCCTATTAATTATTCAGTTAGTTTTCTATTCTTCTAGTTCTATTTTCAAGGTAGGCATGTAAATTTGGGTTACATAAATCTTTAATTGCTGCTGTATGATGATGTGCTATAGATTGAAATCCTTGGAGTTTCTCTTCCTTGGAGTGATGTATTTACTAATGAAGGCCCTGGTACAAGATTAGTTGAGCATCTCAAGAAGTTTGAAGAGGAGCTTAATCCCTTTTTATCTGGTTCAGATACAAATCCATTTAACTCTTCATCCTCAGAAAAAGTGTCACCACCCATGCAAGGAGGCACTTCTGCTGACCTTTTCATTGACCTCCTGTCTGGGGAGGACCCACTTTCGCACCCACTTGCGCAACCAGTTACTGAAAATGTTGTCTACCAGGAAAGTGACCCACTTGATTTCTTGGACCCAAGTGTTGAAAATCATAGTGCCAAAAGTGATGGTAAAGTTTCATCAGAAGATGCCAGACATTCAGATAGTAGTGCTGAACAATATTTAAAGTGCCTTAAAACTCTTGCAGGGCCAAGTCTGGTATGTTATCAATTTTTCAAGACAAAGCATTATAAATTTTATTGTTTTTCCCATCCAATATGATCAAACCCTAGATTTTATATGAACTTTCTTTTTCCCCAAAACATTCTTTCTCTTATCATGATGAATGCTGCCTATACTAATTATTCCATTATTGTTGTCGTCGTCAAAGATAATTCATTACATAATGTTTGCTTTTTCTATGCTCCCTCTAATAATAAAGGGTAGCAAAAAGGAAAAGGAATTTCATTCAAAATTTTTGTTTGTGATCAGATTCCTCACAGATTCCATGTAGGAAACATCATCTTATTTGCCAATTTTCACATTTGTCTTTGCATCATAGTGCAGTCACTTTTGTTTGGATTAAATTTTTTGGTGTTTTGAAATTCAGTGTTTCCATTGAATTTGGAGCAGTTTTTATTGGTTAATTTATAAGTTTTGGAGAGGTTAGGAGGGCAATATTTTGTGATGCTGTGCAGATTTTGCAGTTCTCTGGTGTATTTGGTTGGGGTGGAAAGTTAGATATGGTTTTATGTGGCTTTCTATTGGTGGTCTGCTTATGAGCTCTGGAAGGGAACTTCCCTATTAGATTTGCAGAGGGATTGGAGTGTTTTATTGCTCTGACAACTTGTTTGATTTTACTGTTTTATTTTTATTGCTTTCCTTGATATAAGAAAGAAATCTCATTCTACTTTTTTAATTAAGTAAACCCCTTAAATTAGTTCTCAAGAATCAATATTATATAGATCAGGCATTTTAGTTCCTAAGATTTTAAAACCCTCCATTAGTCCCCCTGACTTTGAAAAAGTCATTGGTTTTAGTTCTTTTTCACTTTATTTTTCTCTATTGTATTGCCCCATAAAAGTTTAAAGTGAATGACATTTTGCAAAGTTAGGGAATAACAGAAGATTTAAAAACTTTGGGGCTATAATGCCTGAAACACTCCTTGTCTTCCTCACTTTAATATATTTATGAGAAAAATTGAATTAATGTAACACTTGTTTACCCTCTTTGAGATATGGGTTGTGCTTAGGGCTTCTCTCTAGTACTCATTGCTATTTGAAGGGAGTTTCTGTTTTTCATATGGAGAGAGACTTGGCTGCCATGATGCATGACTGATTCCTTCTTTTCATATGTTGTCCTTTTTCATCTGTTTTAGAGGATTTTTTTTCTTCTGAGTTATACTTTCTCCATTTCTCCTAATAAAATTTCTTTATCAAAAATGGAAAAATTTCTGATAAGTCAAGGCAAACTTAGATGTTGGGGAACTGGTTAATAGTGATTGGTTAATCAGTTGCTTGAACTTGATTTAATAGTTATCATTCACCTGTTCCCTTGGGATGGCTTGGCTGAGAACTGAATATACAAGGAATTGTTCTTTTAATATCTTCAATTTAAATCTAATTCATGAAGTATTTTGACTATGTTTTGTAGCAAAGAAAAATCAACTTCGTTGAAGCCATTAAACTTGAGATTGAACGTCTTAAGTTGAATCTTTCTGCTGCTGAAAGGGATAGAGCCCTGCTATCTGTTGGAATGGATCCGGCAACCATAAATCCTAATACACTGCTCGATGAAGCTTACATGGGAAGATTATCTAAAGTTGCAAGCAATCTTGCCCTGCTTGGAGAAGCTTCTCTTGAAGATAAAATTGTTGGTGCTATTGGTCTTGGGACTGTTGATGGTAATACAATAGATTTCTGGAATATTATCAGAATTGGGGAAACATGTTCTGGTGGCAAGTGCGAGGTGCGTGCTGAAATTAGGAAGGAAGTTCATTCATCTAACACAATGTCGTCTGCTGGTGCTTCAGAAGCTGTATTCTTGTGTTCTCAATGCGAAAGGAAGGTTTGCAGAGTTTGCTGTGCTGGGAGGGGGGCACTTGTGCTTATAGGATATAATTCAAGAGAGGTCCAAGTTGACTTACCTGTAAATCGTTTATTAGCTCGGGATGGTATAATTTGTAAACGGTGCTGCCAGGATGTTGTGCTTCATGCATTGATTTTGGACTATGTGAGGGTTCTGATTAGTTTACGAAGAACAGAACGTGTGGAAAAGTCTGCTTACAATGCTTTAAAGCAAATCATTGGATCATCTTGGGATTGTCATCTAGAAAAGAATCGGGTCTCTGATAGCAAGTCTGCTGGCAAAGCAGTACAGTTGTTACTGAATGGATATGAATCCCTGGCTGAATTTCCTTTTGGCAGCTTCTTACACCCGGTATATTTTTTAACTTATATATTTCATTTTGGATCTGCTGCATCTTGTTTTAATTTTTCATGTGAATTATCATGCCACATGCTGTTGCATCTACCAAAAATGTGCTTAATTCATGATATATGACTTATATCAACAAATGCATGGATGAGTTTAATACCCATTATCTAATGATTTTAATATTGATGATTCGTTGACGAATCAGTTGTTGCAAAAGGAAGGAAGGCATTGGATATAACTAACACAAGAACTTAGGGTTTAGGTTTCTGTTCAAGGAATCACTTATTGTAACCATGAATTTGTAAGAATTGTGTAGAACTTTTTTGTAGCTGAATTCTTGAGTAGTATTACATGATCTCTTAGAATTTGGGTTCAGACCTAGCTCAATCTCAGAAAACCGATGTGAGGTGAGGGTTGTCCTCTACTTATATGCACATCTTTGGCCATATCACTAGTCCATGCGGACTCTCCAATGCACACTCCTCACGCCGAGGACTGGACATCCTGAGCGTGAAATTTGTTGGACTGGACATCTGCGGTTGGTCCGTTGAGGGCCTGATAACGGGTGGCCCAATAGGCCTAACGGCGATCGTTAGGATAGTCTTTGATACCATCTTAGAATTTGGGTTTGTGCCTAAATCAACCCCTCAAAACTAGTTTGTGAGGTGAGGATTACCCTCCACTTATTTACACAACTTTGGTCATATCACTAGTTGATGTGGAATCTCCAACAGTCTCATTTTGTTAGACCACTAGAGCCGAATTAATGATTTTGAAGAGATATATCCAGAAAACATAGTAAATATATAATACAAGCCATGTTGCCTAGAAAAAAAACTTAAAAGACTAGCAAATACCAGAGTAAACCTCTCTATAATCATATTGGAAGCTTTCTAACATGAATATTGAACCATTTTCAGTGATTTAATCAACTGTGGCTTTTGATTATCCTCTTGTTTGTACTAATTCCATTTAAAGTGAAGCATTATGGGGTTAATTTATGTTGGAATCATGATGTAGCAAAAAGTAAAGATGTTTTTGCTACATTGGGGAGCCCTCTGGTCTTCCAAATGCAGGTCTAGTCCCATTTTTGCAACCTATATATGTTATAACCATTAACCATGCAAATGCAGGTTGAAACAGCAAAAGATTCTGCTCCATTTTTGTCATTGATTGCTCCATTAAATTCTGGTTTGCGGCAATCATATTGGAAAGCACCATCTATTGCCTCCTCTGTTGAATTTGGAATTGTCCTTGGCAATATTTCTGATGTTAGTGGGGTTATATTGATTGTCAGCCCATGTGGCTACTCTATGGCTGATGCTCCAATTGTAAGTATCTATTTCTCATTTGTTTTGTGCTTTATTTTTCTTTTTATTGTTCGTTGAATTTAGAATTTAACTCTAGGATTATGTTGGCACAGGTGCAAATTTGGGCAAGTAACAAAATACACAAGGAAGAAAGATCATTAATGGGAAAATGGGATCTGCAATCTATGATTAAAGCTTCCTCAGAATTAAATGGACCTGAAAAGTCAGGAACAGAGCATAAAGTGCCTAGACATGTGAAGTTTCCCTTCAAGAATTCTGTTCGGTGCCGCATAATTTGGATAAGTTTGCGCCTTCAGCGACCTGGTTCAAGTTCTATAAATATTGGAAATGACTTCAATCTGTTGTCTCTAGATGAGAACCCTTTTGCACAAGAAACTCGGCGGGCCTCATTTGGAGGATCCGCTGAGAGCGAACCCTGTCTTCATGCCAAGAGGATTTTAGTGGTTGGAAGCCCCATTAGGAAGGAAGTTGATCTTAAGCCACAACAAAGCTCTGACCAGATGACCATGACAGGGTGGTTGGAAAGAGCTCCACAGCTTAATAGATTCAAGGTAAAATCAATGCTATTTTTGCTTAATCCTTTTGTGATAACCATTTTTGTTTTTGAAGTTATCTCCATCTCAAAAACATTGATTAACCTCTTATTTTCTTTAGGTTCCTATTGAGGCTGAAAGATTGATGGACAATGATCTTGTCCTGGAGCAGTATCTGTCTCCTGCTTCTCCCTTGCTTGCCGGATTTCGTCTTGATGCCTTTAGTGCAATTAAGCCTCGGGTTACCCATTCACCTTTTTCAGATGTACATAGCAAAAATTTTCCATCCCTTGTGGATGACAAATACATCACTCCAGCTGTATTGTATATTCAAGTATCTGTTCTCCAGGTATTTACTGGAATATTATCATACTTCTTCTGTCACTTTTCTCTTGCCTAGGTATATCCATGGAGGTTTTCCTTCCATGAATTGCTATATTTTGCAAGAGCTCTGATTTTGTGCACCTAATTTTGTTTCTTGCCATGGTTGTTTGGCACCTGCACCATGATTTGTGGAATGAATTTTAAAATAAGATAAAAGGCATCAAGGTTTAATTCACAAAGCACTGCCAATTTGGTTCTTTTATATCCACGGAGTAGCATAGTGTACTTGATTATTTAAACTAGTAGAAAAATCGTTCATTCATTGTTGTATTTTAGTTCCTAGTTACGCTTCATAGAAAATTTTGTTTTGTTAGGCTAAAAGGTCCAAATTCTTACGTTTTAAAAGATTTTCTATAAATTCTAGCCCCTAATATTTATTGTCATAAACCAACAATTCCAAAATCTTAGGCTGTTAGGTGAAGAAATATAAATGATTTTATATTACATGTCTAACAAACCCCTTTGTGCTTGAGCCTTTGGGGCTTGAGGCATAGATAATGCATGGGTTCATGGTCCAACTACTTTGTGCTAAAATTCCATTTTTTTTATTAGAAAGGGGCGATCAGAATTTATTTCTAAACCTCTTGCTCACTAAAGGCTTTAAATAAAATTCTTGCAATTGTTAATAGAAATGTGCTAAAACTCTATCACGTTATGAACCTACTATTCTGTAAACTTCAGCTGTTAAATAAAATCACTTGAATGTTTTTTTTTATTACATGTTTAACACCTACACACACACACAATCTGAATTATTCCTTTTTATTCATCTTCTATGGGCTAAAACAACCTGATTACTGTCTTTGATTGATTTCAGGAAAACCATAGCATAGTCACCATTGGTCAGTACCGATTACCAGAGGCCAGGGTTGGAACACCGATGTACTTTGATTTCTCTAGCCAGATACAAACCCGCAGAATTTGCTTCAAACTACTTGGAGATGTTGCAGCTTTTACGGACGACCCATCAGAACAAGATGATTCTGGCACTAGAATTTCTCCTCTGGCAGTAGGGCTATCTTTGTCTAATAGAATTAAGGTGTATTACTATGCTGATCCATATGACCTTGGGAAATGGGCTAGCCTGGGAGCAGTTTAATTACACGTCTCAGTACATTGGGTATTACATTGATTGATTGTGTAAACTTTTTCACATTTATGTTGTATTATGGTATGTAAAGTTCATTCATTGATGTGATAGTATTTATAGGATTATTCTATTAGGAACAACATTACTAATGTTATTTAATTTGCCAAAAGTGTGGATTTCATTTTTGACTCATCATCTTCAATGTATTTGTTTCTTTCTCTCTTTCCAACAGATTTTGCAATGTGCACAAGAGTCGGTCTCTGGTTGAAATATTATTTACGTACCCTTTTCATTTCTTCATCTTCATGATCCTCTTGCGGGGATGATGGATATGGTTGTTGTTCTTTAATGAGCTTTTTTAAATAATGGTTTGGCACCGTAAAAGCATATGCGTCGTTTCAATACAAAAAAACGTGTAACAATAGATACAAAGCAAAAAAGCCTAATGTGGGGAGGGTCCACCGTAGGCAAAGCGATGGAACCTTATCTGGAATGAGCCAATGAATTTCCACAATCAGATCTCACACTTTTCTTATTCAAAACAATATCCACTCCTTGTTCCTGTCCAGGCTAACGTTACCGAGACTTCGTGTCATGGGATAACCTACCAAAACTCGATTTTTTTTTTTCTATTCCTGGTTGCTTCTGTTTTTGTTTTTCATTTCAGAATAGGAACCAATGGCTCATTTGTTGACACCAACTCCTACCACTGCTGCAACAACTCTCTCCCCGAGAGCCCGGAAAAGCAAGAGCCCCCTCCATTCTTGGAAAAATGGTTACTTTCCAACTCCAAGAGTGTGCTGCGTTGGTCACCAATCTCACACCTCTTCTATCTCTTCTGATGTTGATCAAGTCCCTCCTCCCCTTGACAACCACTCTCTGCGTCGCAGGTATCTCTTTATAATAATTTACAAGTTCTTGAAATTAAAAAACTTTTATTACATTGTCATCATGGTTTTAAATTGCGGTCGCGGTTGCCTTGCGGTGAGGCCGAAAACCTTTATATTATCGATAATTACGGGAAAATCCAATTGATACGGCTGCAATTATAATTACAGTGAGTCAAAATATCTTGACACTGGAACCGTAATTACAATTGCGGAACACTATTTAAAATTAAAACCTTGATTGTGATCATTATTGTTATACTATATCAAAATTAAATTGAAGAAACTGAATAAGCTATGTAATGACATGACATGATGGATGGAATATTGACAAAGCAATCTTGTTGTATGCAGGACAGTGATGGGGTTGAGTGGTGCGGCAATGTTGGGGTTGAGTTTGAGTGATGAGCCAAGTGCAAGTGGTGCGGCAAGGCGTCCACCGCCTCCACCGCCGACGGAGAAAAAGGACCCGAATGTGAGTGGTGTTCAGGCTAAAGTATTGGCCAGCAAGAGGAGAAAAGAAGCCATGAAAGAAGAAGTGGCCAGGCTAAGAGAGAGAGGGAAGCCCGTTAATAAACAGCAACCACCACCTCCTCCTCCTGCACTAGAATAGTTTTCACATGTTTAGCCTTTCTATTGTGATCACTTACAATTGGTTGATGTTCTTGTTGTATTAGTATCACTGTTCAATTGAATAAGACCGCTTTGCTTGATAGTTTTTTGTGGAGTGAAATGGCACTCGTATACAAAGTTATATGATTTCATTTACCATTCTAAGATACTCATTTATCAAATTAAGAAAGAAAAAAATCAAGAAAAGACCAGGGTTAGGGTGGGGAACACTGGAACAGTTCCTTGGTTTTTCATCACATCACATCTCAGACTTTACAAGAGATCATATAAGTATGAACAATGCTATCGCTTAAAATTGAACCAAGTCATCCGCACGACTTCGTTTTAGACATTTGAAGCCAATGGAAAAGATAAAACTAGTCATTACATAAGTTCAAACTCTGGTCCTGCTATTCTAAGAAAACTAAAAATCTTCTAAATGGTCGTGTCTGTAAACATTTTATTCATGCAAGATTTGTTCCTAATTTATATTTCCTCACCAAAATAACCCAAGATGGTGTTTGGGACGTATGTTTAGTTAAACTAACTCATAAGCTAGCTAAAAGCTAATGAGCTACTTTTTTATACACAATATTTTTCATAAACTATTTGAAGTAGGTGTAGTTTATGAAAAATAAGTTAATTTATAAATTAATAAAGTTATTATTTTTTTTCATCTCAATTTTATCCTCACTAGTTTATTTTAATTTTTTTTATCCTTTTATTCAATTTTAAAAAAGCCTTTTTACTTATTTTAACATTGTTACAAATACTAGATGTCATACTTATTTTCTTAGTTATCATGAGACTTGGAATCCAATTTTTTTTCTATTATTTTGTTTAGCATTAAACTATTTATTTTAATGAATTCATACATTATTTTTTTTACCTTTATTTAAAATATTTGGTCACTAAACAAAAATTGGTAAAAAAAAATTATAAAGAAAATATAATTTTATCTTTTTGTTTTAAAATAATATTATTAATAAAAAATTAAATATGAAAACTTTGATTTTAAAATATAATTTTATTTTATTTAATTCTAATTTGTTAAAAAATGAAAATTTTGATTTAAAACAATATTAATTTATTAAAAAATTGATTTTAAATAATGAGTAAAATCATCATATCTTTATTATCCTTTTATAATACAAAATTATTGTCCTACTTTTAAGATGATAAATTATTAAAAATAAATTCAAATATTAGAAATATTAATTATGTTCGCTTGCTCATTTGATATTTTTCAATTAGCTTATCAATTAATCTTATTAAACACTTTCAATTAAATTAATTAGTTTATAAGCTTATATCTTTATAGCTCCTGGCTTATGGGTTTGATAAAATATGTTTTTCATTATCGTAAATATAGAAATGTCCAAAATTGATTACTACAAAAATTTTAGCATATTTTTCATTATTATAAAATTGAAATGTGTCATTTTTAAGCCAAAATCAAAGTTTGAATATCCAAATCTACATGTATTGCTTTTTTACATTAATTATATGCACAATAGATGTAGAAAAACCATCATAGTGGGTTTGGATTTATCCAAACCTACTTCTAGACAAAAAAAATAACACATTTCAATTTTGTAAAGATGAAAAACATACTAAAAATTTTGCACCAAAATATCTCAAACATTTTCATATTTGCATATTTATAAGAACATAAATAATATTTTACCTTATAAGCTTTCAACTAGCTTATGAATTAGTTTTTTTTTATATGTGGGAATTGAACATGAAATCAGTGAATTTACTATACTCATTCACTATATTCAACCAACTAAGTTAAATTAGCTTGTGCTTATCAACTAGCTTTTACCAAATATAGTAGTTATTCATTAGCATTTGCCTAAAATAAAATCATGGTGAAATCATTGATGTATACCTAATTTTTGTTGAGTCCTTGAGGGAAAAAAATCGTTGTTCTGGTTCTTAATAAATTAAAACTTTTATTTGGGTTTTTTACATTCACTTAAATGATAATCTTATATTATCTCACTTACTCTTCTAATATATATCAATAGTTGGAAACAAAAGTTTCAATATATATCAAAGACTCAAAATAAAAATCGGTTATATATAAGATGGAGTTAGGAATTATTTAAGCCTAAAATCATAGTAAAATTACAAAGAAAAAGAATGAAACATAAATTAGTATTGCGTGCTTTTGTCATGTCTAAAGCCATCGTTAATCTTCATCCCCTCCTCAATTTGTTTAATGTATGAATTTTTATTATTTTTTTTTTAATTTTTGGTTCTCTTGTTACAGACACCATCCTATGTTATGTCTTATGTATCCACTATGATACTAATGTTCCTTTTGTTTTAATTTGTTTCAATTTTGCTCAGTAGAAAATATGGCTAAGACGGGTGCTAAAATGGTGATCATAAGCAACTCCTCAAGACGATCATCAGTGACTATTGAAAAAGTGAATGGTCTTGGATTTGATGCCTCTCTTTTTCTCGGAGCCATCACTAGTGGAGAACTAACTCACCAGTACTTGCAAAGGTTATTTTTTTGAAGTAAAAATATGTTTTCACTTTTCACTCTTGTATTTTTGGTGAAATGTAGTTTTAGTTGGCTGAATTTTAACTTAGATCAATTTGGTAGTAGTGGTTTTCGTCTCTCATTATGGTGAAAATCGTGTCTGTGATGAGGGACGAAAACCATTGTTTTTTTTTTCTTCTTCTAAAGTTCAGGGATCAAATTGAGCAAAGATGAAGTATTGAGACTAATACCAAATTTTACTGAAAGTAGAAGGACTAAAAAACATTTTTTATCCTTATTTATTTTTATACCTCTCTTGTTTCCTTTTCGTTGGGGTAATAGTGATTGTTACATGACTTTGATTGAACGATCCTACCTTCCTTTGAGTTTCTTCCAGTAAAGATGATTGCAGAGAATAATATACATCAAGGGCTTCAAAATCTTAAAGCATATGAATAACTTCATCTAGGGCTTAGACTTGCGAGTTGTGGCGAATGTTCAAGAAGTTGAATTTGTTTTGGCTCATGGTACTGAAGCCTTGGGGAATGCCGATGGCAGTGCAGGTTCAGTGAAACTTGAAGACATGGAGAAGATATTGGAGCTTTGTGCTGCTAAAGGAATTCCTATGGTGGTAGCCAATCCAGATTATGTAACTGTTGAAGCAAGAGACTTGTGTGTGATGCCTGGTGAATTTGCATTATCTTCTCCTTTCTCCTTTTAAGCAAATCTAAAAGTTTAATGCCTAAATGGTAACTAAAAGTGTTACTTTTTCATCCAAATTTACCAGACGAGTTTTCTTTAGATGGCATTTCTATTAGTTTCATGTCACATGTTTGTTGATTAGGTTCCTTCTTTTCCTTCTTTCTAGTTTCACCTTATACCAATATTTCGCTGTGTACTAACTTACTAGGTACACTGGCAGCTAAATATGAAAAGCTTGGGGGTGAAGTAAAATGGATGGGCAAACCTGATGAGGTGATAGAACTGTTTCTGTGTGAATTATTAATTCCCTTTTAATAGTTGTCTACTTCTATGTGTAATCTAAGCTTTTAGTACCTAGACTGTATATTGCACTTATTAACTTGTCAATTTATTCCCTGACTGACTTTATCATCTGATCCACAATTCAAGTATAACCTAAAACTTTGTCAATTTACTAAAGTAAACACTATTCAATTGTCACGTTTCAAAATTATTGAGCAGCATGGCTAATACCTCAAGGATTTTCTAGTTATCTGTATCTTGTTAGTACAAGTGTGCACATTGTGTATGCAATCTTAAGTTCTTAACATGCAAAAGTAAATTCACAGTTTTAAATTATCTAAACTAATTTTCTCATAAATATCAAATTCAACATAATTCAAATCCGCAGCTTTAAATTTTTCACATTATGCTTGTATTAAAAAATTTGGTAAGCTCTGTTGCATTGGCATATCCATCCATATTCCATGTTCTTGACTGTATTTGTAACAATTGAGATTTGTCAGATAATCTACAAGTCAGCCATGGCCATGGCTGGGACAGATGTTTCTGACTGTATTGCTGTGGGTGATTCATTCCACCATGATATTAAGGGTGCTAATGCTGCTGGAATCGAATCCGTTTTTATCACTGGCGGGATTCACGCTGCTGAACTTGGATTCCATGGTTTTGGAGAAGTTGCAGATTCATCTTCTGTGCAATCACTTGCAACCAAATATAAAGCTTATCCTTCTTATGTGTTGCCTGCATTCACATGGTAGATCTTCATCTCAAGGAATCTGAACCACAACAGTTATAATTGTAACTCTTGCTTTCTTATGATTTATTGGCCATTGATACGAATTATAGACTATGTTGATACTTTGGAAAATAAAACAGGTAAGAATGCATAGTGAAGTTTTACTTTATATTTGAAAGGTTTATTCTTTATTTTGCAGTTTATTGAATCATTGAAATACCAGTTAATGTGATTTTTTTTAATTCAGTTAATGTAATTTTAATAAATGTTTAGTCTCAGAATATTTTAAGTCTAAAATTAATTTTGATTTGAAACAACTTCAAGCAATTTTATTATTAAATGAAAATTTTGTACTTTTAGAATAAAAACACCTAAATATAAATAACTTTATTTTAAAATTAATTTAAACCAAGAGTAACTTCATTCAAAAATTAATTTTGAAAATGCTAATCCAAATATATACTGAATCTATGAGTTTCATTTATATAAACAAAGCCTTTTATTTTAAAATTAAGGGAAAAGAGTACTCAACACTCCTAAAACTTTATCTATTTTATAAATAGATACCCTTAATTTTAATTTTATCCTAATTGATCTGAAAATTATAGAACTAAAGATAAAAAAAAAATGAATAAAAAAATATAGAACTAAAATTTATGGTGTTTGTTTCAAAAAATTTAAAGTTTAGGAGAATTAACCACTCTTTTCCCTTTAGAAGAATCGTATTTAAAAATCATA
Source organism: Glycine tomentella (assembly GCA_007407185.1). Taxonomy (NCBI): domain Eukaryota; kingdom Viridiplantae; phylum Streptophyta; class Magnoliopsida; order Fabales; family Fabaceae; genus Glycine; species Glycine tomentella. Next base: position 1,818,550 of record PYAF01004968.1, on the reverse strand, counting down.
ATTTTTTTCTTCTAACTTTTCCATTGGATAAAATTGATTTTGGTAGCAATTTTCTCTTTCTGATCAAACAAAATTATTTTTTTTCAATTCATTTTTAAAATATCATATCCAAATATAAATTAATTTTATAAAATCCATTTCACCAAAATTATTATATTTTATTAAGATCAATTATAGGTCTGTTTGCATAAAAGTTACAAATATTTTTAAGAGTTTTTTTTATTAAAAATAGCCAAAGAGATTCTATGTCAACATCTAAAAAAAATGGATCTATTGTCTTGAAAAGTCAATGTATTCCAATAGTTAGGATTTTTGTGAGAGAATTAATTTAAAAAACTCTAAAAACTAATAAAAATAATTATTTTTTTCAAGATCTAAAAATGCACTAAATCTATTGATATCCTGTCGATAAAGTTGCGAGATAACTTTTCACTCTGGATGATATCATGAAAGAAATAAAATTCTAGAGTGAGTAGTAATTTTTTCCCACTCCAAGAACATTGGACTTAATGTTTCAAGATTCAAAGACTGCTCTGATTAAATGTACAGACCTTATTAAGGAAGGACTTTATTTGTGTGTTCTCTCTTTATGGATTTCTTGTTAGATTATCTTGTTTGGTTTGTGACCAAGTCCTCCTTGAAGAAGAAATAAAACGTCAAGCAATGATTTAAATATATCAAACTATTATTCTGGGGTATACGTTTTGAAACAGTATTATGTTTTTAACATTCCGACCAAAACACAATTTTATTGTTAATATTCTGAAACACAATTTTATTGTTAATATTTTAAAACTATTTTCTGAAATACTGCTTTTGTGTTCTAGAAAATATTTTTTAAAGGTTAAAAATAAATTGTGTTCCGAAAAATACTTTCCAAATAATTTGTGTTTTAAAAAGTACTTTTTGTACTACTAAAAAACATCCAGAAAAATTCAAGCAAAACACTGATACTATTAAAAAAATCTTATATAAAGGGAAAATTATATCAATAATGAAGCAATTGAAGTGGAGAAAGTATATAATAGATACGGATTCTTTTAGCTGGACGATTTTAAGAGGCACTCTGCTGCAATAATTTGGACAAATTTAAGATATAGTTATACTTTATTATATATATAAAATGAGAGACGAGTGGACATAAATAAAAGATTTAAATATATTTTTAGTCTTTTAAATTTAAGTAATTTTTTTTAGTCCTTAAAAAAGTTATTTTTATTAATTGCTCAAATTTTTGAAAAATGATTTTCGATCATTCACGTTCTTTGTGTTAATAGTGTTACAATTGTCACAATTTTACATTGTTATAAATGTTTTTTAATTTAACTTCTTTAAAATAATTTGTGAAAAATTAAAACTATCGGGATATATAAAAAATCATAACAATTCTCCATTCATGTTTTATTTTTCTTTTTAAAATTGGCAGAATATGTAAAATAAAAAACATTCACTAAACCGTACAAGTAAAATATTTTAACGGTTTAAAATCGTCATAAATCATTTTTAAATGAATTAAAAATAAATAAAATTGAGATAGTAAAAAACTACTGCAAAGAGTGAAAGTATGAATATAATGAATAAAAAGAAACTAAAGTACTGTTTTGAAAATTTGAAGGACTAATAAAAATAATTTTTTGATTTTTTGAAAGACTTAAAAATAATTATCGAAATTTAAAAGATTAAAAACATATTTAAATCGGAACAAAAGTAGTGGAAACTGGGAACTTAAACGTACTACATTGGAGTTTGGTGGAGGAAAAAAAAGAACGCTAGAGCAAGAGAGGAATAAAAGGAGACAAGAACAATAGATTGAAAGAGAGGAAGGAGTTCCATGAAAAGAGGGAGTATGTGTTGTTGCTATGAGAGATGGAGTGTGTGAGCGAAAGAAAGAGGTTTGAAAAGGAAAAAATATTTAAGTAAGGAGGGTGTACTTAGCAAAAAAAAAGGCAAAAATATATTGTTGCCACTGGTTCATCAATAGTTATGAAGAAAAGTGTTAAACTGTTTTTTTAGAGTGTTAAACTGATTTTTTATAGTGTTAAACTGAATTTATTGTATGCTTTATCAATCAATAAATAAATCGATGTCATGTGTCTCTCACCTGCCAGTTAAAAGAAAAATATGAAAAATTAATTGCTCCAATTGGATAAATAATTGAAGTATTGCATTACTGTTTTTATTTAGAGTAAACGAGTCTCTAAATTTATGACTTAGAACATGGCAGAGAATGTAAAAGATAGCCACAAACACGGGCATTCAATCTCACCATCATTTTAGTTTTTAAACTAAAAAAAAATCAAATAAATAATATATTTTTTAAAAATATTTCATTTAAATTCCTAAAACATTTTATATTAAAAATTTTAGGGACTAAAATTAAGGGAATATACCGGATGTTATACGGGGTCAGCACATTTTTCTTTCTTAATTAATAACGAGGTGCAATAGATTAAGACTTAAGGGCTTGGGTTAGCTTTTTATACAAAAAATACTTCTAATGGATTGTTTGGTTTAGTTTAGAAAACAAATGATAGGAGAGAAAAAAACCATTTCATTGATATTTTCGAAAGCCACGACTTGTTGCTTTTCATAAAGGTGACACTCTCAGACAACATGATTGTAAAGGGGCCAAATAGGGGTTAGCAAAAAAGGTTAATGTCATGCACATGCAGACATGCTTCACTGATTCTGAATTTATTCAATATAAATAAATATAAAAAACACTCCATATAATTTAACTGCCTAAGTAATTGCATATATCCTATGTCATTATATTTATTATATTGAATAATCTATGTTTCCAGTAAAAAAAATATCATATTGATAATATTACTCGAACAGGGGATGCAATTTATATATATATACACCCTTGATTCTTCCTTCTTCTCTTCAAATATTGCAATTGAGTGCAATTTTTTTTCGGCACAATTCTTCTCTTCCTGGAAGATAGCCCACATTTTTTATGCAATTTTGCAAGGAACAATTTAAAAAATTTATGAATAATGAATGCGTCACCCTTTCTTGTGAATTTGAAATAGAAATAAAAATTTCTAAGAAGTTGTCATTCACGTGTTTACGTGGATTTATATATAGATTATTAATTTATAATTTATAACGAAAGGAATACAGTAAGTATTTTTTTCATAACAAAAGAAAATAACATTACTTAAAGTCGTAAAAAGAAAAATAAGACACACAATAAATAATCTTCACATAAAAATTTCTAAAAGAATTCTAAATATTAAAATATTCCGTTAGCTCATGCCCTAGGAGAGTGTCGCAAAGCTAGCCTATATAAGGTCACCGACGGTACACTAAAATAAACTAACAATAAGGTCCTTCTAATGTAAGTAAAAACAAATAAATAAATCAAACAAACAATAACATATTATTCTAAAATAGTAAATAAAACATAATCTAAAATACATAAAAAAAAAGGAGACTAATGTTGATAATTTATTAATTCTTCTAAATCCAAACAACTATTTATCCACTTGATACACTTTCATGATGCCACATATTGCTTGAAAATTGAGTAAGAAACAAATAAATATTCAATTTCCATGCCTACGTTTTAACGTCCAGACACGTACCTTCTTCATCACCTAGAAATTTTCTTCTTCTTATAATTGTTGAATATGCCAAATTATATCTGGACGTCAAAATGTCAAAGTGAGATTCTTTCTCATGGAAAATTATATTTGCGTGTTTGATAAATTATTTTTTTCAATTGAATTGAACGCGTCTTTCATCAAAATTGAACTTTATTCCAAAGTTATTCCTTTCTTTCTTTTATGTTGAATGTAGAAGCTAAAAATATTAAGTTGCATTAAATCTATTTTTAATTAAACTTAAATTCACGAAGTTAATTTTAACTACATTTTATTTTTTTCAAACTGTAATCTAAATACACACTTAATTTATATTTAGATTAAAGTTTACAAACTTAAATTTGAGTTTACAAACTAAGTTTACAAAAGTAATCCGAATCTTACTCCTACATAATTAAGTTTTCAGGCAAACATTTTCATATATAAATATATTTTTGGGAATAATCAAATATGTCACTAAAATTAATTTATTCTCCAAACTTAATTTAGAGCTACTCAAACGCTAAACCACACCATAACCTTAATGGTTGGCATAACCATACTTAAAAATATATCAATTAATCTATGAATTTAATAATCATGCATTGACCTGTAAAACTATTATAATTTTATTACACTATTATTTAATCACAAATCACTATTTATATAAATTTTAAAATAATTATTATAAAAATTAATAATTTTAACGTATATGATGAATTATCATTGAATGATAGTGTAAATTTTTCTTTCTCTTATTATATGTTTCTTGTTCAATACAAGTTCAATTAAATGAACAATGATAACAATTTTAAAATAATTTTTACTTTAATTTAAGTAATTATTTATTATAAAAAAATATAGCATTCAATTTTAAGATTGTTTTCGGTTAAGGAAGAGATGAGAGGAAAAAAAAAGAATAAATTGTGTGGTTCCATGCAAGTTTCATCCTTTTGTACAAAATCAATTTTTTATAGCTAAAAAATCAATCTTTTGCCTAAAAAATCAATTTTTTTGTCTAAAAAGTAAAGAAAATTGATTTTTTTTCTAAAAAATCATATGTTTGGGCAAAAAAATTATATTTATTATCATTGAGAAGAGAAAATTTTATAACTTTACTCTCCAAAATTGCATCCATCAATTATATTTTCTCTATTTTCCTCTAGAATAACATAATCATCAATAAAAATTGATCATGTTTATAAGAAACAAATTTATATTTCAAAAATAAATAAATTTGATTCTCATTGTCGATATTAGAATCTTGTTGATGAATAATATGTAAATACTTATATAAACGATTATTGAGTCTTAAGATGT
>PYAF01004968.1:1794447-1813540 GCA_007407185.1 Glycine tomentella | reverse complement strand
ACACTTCATATATGATTAAGGGATTTAAATATTGAACTACTTGTACCAATAACTTTTGGTAATATAATTTTATATTAAAGCTTATATATATTTTTGTTCTATTAATATCTAGTTTTATTCTTTTATAATTTGAGTTTTTATTTGTGTTTCTCATTTTGTTAAAAAAAACAAATCAAATATAGACTTGGAAAGATAATGCATAAAAAACTAACAACCAATCACATGTCACATTTCAATTTGAATAAAAAAATTAAAATAAAACAATAATTTTAATTTAGTTATAAAAATAACCTAAAAACATAACAAAACTATTATACAACCATATTTTTTTAAAACAAAATTGGATTGTTCTTAGCCATGACTCTGTGTCGCACCTTTAGACATAATTGACACTAAATTCAACAAATTAACTTAACAAGTTTTATCTATTAAACTTCAACTATTAAACAACTTTCTGTTTTCAATTAGTTTTAAACTTCTAACTAACTTTTTAACTATTTTTACCGAGTATAGAAAAAAAATGAAGGGAATTGATTTTATTTTCAGCCTTGATAAGTTTTTAATTATAATCAACTGTTAATACTTGTTAATGTAATATGTCTTGTCAAATTAAAAAATTGAGACGCATCACATAACAAACATTAACTAATTAAAATATCATTTGCAAATATATATTGAAATGTGATTTCAACAATTTTTTTAATGATTTTTACCAATAAAAAATTAAATTTATATTTTATTTTTAAAATTGGTAAATAAAAAATAATTATACAAATATATTTTTGTGTTTATATTTTTCAAATTTTATAATTATTTATAAACACCCATATGATATTCAATAAAATTATTAATCCAAATATAATTTAAAACAACAAAAAAGTTTAAATAGAGTTTTTCAATTTTTTATACCTCAATGAAGAGAAATTTAATTTTAATAATTTGATAGAGAAATTGATACAGTTAATGCTAACAATCAAGATTATTTAGTATCTAAAACTATATAGCCTTCTAAAAAAAACTATAGACAAAAAAAATCTTTTTTTATTTTATTTGGAGTCTATTGACTACAACAATGTTCTCGGTGAATTCATCTTACTTCAAAAAAAGTTATATTTAAACTTAGCTTTAAGTTAACCACTTATTGTATTGGTTTTATAAATCAACAACAATGCAAGCAAATCAGCTTTTACATATTTATAAAAAAAATAAAATTGAATTCTCACTTGTGGAGTATTAACAAATAGCAACACACTTCTTTTCATATATTCTTTTTATTGAAATTGATTAAAAAGTAAAAAGTTATAAATAAAATCATTAAATAAAAAATGAGACACGCATAATTTGTAATTTTGAATAAATTCAGTTAAAAGAATGTAATTGTAGCATTTTCTTCTAACTTAGTGTATGTTTGAGTAATTATTTTATAACATTTTTTTATAAAACTGATTTTGAAATATACTAATTTTATGTTTGAATATTTTTATGTTAAAAGAAAATTATCAATGAAATTTAGTGTAATTTTTTTTATTTAATGCAAATATTATTTTAAATTGTTTTAACTTGAAATCAATTCTTTTTCATAAGACTAAATATATAATACATGTTTAACTGTCATATTTTATTCAAAGTGAATACATAATTTGTTGTTCCTTCCTATAGATGGTCAAATACTCTACTCCTTATCACGTCCTTTATTTCAAAGTGTCTTGCGTCGGTGTTTGTTCATACAATCTTCTGAAGGGTGGGATATTTACAAAAAATACTTCAATGCTTAAGTAAAGTCTTGAGCTAAGGCCAAATGAACAATGTCTACATTGAAAATCTTGTACTTATTTGTACAAATTAACTTTGGTAGGCCTTGGACCTTATGAGCCTTGGTGGGTGATTACTATTTTAGGTAATGCACCTTTAAACGTGATTATGTACCTTAATCATGTGTTCTTATTATTGTAATATATGAACTAACATGACATAACTCATACTGGCTGATCTGACTCGGCACCTTAGTCGAATACCTGTTAGGTATATATGTGTTGGTTGAGTACGTGCGAGTGAAAAGTTTTTTATTAGGCAAATATGAGTATTCGATTGTTCGGGTACCTTGGTTGAGTACGTATAAGGTATACTTGTGTTTTCATTTTAGGATTCTTTTTAATAAAACTTTCCCTTTGTATGTAAAAAAATGTGCATGTTTGAATTATGGGTACAAGTTAGCTAAAAGTACATTGAAATAAAAGATATAAAGGAGTTTCTTATTCAAAAGTTCTTTAGGCAATCTCCAACAACGTTGGAATAAAAAATACAAAGGAGTTTCTTATTCAAAAATTCGTTGAGTAAAAATACCGATAAAATAACGGTAATTCAAATATAACTATAAATATTTACCTAAAATTACAATAGGTGATATTTTAATATAGTTTTAAATAATTAATGGGAATAAACATACATCTAATAGATTATCATATTTTCGTTATATTTTTTTTATTAACTTTGATATTGATATTGGTATGAAATATTCATTATAAAAAATAATAACTAATCTTTATTAAAAATCATAAGTGCTCATAAAATAAATATTATTCTCACGACATGATTTATAATAACACACATGTTCAAGTTCAACTAATTTATCTAAATTTCTTAGTAAATGTTTTTTTATTCAATTTTAGAACAATATACATTACCATATAAATTAAAAGTTGTGATTGTATAACTAAAAGAGTAGCTATATTAATTAAAATAACTATTTTTTTATGGCAGCATAAGAAAAGTCCGAAATGTTGAGTGAATTGGGAAAACAGTTAATGAAACAAATTTAAATGATTTATCTATTTTATCGCTTCTTTCCAGTCTTAGAAAGAAAGTAAAAACAAAAGGAAATGTGTACGATGGAAATGGAAATACCCAATCTGCAAAGTTTTTAAGTTTTGCTCTAAAAAGATACCGAAAAGCATTTATTAACTGCTGTAGAATTAATCATGGAATTAAAAAAGAACATTTAATAAAAACAAAATCTTTTTATATTTTAATAGAAATTTAATACAGTTTAAATTGAAACAAAATAATTAAAAATTTAATAACTGTAAACAGAAAAAAATTAATAATTTAAAGTTGAAAAACATTTAGTAACAATTTTAAACTTAAATTTAAAAGTATTTAATATTTTAAATTTAGAAAACACTTAATATTTTTAAAGTTTAAGAACATTTAATATTTATAAATTTAAAAAGTATTTAATATATTCAATCAATAAAATTATGTACCAAAAATATATTACCATATGCAAAAAAAAATCAACATACAATTTTACTAATGAGTGTTTTAAAAAAACAATAAATAAAGAGCATTAATGCACTTTACTAAATACTCCTAATCATTAGAGAATAAACATTAATTAATTATTACATTTTTAGTAAAATTTTTATTTCTTAAATAACACTTGCCTTAACTCATCAAATAAAAATTATCATAAAAGGAAAGCATTGGTGATAGACAATGTTTAACCAAATAAGCATAAGCATGTAGAATATTTTTTAATGTTAAGCTATAAAGTGAAGAACGTTTAATCTATGATAAAGTAGTGTAAATTAAGATTCAAAAAGATCTTTATTAAAAAAATGTTTATATATCTCCATAAGATCCATCTATTAGTAGTGAGAGATTTTACATAATTTACACCATATTTCCTGGTTTAAATTTTATTGTTGCCATTGTACAACAATAATAAAAAGAATATTCATATTCATTGTTAAACTGCAAGTACCAACAAATCATTCAGAAACTTGATCCCTTCTAAAATTTGAGTAATATAAATAAAAATATATAATTAAAAAATGAAACTTATTAAAAGTAATTAGTTAAGTTTTTAGATGAAAATTAATTATAAAAAAATAATAAATATTTTATACTAATAAATGATGATAATTTTTTTTAAGTATAACATAAATAAGATTACTTTTTTAATTAAAAAAGTGTCTGTGTAGAAAAAAATATAAGAAAAAGGAAAATGTGAAATTTGAGAAGAAGAAGGAAAAAAAGAAAAAAAGGTTGACAGAGGAGAGAGATGAGAGTTTATACAGAAGTTAGGAGAGAGAGAGATTATAGATCTGTTTGACCAAAACCCCTCAGAAACACACACAAATCAGGTTCTCATTCTGCTTCTCTCTAATCCTATTTTTTTCATAACATCAAATACGGATTCATTGCATCACCCTCACCACCACTTTCATCATCGTCATCATCATAAAACATTTTTCATATAAATAAAATATATTCATTCATTCACACATCATAATAATCATTAACTATCAATTCTCTCTTTCTCTTCTCTCTCTTTCAATTTTAGACCGAAGAAAGAAAGAAAGAAGAGAACAAACAGAGCAATGGAAGGAGGAGGAGCTGCTCCGCCGGCCGACACCGTGATGTCCGATGCGCCGCCGCCGCCGCAGCAATCGGTGGCGATGGGGATCGAGAATATTCCGGCGACGCTGAGCCACGGTGGCAGGTTCATCCAATACAACATATTCGGAAACATATTCGAAGTCACCGCCAAATACAAGCCACCTATCATGCCCATCGGAAAAGGCGCATACGGCATCGTTTGGTACTCGCTTACCCTTTTCCCCTTCCCCCTTTTCGAATCAAATCCAACCCCTAGTTCGTTTTTTTTTCTCTCTTTCAATTCTGTCGCATGTTTTTTTTTTTTTTTGAAATTTTGAGGAAAAAAATGTTTTTTTTTTTCTTTATTTTTTTGGGAATGGAAGATGGAAAAATTTTGGGTTTGTTTTTTGTGTTGTTGTTGTTTGAACAGCTCGGCTTTGAACTCGGAGACGAATGAGCACGTTGCCATCAAGAAGATTGCGAATGCGTTTGATAACAAGATTGATGCAAAGAGGACCCTCCGTGAAATCAAGCTGCTTCGTCACATGGATCATGAAAACGTTAGTGAGTGATGATGAATGAATGATGATGATTGCGTTTCTAGTGTTTTTTTTTTTTGGTTTGGTTTTGTGTGAACTGAATCTCAATCTCTTCTCTGTTGTGTGGTGTGATGTAATTGTCTATTGTTGCACTTTAGATCCTCTGGTTTTGTGTGTGAAGGCTTCAAATTCAATGGCCATTTGGTCCGTACAGTGTTTTGTTTGTTCCTTTTCAGCTGTGAAACACTTTGAATTTGAGGGAATGAATGATGATTGCTCAATGAAGGGGGCCTGGGGGGGTGTAAACATTGTAGGCGACATCGAGATTTGAGATCAAAATGCTGCACCTGTGTTAGTTTTATGTGGCATACTTGCATTAGCTTACTGGTGATGAACTTATTAACAGTGACAATAAGTTGCAATCAAAGGTGCCAAGTTGCATTGCAGCATGGTTATTCGTAACGCTTTAAGGGCACGTCGGAGTTGTGTATGAAAGGAAAATTGTTTTTTTTTTTGTTTGTTTGATACCCTTGCGCAACTTTTTTTATTAGTTTGTCGCGTTATCATGGATCTTGATGCAGTTCTTTTCCATTTCTGTCCTGTATTAATTAATGAATGCAATTTTTATTTTCTTAAATTGATTTGGCATTTGGCTATTTATGCTTGCTAAGATACATGTTACACGCGTTACTTGTTTTATTCGTGACATGGAGGTGCTTTTCTACAATTCCGGTTAAAAACGTTGCACTTACCGCATGGCTGCTCCTTTTTGTCTTGTAGTTCCGATAACGAACAAAAAGGTGTTCATCGTTAGGTCATTTAAAGCCTGTACAAATCATATATATTTCTTATATTTTGTGGGGCAAAATACGGGGAGAGGGGCTGCCCAGATAGCTTTATGATGGGATCTGCCACAGCTTCAGAGCATCAGGAGAAATTCTTATATATATATTTTTTGCCTATTTTAATTATTGTCTAGGTGGTTGCAATCAGGGATATAGTGCCACCACCTCAAAGGGAGATATTCAATGATGTTTACATTGCATATGAGTTGATGGACACTGACCTTCACCAAATTATTCGTTCAAACCAAGGATTATCAGAGGAGCACTGTCAGGTACATATTTTTAAAATGATGGTATAAAATTAAGATGCCTTGGGAGAAATTTCTCTTTTACTTGCTCCTTTTCTTGTCTTTACCTTTACCTTCACCAAATCTGCTCAATGCTTTTTCTCACATCCTAATCCTATTGCAGTAATACTGTAAATTGAGATACTAGGTAATAGAGGCGTTTTTGAGTTTCATCTTTCATGACTTGAGGAAAGGATTTGATAATTGTCTCATTTTTTATTTTGTTTGGTGAGTTTATTTAATCTTATCCTTGACATCAATCTTTTTTCTTGCACAGTATTTTCTGTATCAAATCCTCCGTGGGTTGAAGTACATACATTCTGCCAATGTTCTGCATAGGGACTTAAAACCTAGCAACCTTCTCCTGAATGCCAACTGCGACTTAAAAATTTGTGATTTTGGACTGGCTCGTGTCACTTCTGAAACTGATTTTATGACTGAATATGTTGTTACAAGATGGTACCGTGCACCAGAGCTTCTGTTGAACTCTTCTGATTACACTGCAGCAATTGATGTATGGTCTGTTGGTTGTATTTTCATGGAACTGATGGATCGAAAGCCTTTGTTTCCTGGCAGAGATCATGTGCATCAGTTGCGTCTACTTATGGAGGTAATTTATTTAGAAGTCTTCATTATTTGAAGAAGTTCAAGAATTATTGATTCATATTTGTTTTTATGGTTGAAATGATTAACCTGCCAGACTTGGAACTAATGCATTATTAAAGCGAATTGAAATTCTATGGGAGTGTCATTCTGGAGTATAATTCAGGTTAAGTTTCAATATATTACGTCCAAACTTGAGTAAAGTCAGACACTTAACCAAAATGATGAAATTCATGCCAAAATCTGCACTTGCTTTGCTATGTTTTCTATTTCTAACCTTGTGATCTATAGTTCATCTTTGATGACAGTCTGCATTGAAATCAATATATAACAGATATGCTTCTTACTTTACAGCTGATTGGCACCCCATCAGAGGCTGATTTGGGGTTTCTGAATGAAAATGCTAAGAGATATATTAGGCAACTACCCCTTTACCGCCGTCAATCTTTCCAGGAAAAGTTTCCACATGTCCATCCTGAAGCTATAGATCTTGTGGAAAAAATGTTAACTTTTGATCCTAGAAAAAGGATTACTGGTAAGATTTCATTGCTTGAGGCTCTGTATTCTATGGTTAATGATGATATAATAATATCAATATGCATACTTTACATTTTTATGCCTTTTGACACCACAAGTACTTGTTAAAAGTCATCTATTCAAATCATCATGAGTTGACAATTTGCTATTTGCATCTACCTTATCACACTTTTAGTTTTGCTGTTGAGATGCTACATTTGTATTGATTTTTATACTATATATCTTTCAGAAATTGTTTGTGCATGATTTTATCTGTTCAACTTTTTCTATCAACGTGCGACATTGCAAACCTATTGCTTTTCTTACATTTGGCTAAGCTTATCGACTAATATAGTGTGTCTTCTGTTTAGTTGGTTAGGCTTTGTACACTAGTATTTGGATGGTCACAACTTACAAGTTCAGTTTATGATATCTATTTCACTTTGTAGCAGTAGTTTTTGTAGCTTCAATGAGTGTTTTGGAAATGGCTAACTTAGGGCCAGTTTGGTTTGAGAAAATGTTTTCTGCTTTCTTTTTCATTAGTAATTACAAAATTGCCCCCTATTTTACTCTGTTCCTTTTTTCAAGATTTGTACAGGAAATGGTGAAAACATTTTTCCACTATATCCTTTCAAATCTTTGAATCAAGAAACAAAAGAGAAAACAATGTAGCATTTTGTCATTACTAAGAAAAATAGAAAACAGGTTTACCAACCAAATGCTCCCTTATAAAGCACAGTAATTTTGTAAATTGATCTATATCTAATATCTATAGGTTTCTTCAACTGAAAGTTTTGTTTTCTCCTCACTATTTTTTTTTGGAAGTTTTTAACTATGCTGTTGCAATCCAAGAGAACAGAAATTAGAACACAAATTTTCAAGAATTTAATATTGAAATGAGAACCAACTTATATCTGGTTGGTTGACTTTACATAGTTTTGCTAAGTAAAGGACAAACAAAATGTTCATTGATTCTCAGCTACAATGAGACTTTGTTTGGAGCATAGTTGTTAAGTTCCCACAATTTCTTGCACATAATTGTAAGTTGCGTACCAAAGGAAGGCTTGTTTCATCTGACACTAAGGAAAACACAATGCTGGGAGGCTCTGTACAGAGACACAGCACATCAGCAGCCTCTATCTAGGCACTCCCTTCTTGTCTAATTTCCTTTCATCTTAGGAATTCGACACTGTTGAAACGGAGGAAAGAGTGGATAACAATCCCTTTGAGAAAACTTATCTCGAACATTACTTTCAGTGTTGTTTCTTGACAGTTCTTGATCATGTCAATTTCTTCCCTGCACTTCACCCAGTCTAATGGATTAAATTCTCTCCCTATCCTTGCTAAACTGAAACACGACTTCCTAGTCGCACTTTCAAGTCCATAATTATTTTTTATTTCCAATTATGATTGACAAATACTGGAAAATGTCAGGATTAACCTGTAAATGAAATGCCAAATGCTGTTAATTGAGGGTTAGCACTTGGTACTAGTTCTTACATTCCTTTGTTTGCCTTGTTTTGCAGTTGAAGATGCACTGGCACACCCGTACTTGACATCTCTGCATGACATCAGTGATGAACCCGTGTGCATGACTCCCTTCAACTTTGACTTTGAACAACATGCTTTGACGGAGGAACAGATGAAAGAACTGATATACCGAGAGGCTCTAGCATTTAACCCCGAGTATCAGCAGTAGTAGTGATAGTCTTGTTGTCATTGGATTTGGATCGTGTGATGTCTGTGTCCATAGATCAAGGGATTTCATTGTGTGTATATATCTATCATCTGAAACCAGATGATCTTGGAGTTGAATTATTTCCATCAGAGGCATGATTGGTAGACTGGAACAATCGTAAGGTATTTGTATTGGCTTATTTGGTTCATATTATTGTCCAATTCATTGGCTCCAGCCAACTGATAAATCTTTTCTTGGTCTCAAATTTGTGCTTTTATGGATTTGAAGTTCTCTCTCTATCTCTAAAGCATAACCATGTTAAAGGTTATTTGTTCTGCTTACATGTATCTTAACAATTAAAAATAAGTTTAACCGGCGAAGTAAAAGAATGCTGGTTTATGGTTCGATTAGGAAAAACTAAAAAAAACAGAAGCAATCAAATGAAAAGATTGATCAAAAAAATTGATCGGTTATTTGTTCTCTGATTTTTTTCACTGGTTGAACTTTTAGGGAGATTTTAAGCTTAGACCTTGATTGATATGGAGATCAGTTTGGTGGTTGAGCAACCTCTATTTAAAACGTTATTTATTTTATCTTTTTGTCATTGATCTTTCAATGACATTGTTGATTGATTATAGAAAATTGTCATTGAGAACACCGTTAAAATCGAAGTTAGAAACATGAGGTGTTGAGGTTAACTTTTGGGGTTGAACCCTTTCCATCATATCAACCTTGATTGACTTTGTCAAATTCAGTTCAATTACCTACTGCCTTCTCAATATGAAGGTTTCAGGTTTAATATACCGTGAAAAATGATTTATGGATACTGTTCATAGATACTCAAAGACCATAAAAGATGGAAAAAACTGAAAGGTGTAATTGAGAATGTATGTTAGGAAACCAGTTAGGGATTTCGTGTCATGCTTTTCAAAACAATTTTCCAGTTTCTTAGGCAGCAAACGTTATTGGAGCAAATTGTTACTCTCCGTTGAACAGAGTTAAAAGGAATGTATCATTTTCTCAAACACAGCCTCTCTCTCTCTCTCTCTCTCTCTCTCTCTCTCTATATATATATATATATATATATATATATATATTTTGCGGATGTCATCTATCACTACTCAAATAATTATATCACCAACTGGGCATATCATAAAAATAAAATAAAATAAAAATTAGGCCGAGTTTCTCATCCCAAAGAAATTGGTGCCCCACGTGTTATACACATTAAATAGGCAGTATTTCCAAAACTTGACAAGTCTCTAGTTGGTAAAGACCTTCAGTCAGTAAAGACACTTATATGACTTTTTAGTTCAACCTTGATTGAATCAGAGTATAGCAATCAATACGTAATAATTTTGATATTATGTATTTACAAATAAAATAATATAAATTATAAGACAAATTAAATTAGCAAATAATATTGTTCATCTTACAAATAAATTAAATAATAAGTGTACATTTCATTTATAAACTCGTTATTTTAAATTTTAAAGAACAGTAATCTTAAAAAAATGAGATTCAAATCTCTTTTTTCCTTATACTAAATTTGACTTGTTTGTTACCAGTTTGACTAATTCTTGACCAACTATTTTATCTCCCTAATTTCCTGGATACTTCAACTGTAACCAAGTGACCAGATTCGTTTCCACCCAAAGAGTTTTATTGACTTATCCAGTCTGATTTTTAAAATGATGCAATACACACGTCTTGAACAAAAAATGAAGCACGTATAGAGTAATCAACCATGCAAATTACTGAAACTATTGTTATATTGCCTATTTTTATCCTAGAGTGCGTACACACCCAGTCTATTTCCTTTATAGATGTCAAAACCCAAAAGCGCCTCCATCTCACACATTAATCAAAGACAAAATAATCTTTTTGAAAGAGAAGAGAATACAAAATGACATACAAAATTACAAATCTATAAAGGAAGAATACGTTGATCATAGAAGTAAAGCTTGCCATAATTTACTATTTGCATAAAATGAATTTTTTATGATACACGACCAAGTATTCAAGCACTATTCACTCTTGACGTTCCCAAAGAATCTTGAAAGGCGAACTGGACCCTCGTCTTCACTAGCGCTTCCAGCATTCTTGCTTCTTGACTTGGACTTCTTTTCCTTCTTTGATCTCTTGGACCTGGACTTGGATCTTCTTGATCCTCTTTCTTCTTCATCGCTACTGGAAGAGTCTGAGGATGACGAAGAGGAGCTAGATGCAGAAGATCTTCTTGAATGCTACAAGAGTAGAGGTAATGAGTGGATGCATAAAACTTTTTACATTCATACCAAACGGATAAATCAATTGTCAATCAACATTGTTTGGCTCATTGACATCTTTTTCATCCGACAATTCAAGATAAAACCAAAGTCAGGTAATTTAACATAAAGCTGGTTTAACGCAAAATAATGAACAAGCCAAGAGTAGCTACAGATCAATTAAAAACAATGATTTATTCATTTCCAAAATAAATTGAAGGTTTTAACCAATGACTTGAGTCATAGTCACACTTAGATAAGTTAATGTTAAGGCATAGCCATCGGTGTAAAGCAAATGGTTGGAAGAAAAGGAATACTTTAAATTAAATCCATTTAAACTTCAAAAGAAAAAAAGAAAAGAGTAAAACCTGATATCAACTTCTTTCAACCAAAAAATAATCATTTTCATCATAACCTTTAGTCCAAACCTCAAGGTGATAAAAGATATTACAAAAGGTATATTACAACCAAACCCCTTGATGTTTCAGTCATTTTCAATTTTCATACAAGATTGTTTTATAACACAACCTTCTTGAAGCGTGGGTTCTATATGTCACGTGAGAAGTAACTCAGTAAGAGTCATACAAGAAAGGTCACATAGCTTTTCAACTTGCTTGACTCACTTCCAGCACTATGGAACACTGAAACTCATTTATATAACTTCAGGGAAGAGGGGGTGTTACAAAAAAGATTTTATACATGAAAGTTGAAAATGACTGAAACATCCGGGGTATTATTTGTATTTATCCTTTCAAAAATTTAAAACAAAAGACACGAAAGCCTCAAAATTTCCAACATGAATGCAAACAACTTATAACTACACTATATTTAGTCCAAAAGCATGGTTGCTGAAAACTGAAAGCAAAGTTACTAGTTTAGTTACACAAGTTAAAGAGATAGTTACACTATTATTCAATTTGCAAACCAAAACATAAACTTAACATGAAGCTTTTCATTTCATCTCCAGAAAAACATAAATGTCTTGGAAATTAAAAAGCACCTTTCTCTTTCTGCTGCTGTGCTTCTTAGAAATTTTGTCCCTCTTATCTGCAAGTTAGAATATGCAGTCTCATTAGAAGCTGGGATCAGGAAAAGTGCTAGCAGAAGAAACCAAGTTTCGGCAACTTTACCACACATACCTTTCACATGTTTAGACTTACTACTAGAGTGATTTCTTCCTTGGGAAAGCTTACGGGCCCTTTCAGCGTCTAGTTGAGCTCTGTACTCTCTCATCATCCTATCTGCATCTGCTTCCAATTCCCCTTTTCTCAATTCTTCTTCCTAGCACAAATGAAGTCAAATGTATGATATAGAGAACAAACAAACACTGCTATTGCCCAAGAAAATTGACACATGGAATAACAAGCATTGATATTTAGGAAATAACTAGTAAACTGGGGAAAAAAAATGCAAATCCAGAATGTTAGCCACACCACAAAGAAGCTATAATAAAATATCTACCTTGGGAATGAGAATGATCTGAAATGGCTTTTGGGGGACCAGGGAGTGACTTAAACATTCATATATAAAAAGCATATACGATTGTACCTGAAGGCCCCTTAATTAGTTAATGAGAAAGATAAAAAATTCTTAGCTGCTGGATTGCAAGTGTCCTTAATGGATTGCTTTCCCAGTGGCTACTAAAGCTAGCTACAAATGCTTGCTCTTAGTTATGGTGTGGCCAAATGACAAAGACTTCCCTCTTTATTTTCAACATTACAGTCGCCTATCTGTACTGTTTATCATCACATGACAATGACCTCCCTTGCTCATTAACGCTGTTAACGTAGACACAACATAAAGTCAACTGTGTTGAAAGGGTAGCCATTGCCCATATGAAATTAAAAAGTAAGGGAGTTTCATATGACATCTTTGGGGAGGTTACAAAGGAAACAAAAAAACAGAGGAAAAACATAACTTCTAATGAAAAAAATTATAGAATATTATATTTATAGGAGAAAAAATACACATGAATTATATTTTCTTTATAATTTTTTTCAAGTTATATATTTTTAATTTTAAGTCAAAAAAATTTATTTTTGTAAATAAAAATTCTCAAGATTAAAATCTGTGAAACATTTTATCATAATAATATATATAAATATTTAACAATTTGTAATAAGTTTTTCAGTTGTGAAAATATTTCACCCTTTTAAGTAAAATAATTAAATTCAACCTCCCCAGTGAGGCAATGTTAGTTTTTTACATCAGCAAATGAGCACAATATAACCATTTCACTACAATGAGGAAATGAATACTTGTTGTACATGTACAAATGACAAAACATTGAGGGGTTGTTCAAAAAAATCTAATTACTATATTAGAAACATTAAATGATAAAATAAAATTTATGATAAAAACATGATGAAATGAAAATGAGAAAGAAATAAAAGATAAACAAAATTCTTTAGGAAAATGGACAAACATCAGTTGCAATTTACTGATTTAGGACTGATCTGATCTGAAATCTAGAATGATGAGAAAACAAAACCCCTCAAATTCACAGCAAGGTGCAAGAGGATGTATGTAGTAATGTGAGTATGTTCTAGACAGTAGACAATAAGATATAAATAGAGATAGTAATGCATAGATGCTAAAAACAATGACATAATTGAAGCACGATTTATACCAAAAATGACATGGATTGAAATAATAAAAGGCTAAAAGAGTATGTAGCTCGGATAAGACTGAGCAGCAAACAGAATCAATGGATGTTTTTTAAATCAATTAATTCTGATTAAGAATTACAGTGGAGAAAGAGCATTCAAGGTTTTCAGAAGATTACCTTTTGCTTCTTTTTGTACTCCTCCCAGGTAATGGTGTGAGATGTGTTAAGGCTAGCCAAACGAGCTGCATGCCATTCTGGTGAATGAAATGAACCATCCACCTGCGACAGTCCTCATCAATAGTGGTCCAGGGTAAAAAAGAAAGCGATGCAGCATTCAAGCATTATAAAGCATTTTAATCCTATAGTATAATATATACAGGAAGCCAATTACGAAGACCATGGTTGCAAGTGTTCCCTTGAAACAAACTCATACACGTTAGTTATGAAATTTTCCACCAGAACATCCATAATAGTTATGTAAGATTCTTGGATAACAGAACATCCATGTGTATCAATTGTTAATTCATTGGTCACTTAGTATCAGGGTTTCAAAAAACAGACCGTGACGCCACAAAGTCAAGGTTTGTGAAGTCAATGCAACCGCAGTTGTGACTGCATTTCTTCGCAATTTCTCACAATATCAAGTAATACAGCAATAATGCAACTGCTACTGCAATTTAAAATCTTGAACATGGTATTGAAAAGGTTCACTTCCATTAACAACTAATTTTTTTTTATAGAAAATAGATTAAAATAAAAAAATCAGGAAAAAAATGCTACAACTTTTGATTCAAGCTTGGACTTAATGTATGACTGCACAAGTTATCTTTTTCCAATGCTTGCTTTAAGACATCACACTAAAGGAGAAAATCCTAAACTTCGTGTAGAGGAACGATGCTTTAAAATCAAATAGTTCCCAATATAATATGAGTTAGCAAAGTTTTGGAATTGAGATTGAGGTGCACCATCCGGCAACTCACAAATTGATGTAATTTTGAGATTGTCAAGTGTTAGCGATTAAAATCAATTCCAGAATACCGTAAATTGCGTACCAAACACAGTCCAAGTGTGTAAAATCCAGCACGAACACATTTATTATAATCACGTTCGAAACTCTCCATTGGAAATATTTTGGGGGTTACGTAGCGTGAAGGGAGATCCGTGAGAAGACAGAGAATAGGGGAAATGAAATGAAATGAGAAAATGTTAGGGTTAGGGTTAGTATGAAAGGGTACAAACCATGCCGTCTTCAACCTCGTCGGGGCCGGCGGAGGCGCCGCCGAGCCTGGCTCTCTGCATAGCTTTGTAGGCTTGGTTTTTTCCCATCCTTATTCCTTACTCTGCAAATTGGTTCGCTAACACAAAATTCGCTATATGATCATGCAGATTGAAAGCACCACACACACTCCACAGGAGTTGGAACCTCGAAATTAGGGATTCAATATCCAAATCTCGTAGCGTAGCTCCTTCGCTGTCTTCGTTCGTTTTGTTTGTTTGGTTCCACCTTTTATCGTCCTCTTTCTCATTCTCAGATGCAGAAACCACATCTTTCTATATGGGCCCCCGAGATTAACATGCGGGCCATTGCTTTTTGCACCTCTTAACAGTATACCTACCTACCTTCTCTCCTGTTGTACCTCTCTCCTTCTCCCTTCGTTCATACATATTATGAGCATTAGTTCATGATGGTAATGACAAACCTAAACAATTTAAATATTTATATTAAACTGACTCACAATAAGAAGATTTCATAATAATTATATAAGTGTCACAAGTATTTCTCATGGAAACTATAAAAATTTGAATAAAAATTTGAATTTCCATTTTTTGGGACGAATTTGTCATATTTTACACAATCATAAATGAAAATGACTATTTCCCCATTTAATAATCAAAACCCTGAACCAGACTCGCTACCCTTTTTTACGCAGTCTCGCATCTTTTGTTCTCTACTCGTCGTCACCTCCGTCGCAGTCCATTCCTCTCTCTCCGTGTTTTGCTTATTGTTCTGATTCTGCCTTAGCCTTTCACATAGAACACTCGAAACACACAACGTAAGTAACTCTCACCCTTCTTTTTATATTATTATTATTTCCCCTAATTCGTTATCCCTTGCGACAATTCTTGATGCAACAAATTGAATTCTATTCCTTACTAAGGAAAATTACTTTATTCATATAGATCTCTGCTAGGGTTCACAGTTGTTTGGTATCTATCTCTGCAAGCGCCTCTCTCGTCCTCATTGCATTTCACATTCTCTGCCAGGTATCTATCTCTGCAATTTCAACTTTCAACATTATTACTCACTTTTTTTATTCAATTCATTGTTCTTAAGTTGCATTTTTATGTCCCTTTAGACTATACTATAAACAAAATAGTCACATATATAGATTTGTTACTAGTCACATGACCGGCTCAACAGAAAGTGAGACCTAAAGCAAAAATTGAGAGAATTTTTTGTTATTTTAAATAATGGAGTGATATGTTTTTTACTTTAAAAAATCTAATAACAAATGTTAGTAGACTTAAAGCTCAAGTTTTAGTTGTTTTACCTTTAGGTCGGTCCTATGAGCATCATCAACATCTCCAATCAGCGGCGGACTCAAGAATTTTTTTTATGTCCACATATTTAGTAGCGGGGGTTCAAAATGAACACATACATGGGAACAAAATGAGTACGAACTATGACTAAAATTTGACTCTCGACCAAATAACAAATGTTTTAGGCAGAAAATAATTAATAAAGGATGATGATTTGCTTATATATGATATATATTTTGCATGATACCATAAACGTTTACATAGATGAATCTTGCATTTGATAGCTGGCTGTTGAGTTGATCAACAAGAGATATCAATATGTTGTTGAATAATTGGATTACAGAATTGACTCCTTCAACACATGTTCTAACATATGGACTACTTTGGGTCAATGCATAAGGGCTACAACCTATTGGACTAAACCCAAATAACACCATTTTTCTTGCCCCGTAGTTGTATATAACCTGAATCACAAGCATACAAAATAATTAAGCTTTTAATTTGTGAACCTTACTTATACTTCTAACTTGCACAATTTCATACAATTTTGCACGATAATAATTTACTTTCTTTGTTGTAATTTATATGTATAAGGCTTAATTGTGTCTATTTTTTGTCGAATTTTTACTAATTAAGAAATTTTAGTTGATCTATTAACTTAAATTGTGCGCAATTAATTAATATGTTTAACTTAAGGTTGAATCATTTGTATATTACTGAATTAAATCATTGATCAGATTTTACTTATCTCTTAACTGAACTCTAGATTAATTAGAATCTCTTTTTCTAATAAATACGAGGATTAAGACAAAAAAAACTTAACATTTATTATAATATGACAATGCAATAGAATGTTAAGTCAATACAAATGTATTGGTACGACAATACAATATAGTGTCGCGTCAATATTTCCATTAAATATTAGATATTAAGAAAAAAAATTGTAAAAAATTTTTAAATCAACGTTTTATGTACAAGGTTATGAACTCGCTCAAAATTATTATATATATGTATATAAATAACATTATTTGATTAAAAAAATTCATCCACAATTCTATACTGAAAAATCCAAAATAACAATTAAAATATTAAAGTTAATAACATAAGTAAAGTGTATTAATAATAAGAAAGACTATAAATAGTAACTAACTAAATTAAAATCCAAAAGCCCATTTCGAAAATGTAATATAAAACTGAAAACAAATTAGACCCAAATAAGAAAAATCTAGCATATATTCTTCATTTCTCCTTCGTTTTTCTTTGTAGTTTCCATTACCGTTCTTATGAGTTGTTTTCATCCAAATCAGTGACCTCCAAAGTTGCAACGGTTTTGGGAAAAGCGTGAGCTATTATTTGTAATGTTCTTTATTTCAACTATTTTCTCTTTAGAAATGAAGTGCTGTAAACTGCTGTTGCTGACAGATCGATCTGCAGAAATTGAACGCAGAGCTCGATGACGGGAATGGTGGCCAAACCTCCATGAAATGGCTCTTCCAATGCAGAGGTAACCTCTCCAACTCCGATTGCTACAACTGCATGAGCAGACTCCCGGTCCTCCCTGCTGTCCAGGGTTACAAATAATCTATACATTGTTTCACAACTTCACATACCCATTTCTAAATAATTAACACATTTGTATGACAGAATAAGATTTTGATTGAGAATGCCATGTAGTATCACAAATTTACATCTACATCATCAATACTTGGTCCCAATTTGAAACTCTACAATTCAATCAAGTCCTTCATCTCTTTATAAACATCATTACAGGCCTTTTCATGTTTTGTTAGAATACATAAGTATAATTGTCACAAATCAGTAAGCCCATGATAGCATTTACGCAGATCCTGAAACCATTCTATGAACTAATCAAGAGTGAAACAATAACGATGAGAACTGCTTCTCAGAAATGGGGCTACATTCGGATCATGGCTGGTACAATCTTTGGAGGCATCCTTGGATTCTATGTCATGCACCGCCTTGAAACTAACTACAAGGTTAGCATAGCATCACTCTGTTCTCAATTGCTTGTTCTGTGTTTTTGAATTACCCAGTCGAGGGTTGGTAGCATAATCTGAAACCCTTTTTCCTTTCTCTACAAAGATTGTTGCTTTTTTCAAGTGTTTGATGTGGGTATACTTGTGTTGAGTACAGGAGAAAATGAATGAAAGGCTGAGAGATTATGAGGCTGAATTGAAGAGGAAGAAGGATGAGAGATTGAATGAGTTAGAGGAATCCTCCAGGTTTTGAATCATTGTTTTTTCACTTTTTGATGTAGTCCTCCAAGTTAGAGGCTTTCTACAGTTGATTAATAAAGTTAATTGGAGAAAATTGTTTCTAGTGTCATTGACAGTGATTTCTGTATAATAGAAGATTTTTCCTTTAACAATGAGTCATTTGCTGCTTTACATATATACTGTTAAAAGGGCTTAAAAGCCTCACTATAAACTCAATGTGATAAAACTAAAAGTTGCATCTGTGCTTCATTTTGAAGATATACCAAGAAAAACCATGCATAGTAGAGGAATATGAATATAAATGAGTAATGTTTGACTGCCATGGTGATTAAATGGGTTCTGATCAATTTATTTTGTTGGAATTTGTTGAATATATGGCAATAGCATTATTCTAAGAGTGTTACTTTATACACTATAAGAATTTCTTATACACTATATAGCTACAGTGAAAATCCGAAACTGCCCTTCTAATTATTTTGCTTAAGGTGTTTCCGGAAAGCGTATTTTGTATGAAACGGATTTACCAATCCGTAAGTGGCCATGATGCATACGGATCAATTGATCCGGAAAGCCTTGATTTGGTCCGAAACGG